>JALGBA010000262.1:2205000-2790000 GCA_023970755.1 Azemiops feae
GTCTCCCAGATTCTAGCCTGAGGCATTACCTATATACCAAACTGGATGTCAGGTGTAATTTTTGCCTTTGCTTCATTATCATGTTCGTTGGCATAAATCAACCGTTATCTGCTGAGGAGATAATTTATCTTAGCTAAAACCTGCCTCTCTTTGGTCTTGTAAGAAGCAGTTACATGTCTGCATTTTGATATCATCAATCTTTGGTTTTAATTTGTGCCATTCAATATAAGATTTGGCTTGATAAATGTTGAAGGAAATTGCTTAATTGAAACACAGGAAAACAGAACAGAAAAATAATATTTTTTTGCTCGCTGGCCTGAAAATAGTTGAGATTATTTCTATAGGAACTCTTTGTTTCTCCAGGGTTTTTTTTTTTTTTTTAAACAACACCTAAACTTTATTTGAGGTAGAAATGTAATGGGATTTCTAAATTGAAGAAAGCTGAGACTTATGCTAGAAATGACTATTTCAAGAAAAAAATGGTATGATAGATTTCTTCTATGTTAATAACCCCTTTCCTGCACAGAATTAACTTATATTAGGTAGATTTCCAACTGCTTGCATTTCAAAAAAGAACATTTAAGACTTTTATTTTATTCATTTATTATTTACATTGCCTGCAGATCTTTTGTTAAATGTAATAGACATGGTCTACAACAATGATTGGACCCAATAAGATATCAATATTGTTTCAGAAATGAGGATAGGGACATCTAATCCTGGACCAACATTTATGATAACTCCCCTTTATGAGATACCTTTCAGATAAATAGACAGGATTGTATACAGGCTTATAAAACAAAAAACAACATGAAAGAAGAAGAGGAAACCCATGGAGGTTTTTTTTTTTTTGTCTTCAGATTACTCTTTAAGAATAACGTGGTATAATCAGGCCATAGATGACACATCTCTTCAGAACTCGAACTATTAACTTGTGAAATACAGTAAGCCTACATGTAGTGATGATTACTAGCTTAGAGAACTCCCAGATAATGAAGCCTGACTGTCAAGGGCCGGGAAAATCAGGAAATTTAGGCAGTTCAACTGAATAAAAAGGTTTATTGAAAGCTTAAGATCTCTACAGGAATCTGAACTACAAATGGTCAAAGCAAACTGGCGGTAGACATGAATCAGTGGAATTCAAGGTGGGCTGGGCTTAGATTTCTTGTGAGTGCAAAGGAACTCCAGACTGATGACGCATTTGACTCCTCCCTCAGGCTCAGGCTGGCCATCTCCTACACTACAAGTCAAAACCTCCTTCACCTTTCTTCCTTCTTTTCCCTTGTAATATATTTTTTTTCAATGAAATTAGGGAATGGGAAGCTTCTAAATTAGTCACTACTTGAGATATTTGAACTCAAGGCTAACATTTTTGCATCTTTGTTTTGGAATGGGCAAATATTTTTTAAACAATACGATTTTACCTTTAGAGATTAAGGGTTTAATATAATTTAAGGGATTAAATTATAAATGCTAATAATTTATGACTTGCTTCTAAATTTATTTAAATTTATGTTTCACGAGCTTTGGACAGTTTGCTTCAAATATTGTTTTCTTTTTTTAGACATGCATAAAAGAGAGAAGATCTGATCATCATAGATCTGAAAAGCAAACTCTACCTTTATAGTACCGGTTGAAAGAATGGTTTCTATTACCCAATATTGAACAGCATTGGTAAAGACAATCTTATCAGTTAATTTGGTGGTGCTATCAAGGCTCTTTCCTGCTGATTTGATGGTGCTACAAGAAGCTCATCAATAGTACTATCTCATCAAATAGATATTGTCACAAAACTGTAGATAAAGGATATGAAGTGCATAATTGCCTTAGTCTGGTACTCTTTAGGTTGGAACTACAAGGCCTCATATTTCACGACTGATGAGTATTTTGTGACTCATCAGGATTATCAGATGTAGTTTCAGATCTGTACAAAAATCCAAATGTCCCTCCCCACCAATCATTGACATTTTGGATTTGTGTACATGATTGGTGGCTTTTAATTAGTAGAGGTAAGAAAAAATTCAGAGAACATTACAGGTATTCCTCATTCAATGATCACTTGTTCAGCAACCGTTCAAAGTTACGATGGCATTGAACAAGGAGACTTACCACAGGTCTTCGTACTTGTGGCCACTGGAGGATCTCCACGGTCAAAAGATTGCACATGGCAATCAGCTTGCAGTTACAATGGTTGCAGCATCCTATGGTCACCTGATTGCTGGCTTCAAACAAGCAAAACATTGGGAAAGCCAGCAGGAGTTCCAAATAGTGATGATGTGACATCCTGCCTAATGACCAGGTGAGATTTACTTAATGATAGCAGCTGGAATTGCCACAACTGCTGTTGTAACTTGCCATGTTCATGTGATAATGCACTTCCAACTGTGCTGGAATGGTTAATGAAGGAAGGGCCAATCCCAATTACTGTTAAATGAGGACTACTGTATTTTACTTCCTACAAGATGAATATACATAACTTTCATAGTGTTGCTAAGTGTGTCATCTTGTTTTCTGTTTTTCTTTTTAATTTACAAAAAATATGCTATAATGTTACATGGTGCTTTAACTTAGCAAATAAATAACTGATTGAACCATCAGTTTCCATAACCAAATATAACAGGAACTGCAATATATAGTTGCAATTTGAAATGTTTCTTTCATGAGCTGGAGAACAGGAAGAAACTTTCCTGAAGTATTTGATACATGTGTACACTATTTATTTGGGGGTTTTGCCAAATCAACCTGTTACCTACTGAAATTGTGGTGTTCAGAAAAATGATTTCTCATAAGGACCTTCTCTGAAGAAAAGAGGATTAAATACCTGCAACAGAATTTATATTCATTGAAAAAAGAGACATGAATGCATGAACTTCTTGAGTATCATTTTTCTACTGCTAATTTAAGTACCTTCTCCATAGCTGCAGCTTCTGTATCAAAATCAGAACAAATGGATTTCATATTTCAAATATGCATTTATTACCTGTGTGTGAAAGAGCCTTAAATAATCCTTTCTCCCTTCCAATTATAAACATAGCCAATGAATAGACTGTTGCTTAATTTAACTCCAACTTTCCTATCCTTTCTCATGTTTTTTTTTAAAAAACAGAGTTGGAAGGGAGGTCTTTGGAGGTCTTCTAGTCCAACCCCCTGCTTAGGCAGGAACCCTATACCATTTCAGACAAATGGTTGTTCAATCTCTTCTTAAAAACTTCCAGTGTTGGAGCATTCACAGCTTCTGGAGACAGGTTGTTCCACTGATTAATTGTTCTAACTGTCAGGAAGTTTCTCCTTAGTTCTAGGTTGCTTTTCTCCTTGATTAGTTTCCATCTATTGCTTCTTGTCCTGCCTTCAGGTGCTTTGGAGAATAGTTTGACTCCCTCTTCTTTGTGGCAACCCTTGAGATATTGGAACACTACTATCATGTCACCCCTAGTCCTTCTCTTCATTAAACTGGACATACCCAATTCCAGCAACCATTCTTTATATGTTTTAGCTTCCAGTCCCCTGATCACCTTTGTTGCTCTTCTCTGCACTCTTTCTAGTGTCTCAACGTCTTTTTTACATTGTGGTGACCAAAACTGGATGGAGTACTCCAAGTGTGGCCTTACCAAGGCATTATAAAGTGGTATTAACACTTCACGTGATCTTGATCCTAAATCTTATTAGGGTCAAGGTTGCAGAGCTGTAACCTAACCTCTCTGTGTAGGGTATCTGTTTGGAGAAGACTGACTCAGTCTTACTTGTCAATATTCTCTCACGGATGCAGAAGGAAGTAGCTTTGAGTGGAAATGCAAAGAATTATGTGGCAAACCTTGCCATAGTGTAATAAAGCTTTCCCAGGGTGTTGATTTGTTGAGGCATCATTCATCAACCAGGAGAGCCTTCAGCATGGCTTGTTGCCTGACAAAAGTGAAAAAGGCAAAATAAATAGCAGAAGGTGGAAAGTGTGGTTTTATTGTCAGATGCATAAACATGGAATTTCCAAATGAAAAACAACATTGCAATTCTATGTATCATATTCAAAAATAAATCTCGCTATATTCATTGGAGCTTATTCTTGTGGAAGAATGCTGAAGACTGGGTGCTTATTTGTCATTTCTCCCTGGTGAAACTATTGCTAATAATTGTTTGAGTATAAGCTATATGAGTTGTATTTCTCCTTGGTTCATTGCTAGAAATTAATTTAATAAAATCGTGGTTTAAGTGCTGTTCTCTCTTATCCTTAAGAACACAATGTTAAAAACAGGCAAGTGTTCTTTTGCTCACTTTAAATAGAACAAAACATGATACAATAATCGTCTTTCCCAAATGCAACTGATAACTAGTAACCTTTTAAAAATTATATTACTTTTGGGGGGATTAAAATTGATTTTTTCTCATCAGTATGTAAGGAAAACAATGTTAGAGAATATTATTATGACTGAAAGAGGCTACATGCTTACACATATTTTATGTACCTTCGTCTTTCTCCAAATAACTACAGTATGTATACAATTCCAATTTTTACATCCAAATTCAGAGTTCTGAATAACACAGTAGCAATTAGACAATCAGCTTGTATATTACTCTATCTTACTGTGATTAGCAGTCACTTCTGCAATAATCTACAAGTAGCAATGAAAATACTGAAGATCATTATGCAAATCTCATTTTTAATGAATTCAAGTCAGCATGTGGTAAATAGTAGAATTTAAATCTGCTTTATAAGTAAACTGAACAGTGATTCTTCTGGTGTTAGACCATAGGTATGTGCCCAAGGTACACCTTAGTCCTCTGTTTAGTTTTTACTGTGATTCAAGACAAATAGGCAATTTTCAGTCCTTTTGCATACTTGTGGGGAGAATTCAGGATATGAAGATTGCTATTTGAAAAACTCCTGAACTAATTGAGCAATGAATAAGTAGAAAGATGGGAAGACCAGGATGGTAGATTAAGAGAGGAGTAAATCAATTGAAAGGCAGAGATTTGACTACACTGGATATATATTGGGTGCTACTTGTAATTGGTTTGTTTTCTCTAAAATGTTTGCTATTTTGTGTAATTTGAAAGGCTGTACAATAAAAAGAGTCAACATGAAAAAGCAATTTTATATTTCTGAGTCAAAATGTAGATGTCGGCATAGAGAGCTGCAAAGATAACCTTGGCGAAAGTATGCAGCAATTGTTATAGAAATATGTTTTAAGCCTGTGAAAAAAGGAAACATTAAAAAGAAACTTAGATTGTTCTACTTAATTCCTTGGGATATAAAAAGAAGGTAGGAAAAACACAGTCAAGCTTTCACGGTTTGTTTACTGTAGCCTATATCAGTGTTTCTCAACCTTGGCAACTTGAACATCTATGAATTTTAACTCCCAGAATTCCCTAGCCAGCATGGTTGGAAGGGGAATTCTGGGAGTTGAAGTCCAAACATGTTCAAGTTGCCAAGGTTGAGAATCCTGTCCTATATTAATAAAGCATACTTGCTCATTCTTGAGGAATACATTTCTTGACATGGCCTACCTTGAACAGTTGACAAGTCATCCCAGGTGTTCATTGTGTATGTATGTGGCAACCTTGAGGCTGCAACCTCTTGAAGGAGACATGAAGAATAACTGCCTCTGTCTATAAGGCCAAAACTTCACTGAGATTTATTTACTCTAGGAAGATTTAGAAACTATCTCCTTATCTGAGTACTGGCACAATGTAGAATTAAACTGAAGTTATAGCATAGAATTTTGTACAGTAACCACTAGGTAAAGCCCAGTTCAGAGTACATTATTCATACTGATTCCATTTATATCTTGAAGCTACTTGCTTCAGTGGAGCTGATGCACTGAATCTGCACATGAAACCTGAACCACTGAAGCTTAGGTTTATGGATATTTTAGCTACTTCATAAACCGAAGCTGTTAAATATTATGCCTACATGCAAAAGTGCCATATGGATTTAAACCATGCCGTGAAATTTTGATAGATGACAAAGTAACTAAAAATCCTTTAATTAGGAGGGGCTTGGTTAATATTAAAAAGGCATATCTTGGCTGGGTTTTTTTTCTTTCTTTTGGCATTTTTTAAATTTAAAGGGTTTGTAGATCCTAAAAAACTAATGACCTGAACTATAATTCTATCACATTTGACTACAACTATCTCTGTGACTGGACATATCTAATAGTTGAAAATAAAAAAGTAATGTTAATACATGCAATAATCCTTACACTTTCTAAAATTTCCTCCTTTAAACAGTTATAAGAGGCTTCTCTTTGCCTTTCCCAATCTAGATTTAAACAGTCTGTCTTAGTTTGCATGTCCTTATTTTGCCAGTAGTATTATTGAGGAGAGTCAGAGGCATAGCTTCCAAATCTGTGTACAAGTAGTCTTTGACTTACAACAGTTCATTTAGTGACCGTTACAATGGCACTGAAAAAAAGTGACTTATTACCGTTTTTCACATTTACAACCACTGCAGCCTCACCATGGTCACATGATCAAAATTCAGACACTTGGCAACCGACTCATATTTGTGACGGTTGCAGTGTCCCGGGGTCATGTGATCACCATTTGTAACCTTTTGACAAGCAGAGTGAATGGGGAAATCAGATTCACTTAATAACTGTGACAAGAAAGGTCATAAAATTGGGCAAAATTCAATTAACAATTGTCTCGCTTAGCAACATAAATTTTTGGCTCTGTATTGAATCCTCCAGATGTGTGGTCTTCAACTAAGAATTAGCTAGCCACCTAGGTAGTTAAGAAATCCAACCGTTAAAATCTACACATCTGAAGTGTTTACCTGTAAGAGATAAACTAAAAACTATACTAAACCCAGACTAAGGTAAATTATATTAATCCCCATTGGAATTAATAGGATACAGATATATAGTTAAAGGCTTGTGAATACTGGATTTTCATAGGAGTGTCGGATTAACCACTGAAGTCAAAATCGAAAATTCCAATATCTCCCCATACTCTATCCTTCTCCAGGTTTCCCATTCTCACACAGCTATCAACCAATAATCCTTGGCGCTGAGAATGCTCTGTTCTTAGGGCCTTCTGCACATAGTCCTCCCCTTTAGAAAATAGTTTGCATTTCTGCAAACTTTGAGGTGTCCTTAAGTATGAAAATAGGTTGGATAAAGGATCTGCATTGAGAAATCTCATATTTTTCCTAGTACAAAATGCCCTGTTTTGACTGCATTGTTTCAGGATTCTATTCTATTCTATTCTATTCTGTTCCATTCCGTTCCGTTCCATTCCTTGCTTAGCACAGTAGATGTTCTGAACATGCTATTCTAAAGATCTTCCCATCCCTTTTATTGTGCTGATACTAGAGTTTTTGTTATTATATCACACCTTGGGAAAGCCTGCTAATGTTTTTATCTTTTGTAACATTAGTCTTATTTTGGCTACAAAGAGATCAGCACCTGGAGAATTAATTTGCTGCTAATGTACAGAACATAGTTTGTTTTTCATTCCAGCTGGTGACAATTGTACTTAATTAACTGTGTGAAGTTTTCAAATGGTTATACAATGTGTTTTATTACACAAAAGCAATGTATCTGCCTAATAAATTATATAATTTGATATATTCTTAAAGTTACATGGGGAGAGCCAATGACTCAGCATTTGGATATTATTTATTTGGCTATTATCTTTATAGGGGCAAGCATGATGAAACTGAAAATGTTAACCTCAACTGAGAAAATGGGTAGAATTTTTTTTTTTAAAAAAAAACAAGCACATAAACTGTCTTGGTGCTAGAACAATTCCAGCAGACACAGCGTCAGAGAAGGTACTACTCTGTGTCTAGCAAGATTAGAAGGCTTAATACATGGGAACCAAAACTTATCAATCCTATCAGATCTATGGGGGGGGGGAAGAGATAACTCAGAGAGGCAATCCCATCCCACTAATACCTAGGTCAGGGGTAGGCAACCTTGGCTGGCTCATGAATTCTGGGAGTTGAAGTCCACGAGTCATAAAAGAGCCAAGGTTGCCTACCCCTGACCTAGCTCCTGTGCCATGTAGAGCTTTATAAATGACCTCTAGCACCTTCAATTGCACCCAGCTCACTGATAAAGCAGTGTAACCCGTTTAGCTGAGATGTCACATGTGCACACTGAGACGTGTCCATAACTACTATGCCGCTGCATTCTGGCCAGCTGTAGCTTCCAAGTAGCTTAAGGGCAACCCCAGGCAGACAGCACTGCAGCAAACCATTTGTGAAATGTTTAATGTGTGGATGACCGTGAGAAAGTTACCCCAGTCCTGTAAAGGGCACAACTGGCATACATGTATTATTTCAAGATGCCTTGGGCCCTAGTTGATTGAGAGTTACCCTGATAGGAATTTTGATATATTGTTTTTGTTGTCATTTTATGAAATTATTTTTTACTTTGTCGTTAGCTGAGCAGAGTGCATATAAATTGGTATATGCTGTAAATGTTGTCAAAACAGGTAAGTAATAAAGCGGTTCATTCAAATATGCTGCGGGAAAGTACTGTAAATGGGATATTATAATGGGAAAAAAAGTTACAGGATGTATTTAATATCTTTAATACCCTGATATCGCTTAAGTAAAATATGGAATATGCAATTTATTTTATTCCTTCCAGGATCTGCCCAAATGAAAATCCAGAACTCAGTTTTACTGATCTGAAAGACCTTCTCTCAGAATGGAATACATGAAAGTGCGCAATAATTTAGACACTCTGAAATGTTGGAACGGTTGTATTATGTTCTCATGTAGCCTTTGGAGACAGTTTTCCTTATTAGGTCAGTTGTAAGATAAATGCCTGAAGGGACTCAGAAATGAATTGAGTTTTGTAGATTGAAAATGTTTGTGTAGGACTATTTTGGTTTTAATATATACCCAGGGGAGTCTCCTGGAAGAACATGGGGACTTTACAATAAGAATCATTCCTTGGCTGGAGATCTTTATCCCATTATAATAATCATTCACTAGTGTGTGTGTGTGTGTGTGTGTGTGTGTGTATGCACACACTCATGGGGGATAAAATAGGATTTCAATGAACAGAACATGTTTAAGGCTTCTAGCTAAATATCTTCATAGATCTATATAGAGAGATGGGCAGCCAGGATAAAGAGACTAGGCAAGTTGCTTGATTTAATATCGGATTGGCTTAGGAAACAATAAACAGGGATCATTAAGATCAGAATTAGACTATATAAACTGATATTTAATTGGTGTGTTTAAATCACTACATGATTTAGGACATGGGAACTATAATGGTATAAGGAATGGAAATCATAAACGTATTGTTGCCCAGGGATCTCTTATTCTAGAAAATCAGTCAGTTTCTCCCAAACTAGATATTGGAACTGGAAGGAACTATATTTTTTTTCAAAGATCAAAGTCTTGCCACTGTATGATTTATTTGTTTTTATTACAGTTATTTCAGATTGTTGTTGTTATTGTTTTGATTGCACCAAAGCATCACAGTCTAGATTAATTTTTCCAATATAATTCCTTCCAGGTTTATTGACCTACAACCCATAATTCCTTCCAAGTTAGCATGAAAAAAATGATGGCAGATTGAGATGATTAGTGTGTTGTAACCTATGTTGATTACTGGCTTTTGCTACTTATACAGAGACAATATCAAGATATATAATTTCTTTTTGTGTTTCCATTTTGGGTATATTGGCAGAATCAGAATTCATGCTGAGCTGAAATGAAATGTTTTAGGAACTTCTGGCATGTATTCCTAAAATATATTCCTTCTATGAGTAATTTTTCACATCTTCTTTTCAAAACAAATAAAACAATTTAATGGCTTAATCTCATTGCATATACCTGACAAGTTAGACCAGAATGTGAAGGATCTGAATTCAGATGCTGTCCCATCTAGCTTTTTGGGATCAGACAATGAAGAATACTTTGAAGTAAATATTTTTACAATTTGAAAAGAAGAAAAACCTGTGAAAGGCTGTGAAAAGATATGAAAAAATGCTCAAAATAATAGAAATTAAAAACTTTCTACGCCATTTTGTTCTTCTTCCACCATAATTTTTGTACCAATATTGAACTTTTCAAAATGGCAGTATGTGGGATGCATTTGGAAACTGAGAGTACATTAATTAATAATTGCTCTTTATAATTACTCTGAAACACTTATTTGATTTGTATGGTCACCCACTCAACAATACAACTTGTATTGTATGGTCACCCACTCAATAATACAATTCTAGGCAGTGAACAAGTTAAAATGAACAAAAATATCAACAAAACTGAAACCTATCAGTTTTGGTGGCACATACAACCACATCAATAGCTCCCTAAACAGTGATTCACTTAATTCCCTGGCATAGTGCCTGAGGAAAAGCTAAGTTTTTAATGTTTTATGAAAAGTCGTTAGCATCAGGGCCATTCAAATCTGAGGAAATATGCTGTTCCAGCGGGCAGGCACAGTGACAGAGAAGATCCACCTCCTAGGATCCATCAGATGCCATTGTTTCAGTGAGGGGCCTTAGACTATCAGACCTTGTGGAGTGGGGAGAAATAACTGGAGAAGGTAATGAACTGTCATGAAGGGCTTTCTAGGCTTTTATCAGCATTTTTAATTGCATTAGGAAACACACTGGAGCCAGTGGAGTTTGTGAAATCATGGTGATACAGTGATGTATCAAGGTATGCCCATAACTACTTACATTGCTGTACAATCAGCTGTAGCTTTGGAGCGGTTTTCGATGCAGCCCTATCTAGAATCTAAAATGGAAGTCCAAACCAAGGCATGAATGAGTCCCAGTTGGTGCACAAGATAAATTTGTGCACATTTGTGACTTTTTAAGCATGAGCCACAAGTCAAGAACCCCCAAATTGGGCATCTGTTCTGTCTGGGGACCCTAACACTCACAAACCCTGAGTCTTTAGAGTTCAGCCTGAACTTATTTCTCCCCATCACCTCTAATTAGTTTGGTAGTGAAACACCTGCAAAAAAACTACCAAGCTCAGAGAACATCAAGGGCCCAAAGTTCAACTCTGAGCTACAAATATTCTCTTCTATAAAGACTCTTTGACCCACAGATTAGAAACAATCAGTGTCTAAGACAAAAGATTTACATGTCCTGAAGAGAAACCAGAGCTGGTGTAGAGGTCTGATTAATCTGAGAGGCAAGTCTCACCACATTCTCCAATTCTTAATTTCTGTTGTACTGCTTTGAAAGCATTCATAAATATTTGCCTGATGGTTCATGTGCTGAGTGATATTCCTCCATGGGTAAAGAAAGGGACCTTAAAAAATCCTGTCATCCTGCTCACTTTAGCACAGAGAACAGCTTCTCTTCTTGTACTGTATGTTTCTTGCATTAAATCCATGTTGGACATAAAGAGCAGCTCTAATTCTGTTAGAGCACATTTATCATCTCTGCAAGTTACACATTTATTCAGAAGAGCCAGAGAACAGTCTCGAACTAGGGCTTTCTATTATTTGCAAACTGTTAGGTGATCTATAAACTTTGCTATTAATAAAGTTTTCGAGTTGAGCTGGCCCAAATAAGAATTTAACAAAAGCGATTCCTTATAAGGATTTAACTAATTCTCCTTGGGGAAAAAACTGCAATAGGTTTCTTTGTCAAAGAAAGCACCTTTCTTCCCCAGCTCCCTTGCTTCTCTCTCCTCTGTTAAATGTCTGCATGAATCTTCCTGGGTGGCTCAATTTGTTTGCCTCCTGCTCTGCCTCCCCCCCTCCTTGCAATTGCTAGCTCCCTGTTATAACCCCACCCACCCACCCATCTCTCCATCCATTCCTTGCTTTCTCTTCCATAATCTGGCTGAGATTGAGTGCAGATTATGTCGAGGCAAGATTGACTGCCTGCATCAAACCCTGTTGCCAGCCTCACCAGCCTCTTCATCCGGGGAAGGAGAGACTGCCTTAGACGTAGGCTTACAAAAATTATACCATACATCCTGCATGCCATCATTCTTTTCTTGTTGATCATGGACGAATTGTTGTAGATTTGAATTCAGCAGGAGCCCCTCTTAGAGGATGTGTTCCAGAACATAAGCATTGTGCTGAAAGAATAATAAGTAATTAAATAGTTGAGCATCCCGTTTTGAAAAAGGAAAATGGTATAGTTGTCTTGGTTACAGGGATTTTTTTGCTAAAAAAAATTGTATTTATATTATTAATATTTATATCAGAATATAGATTAAGAAGTACATGAGGATAAAAAATTCTCACTTCTACCTAAACTTCATCTTGGGGAGCAGGGGGCGGGAAAAGTTCCTTTGTTCCCTAAAACATAGAAACTCATTTAGTGAACAATATGCCAAATAAGAAGCAGATTCAGGAGCAATATATGAAGATCTTTTCCATCATCTACCTCTCGCCATTTGCGTTAGTGGTTAAAACAGCTCATAGATGCAAAGATTAAGGTGATTATGTCATATGCAACAGAAATGGTCAGAACTGTGCAGCCGTTTCATTTTCTTTTTTTCATTAGTCCCATCTTAAAAAAAATCAAGTGCCTGGAGCGCAGCTGTTATATTATTCAACAATAAATACATCAGAAGTCCCACAATGATACCAGGTGAAATGTCAAGATTTTGCTACAAAAGGAGGTTACTGCAAAAGAACTTCAGGGTTTTTCCCCCCCCATCTGGATGTTGATTAGGTTTAGCATCTCTTATTATCATAAATGTACAACTTCCGCAAACATTCGAGAGACATCTCCCACTAGTTTTCATAAATGACAATTGCAGTTTATACATAAAATGTGGACCCAGATTGTTGGGGGCAATAGGCAAATAATGCTGACACTGTAAACCACCCAGAGAGGCAGGGCATAAGTCTAAATGCTATTGCTATCTTTTATCTTCATCCCTGGCCCTATTCCTATCTTCTTATAGGTTTTGAAATACTTCCCTGAGAATGAATTTTAATTCTTTCAAATGCAATTAGCTTTGACACAATTTCCTAAGAATAGCTAAAGTTCCTATTCAGTACATAGGTAGCCTCTTCATTGTACAAATTAAATTAATCAAAAATGGTAAAAAGCTAATGATCCACTTGGGAGTAAAATTAGCTCCTTAATGAAGGAAATGGAGTTAAGAAAATTATAGCAGAATGATAGCTGATGTGCCTTTGGAAATTATAGATTTGCACACACAATATCCCCTCAGGTAGGCGAGTTGAATTGTCAGAAATTTGCCCCTGGAGATTTGGCACGAGTACATTCTTCAGGATCTGTTCATAGATATGACAATTTCCACTACCAATAATGCCACATTTTGTGAATGATTGCAGTTCAAAATTAAATACTAAATAGATTTCTGTGGCAATGTACTTGCTTAATCAATTGCTGAGGACACCAAGGGCTAGAAGTGGCTTACAGAGGATTAAAAACAGATAAATGCAAGTGGGGAAAAAAAAAGACAGCTAAAAGCAACTACACCAAGGAGGCAAAACAGCCTGCACTGCATCACAACTGATGTGGCAGATTACATGTCATCCCTAATTCAGAGCCTGTAAGAAGAGCCAGAGCTTTAATGCTCTCCTAAAAAGTCAGCAGAGGTCGGGCTATAATGACCTGGGGGAGGGGGGAGATGCTGTTCTAAGGACAAGCACAAAGTACATTGTTCTGGGTCCCGTAAGATGACATTGCTTTATTAATGGGGCATGGCAACCTCTGTCCAGTCTTATATGATGGACAGAAACATTTTATCCTTTGGAAATTCATTACACTGATTATGATACATAGTTTTTAATGGAGTGTATGAGGCAATAGCATTTAGTTTCATATTACATGTGGACAAGGATCATATGGTACATGTGATAACTTCTTCAGCCATTGTATGATGAAAGCATACCTCTGGTATGATATGTATCATATCATCATATCAAATTCAGGCATTTTCTTGCCTGCATGGAGAGTTGGAATGCATCCTTCCTCTTTCTACACCGGGAAACCAATTAGTTATTTTCACAGGGGTGATGGAACAACATCCTTCACCATCTGTCAGCCTTGTGAGGTAGACAGATAGGAAGCATGACCAGATGAGCTATTTCTACATTACTGTAAGGTTACACTAATAGTTGTGAAAATCCAAAATCTCCTTTATAGCCCCCGATACTAGGAAGGGTCCCTTTTGAACTGCTTGCCCCACCCACATGCCTGCTGAGGACTAAAATGCCTTTTACTCAGTTGTCCCCTTGGTTGCCTCTCTTTGCCTGTTCCCCAAGGTCATTCCCATATACCATTACAATTTCTGTCCATGGTCAGCAAGGCTGTCTCCATAGCAGGCGATGCAGTAGCTCTGTCTTCCAACATCTCATTGCTGCTTTGTCAGAATCTGTTTGAGACAGCCACCATTTGCTTGAAGATAAGGACAGCCTTTACGCTATCTTAATGGAAACAGAGTCTACCTCTGACTCCTCTGTAACTTAAAGACTGTTTCATATCACTACTGATATAAACCACCAGATGGTGGGAAGTGCATGGAAATACACTCTAAAATGGGTACTATCTATATGTTTAGGCTAGTGTCAGCTTCAATTTCTCTTCCCAATTCCTTCTTCTCTTGCACTCTCTTTTGCTTCCAAGCTAAACAAACACAATAGTCTCTGCCTCCTTTCTTTCATTATATATACTGACTGCTATACATGCAAGTAGATTAGGAAATATAATTAGTATTAGTGTGACCTTGACTGCTACCACACAAAACATGTATGATTCCCTAAAACATGAGGAAATAGAACTATGTCTAGTATTATGTTAGTAGTACTCATAACAACAAATATTTAAATAACTCTGTACTCATTCAAGCAAATGTACAAGGTTTTAAAAAGCAGCAATCTTGTTTCTTGTTATAATGCATAACAATTGATCGTTGATAAAGGGAATAAAATAGCAACCTGGTTCATTTAGTTATCAAACTAAATCAGTTTGCTTATCTATGGTTTGTTGAATAGCCAAAACTAAACATTACCGCCAGCACAATGAATAAAACTGCTCCAGTGAAATATATTCAAAGGAATTCAGGAAAAGTAAGAACTTGTCATGAAAAGAGGACTCACATTTATTTGCTTCCCATTATTTCAAGTCTAACTATAAAATTGACAAGCAACCTATTGCCTTGCAAATGTTTTGAATGTCAGTATTACTTTCCTCTGCTATTGGCCATGCTAGCTGAAACCGGTAAGACTAAAGTCCAAAATATTTGGAGGAATAAAGTTTGTGGTTGAATAAAAGCATGAGATGTTGCATGTCTGGCCATGTACAGAAAACATTACAGCAGATACTATATGAACATATGATATTCACTATACTAGCTGTAATACATTTAGGAGGATATCTGATGGGATCAGTTCACAAATCTGAATCTAAACAGTGCTGCCTTATTTCATGTACTTGCATTAAAAGGACAAATGTACGAGGCAAACACTTGTTATAGAACTAGAATTTCCTCCTGTTGCTTCCTCTCCATAAAAGATTTTACAGATCAGTTTTATTTTATTTATTTTACTTCTTATCCCTGAGTTTTATTGTTTATTAGTTGTAAATCTGTTCAGAGGTAAACAGTTATAGAAGCTAAGACTCAAATGTCTATTAAAATATTTAATATGGGTGTTATTAAAAAGGAGCGCAACATCAAGAACATAGTTTACATAAATTAACATGGTTTCCTAGAAACAAAGTGTGTCCCAAACATCCTAAACTTAATGGAAAACACTGCCGCCCTCTTTATTGCCTAGTGATGATATTCAGATAGACTCAACTGAAGAAAGAGCCAAAATGGGAAACAACGTGATTTTAAAGCCACGAGGAACAAAATTCCAAAAAGAAATTACATATTGTGATCATTCTCAGCTGTTCATGGAACGAAGCCTGGTTTTGGGATGTCTGGGCGTAAAGATGGGATGGAGTAAAGTGGAACAAAGAACGTCCTGAAAGAGGGCACAGCTGCAATATTTTGTTGCTGGTTCTGCCGTTAATTGACATTTGTTTAATTAATCATTTATTAATTTAATTGTTTTTGTTTAATTTGCTGTTAATAGACACTGTTAATATAGACAAGGTGGCCATCAAAAATGGAAAGTACAAAATACAAATTGAAAAGTTAATAACAAATAAAACAAACACTTAAAAGCCCAAAATAAAACAACTTAGCTGGTCTTCTATAGCCAGATTGTGAGATTCTGAGGAAATAAACTACCTAGGAATATAACTGAACTTCTGAGCAGAGGGACACCTCCCTGAGGGCCTCTCCTACAGGTAAATGGCCAGTCTAATTAGAAACAGTCCCTTATCTAGGTCTAAGTCACGGTTCTCCAAAGTGGTCAATACTGATTCCCAAGGGTCAATGGGACTGTCCAAAAGGTTGACAGTTGTTGCTGTTATTATTATTCTTAGTACTGATAAATTTATTATATTATTTTCATGTAATAAATGCTTGGGTTGAGCAATCTGAAACTTAATGAAGGCATCAATCAGCTGAAGAGTTTGGGAATCCCTGTCCCAAGTGGTAGCCAGGTTAACACCAACACCTTAAATTGAGCCTGATAAGCAAATGCAACAGGAACAGATCTTTCACTACAGGGCATCATATGGTCCTTACATCAGGTAACAGCCTAGTGCCTGCACAACCACAGTTTCCATATAAAACACTTTGTAAGATAGAATGTAATGAAGATGTGGATAACTTGACAGGTCCGATTAACTCAGGAATTGTTGCAGCTGATGCTCAATAATACAAATGAACTCCTTACTACACATATACCTAGGTTGCCAGTGATGCTCAAGGAGCAAGGAACATGTTACAATGGGCCTACTCTTTCAAGGAGAATACCAAATTGCCTGAACTTCAAACCCTGAATTTCCTATTGACCCAACAGTTCTTCTGCATTTTCTGAATTGACTTTCAATTTCATTTCAAGTTATTTTTGAATTTGGGCAACGTTCATGTCTCATTTAATGGTATTGATGGAGATGGATGGCAAGCAGCAGTATTACTGGCCATTATCAACCTACTAATGGTACTCCTTTCCAACGCTTTAACTTATTTCCACCAGTGCTGCAGATGTTGACATGGAACTTTGTCAGTGATGGTCTTGATGTTGTTAAACAAGTGTTCCAACACTATTTTTCAGAAAAAGCCTAACAGAAAGGACTAGTACCAATGCAAGCAATAGCCCAATTCTGGTAGCAGTCCAGGAGGTTGAAGGTCCTGAAAGCCACCAAAAGATTCTCAGTAATATATCCAAAATGAATCCAGGTAATCTGTATCATCTAGATATGTTTAGGGTTCTAGGTTCTAGGTCACATTCCCTAAAGCAGTGGCTCCCAACCTTTTGGGCACCAGGGACTGGTTCCATGGAGAGAGGATTTTTTTGCAGACCAGAGGGGGCGCAGTTTTGCATGCTGCCTGCATCCCGTGGATGGAGTTTCACTTGTTTGTGCAGCCCAGTTTTTGGCATGTCGCAGACCAGTGCCAGTCCATGGACCAGGGGTTGGGGGACCCCTGCCCTAAAGGAATGTTGAAGATGATCTACAGTTGCATGGATCTAGCAGACCGAGGCAGGGTATCTCCAATATACATTTTGTAATCATGTCCTGGGGGGTGGGGACAGGGACATATGCACTTGCAGGGATACATTTATCATCTCCCTTAAGGATAGGGCCCAGTAGCTAACCAGAAGAGAAAATGGGGAAATAAAAGATGATTCTCCTACAGCAGTGGTGGTGAACCTATAGCACGTGTGCCAGAGACGGCACTCAGAGCCCTCTCTGTGTGCACGCGTGTTGCCGCCCCAGCCCTGCCTCCCCCTGCGCCCCCCCTCACCAGCAGCCCCTCCGAAGGAGAGTCGCCCCCGGGTGCAGCCCATGCGGAGCAGCGCAGCCAAGGACATGGCAGCCGGGCAGCAGGCACAAGACTCCACCCTCACGCCCCATTGTGCGCAGATGATGCTGCAGGGCACGGGTGGAGGGCGTGGCCATGGCGCTGCTGGGCCGCCTGGGCGATCTGTTGCGGTGGGCCGTGGGGGCGGTGGGTGGGGGGTGGGGCAGGGGGCAGAGCGAGGGTGGGGCAGGGGTGGGAGCGGTTTTTGGCCACTCGGTCTCTAAAAGGTTCACCATCACTGTCCTACAGTATTTCTCCAAATACATTGCACGTGTCCAAGTACTGACAAATGTAATATTTATACTATAGTGTTAAAAAAATCAGTGGCATCTTTCTCATCTCATTTATACTGCTGCTGACCATAAAGGGAAGGCTCAAAGATTGTCTTTACCAAATTTGGTTTTTCCTTGTCCATTTTCTATATACTGTGACACTTTAGACTATAGGGGATGACTACTAAAAAGAAGGCCTTTTCTGTGGTGGCATTCAGGTTATCCATGTTTATTAGATTATCTGGCACTTTATCATTACCTTTCACATGCAAGCAAAATCAATTCTATTCTCACTGACTTTGAGAAGCTCGTTGTATTGATCTTTCTATTTCTTTTTATAGACGTGCTCAGCTGCTATTTAATTTTTTATAGTTTATATTGGAACGTTTATTTATTATGCTTTTATATAGATCTATTTTAGAAACCACCTTGAGGACTCTTGTTGAAAAAGGGACATTAATCCTGTTAGTAAGGGAATAAATAAATCAGATTTAATAGAATGAAAAGTACTTTGAAAAGGCAGGTATCTATGTATAAAGGGTATTTCCCTGAATAAAAGATTATTATAAAGGCTCACAAATCTGAAATATCAAAAAGGACTATGAATGGAATATAAATACCTACTAGTTCTCCTTTACTAATATTTGCACAAGAATTATTGGACAAGTTGAGCTGATCCTCGATAAATAGGATCTATGACTTTCTTATGACCATCTATTATACAAGCAGAATGAATTATCCTTTTACCTAAAATACTGGAAGGTAAATATGGCCCTTCAATGACTATTAGAGTTTTCTGTCAAGTGAAGAATACATGTGAATTCAGCTCACAATATTTTGGAATTGGAAAAAAGTGCTTAAAATAAATTTAAGGCATTACAATTGAAATTTTATACATGCTACTTAAGAAGTAAACTCAGTGGCACCATAATAATTATTTATATAAATGGGTATAGCACTGGACTACACAATTATTTATAGGAAGTTCATTAATTTGAAATTAATACTATTATGTAATTAAATCAGAATGGATGTTTATAGCCAGGTTTGTTGTTTGCTCTTTTTTTTGGTAAATTTTTCCTTTAAGTGCATTCCTGCCCTATAAATGCACTTGATATATGAATAGTTAACAAGAGAAAGTCAGATACAGGCTATCAAAGTAGCTAGAGGTACTAGAATTCAAGAAAATGAGAAATAGTCTGAGTGGTTTCAAAATGATGTCAGTCTTAACAAGAACTTGGGCTGATAAGATATCACAAATGTTAGATAATAAATCTAAATGCAATGTACCAAGGGAAAGAGCACATTTTAAATGGAACAGTAATTCATAGCAAGTAGAGCAGGAAAGAAATTTGCTCCAGGAGTTATTTTAGTAAAAACCTTGCAGTCATTAAGGCAATGCATGGCTCTTGTATAAAAGACAAGTCAGATACTGGAGTGATAAAGGAGTAGAATATAAATCACAATAAATGGTAAGATTATTCCAGAAGGCACATCACATCTTCGTTGTAATGCTATAGTCACCTTATCTTGAAAGAACATTGCAATTCTGCTCTCCAATCTCAGCTTTGAGAAAGGTTTCCTACTAATGCAACTTTTCTTACTGGAGAAAAGGGAAAATTTGCAGTAAAGAAAACATTCAGAAATTTTTTTAAAAAGTAAATCTGATTCTTGATTTCAGTTCTCAAGATTGGCAACACATACACCTACATACTTCTAAATAATACACATACAAATCATATTTGAGTAATTGTTTCACAGAATTCAGGGGACAAGGCCTAGTTACTGAGGGATCACCTATCTCCAATAGTTTCTGCCCATCCAGTAAGATCATCAGAGATGATAAACTACAGGTCCCTTCAATTAAACAGTCTCATCTATCAGGAGCTTGGAAATATGTTTTTGTTGTAGCACCTGCCCTCTGTGACATCTTCCAGAAATCTACATAGTTCTGAATAATAATATTCCATCAGGTCTTGAAAACCTGGTTGTGCTCCCAGGAATTTGGGGTAGGATGGTTGTTGAGTGTCTGTTAGTTGCTTCTTTGGTATGTTTTTTTCCCTAGACCATGTTTCTCAACCTTGATTACTTTAAGATGTGTGGACTGAGATTTTTTTCTTCCGATAAGTGTTGTAGAGTAAAATTATTGTTACTATGCTGAGAAAAATCACATACTAATTTTTTTAAAAAATTGTTTTGAAAATAATAAATATTTGCAGGACACATTTTTTCTCCATGTGGACCAGTTGTGTATTAACAGAGAAGAAACACACAGAGCTGTAAAGGAAGCTGCCATTGGAATAATAAATGATTCTACTTCTATACAAAGTTTTGCATCAACATTGATGCTTGAGAAACTAGTAGGGAGGGAGTCCCGATTTAACAACTTGTTCAGTGACCATTTGGAACTTACCACAATGCTGAACCAATGGTAGTTATGACTAATCCTCACATTATGATATTGCAATATCCTGCAGTCATGTGATCACCATTCGCAACCTTTGGGTTTTTTTTCTAAGCAAGGCAAGTGGAAAGCCAGCAGGAGGTGCACATGGAAGCCATAGGACAGGGGTCTTCAAACTTGGCTCTTTTATGACGCTGGCTGAGGAATTCTGGGAGTTGAAGTCCACAAGTCATAAAAGGGCCAGGTTTGAAGACCCCTGCCATAGGATGTCCTTGCTTAATGACCTGATTTGCTTAACAATGTCAACCAGAAGCTGATAGTAAGCAGCATGGTCAAATGACATTGCATTTTATTTTTGTGTCACTTAGCAATCAAAATCCCGATCCCAACTGCTGTTGTTAAATGAGAACTACCTATAACCCTAGCAATGAAAGTACCCTTGTATGCCAAGATCTGGAAAAGCCAAGGAAAGGCATGGGGACTAGCGAGGACTTGGACTATTTCTAAAAGGAAAAAGATGCAGAAGCCAACCAGCAAGGGTGGGAAGGGCAAGAAACAAGGCAACATAAAATCCAAATTTGTATGCCCCTAATTTGGACTGAGCACCAGCCTAGTCCCATTGCTACCCATTGTAACCCAGACTGCAATTTCTTAGGTTGTTTTTAAGAAACAGCTGGGAGCAGCATGGGTGAAAAACAGCTGTCTGCAGCGTGAAATTGCCCTTACCCTGAGGAAACAGTTGTTGAACAGAGGCCTTCATTTGTTCCTTAAATTAAATCTGTCTCTCCCTCCCTGTTATTACTGCAGATATGGGATTAAAGACACTCATCCGCTTTCTTCCCATCTAGTTTTGTTCTGCCAAACTATAAACAAGGCTCATATCTTTGTACATGTGTCTGCACTTGGGTAGTTTATGAGGGATTGCCACATTCCCTCTTCTAGAGTACACACAAAACATCCACGTTTTCCATCCATAGGCATTAACCAAGTGTGAAAAATGCAGTTTGGTGGCTCCAAACTGATTTGGGGGGGGGGAGAAGACACCCCCCCCCCCAGCCTCCTTTGAATTTAACCAGTTTCATTCTTTGCTCTTGTTCATTAAAGACACAGGCCCTTCCAAGAAAAGAACAAACGAGGCGGACCAGACTTTGAAAAATGACCATTTCAACAGAAGGTTGTTCACCAAGAGCAGGGGTCTCCAAACTTGGCAACTTTTAAGACTTATGGACTTCAATTCCCAGAATTCCCCAGCATGGCTGGCTGAGGAATTCTGGGAGTTGCAGTCCACAAGTCTTAAGTTGCCAAGTTTGGAGACCCCTGACTAAGAGGGAGGCCAAGAGCCTTTTACTAGCGCTCCATTTTGTTGTTTTTTTAATCTCAGGTCATTTGTCTCTCTCCCTCTCTCTCGATGCTTCTTGCCATTTTTAAAACTCTCGCGGCAGCTGTTTCCTCCGTGAAATCGCCACAAGCCGCATCCTGCTGAATGGCTTGGCACCCAAAGCCGCACGTGCGCCTCCCGCCATTCGTCTCCTGGACACCCGCTGAGCAGAGAACTGCACGCGCTGAGACAGCGCCGATACTGAAGCAGCGCAGGCGAGCCGACGCCCTCCGCCCGCGAAGAAACTCTCGCAAGCACGCTCGGCGGGAGCGCCTGACGGAGAGAACCACCTGACGGCCTCTTTTCTCACTGGCTGCTGCCTGTTGCTAACCCACGTGACGGCTGGGCGGCTGTTGCGAACGGCGAGAAGGGAGATTGTAGCTCACCCGGGGATTTCCCGCCGGGTTCTGGGAACCTGAACTTGAGAAAGTTAGCGGCTGTGGGTCCCCGTCGTCAGGTTTTGATTCAGCCGAGGCTTTTCGAAGCGCGCCACGGGGACCCTGCTGTGCTCCCAGGTGTTCAGAAGGTGGCGCTGGAGGTCCTTCGTGCTTCTACTCCCTCGTTTGCCCCCCTCCCCCGGCGCCATGGTTCAGAGCTTCTTTTCTTTATTACGCTAAAATTGGTCGATTCGTTCCTAAACTTATAAGAGATTGGACGCCAACCAGCTGCTCAGCGCAATCCATCTTTGAAGGCTAGCTTGGGAGGGTTTTATTTAAAAAACCAAAAACCAAAATGTGCATCTAGATAGGGTGCCTCTTCCATTTACTTGGAACACAATCTCAGTCGGGGGAGTTCGGGGTGTTTTCAGAGCTAAAATATTTCTCACTTTCTTAAAATCTTAAGAATCTTTTTGCAGCCTCTCAGGTTCTCAGGAATTCTGGGAGTTGAAGTCCACGAGTCATAAAAGAGCCAAGGTTGCCTACCCCTGGTGTAAGCCCTGCTTATCCCACCCTACTCTCATTAAACTCTGCAGTTCTTAGATCAGTACCTGTTTTGTGCTAATTATGGATGCCTAGTGAACTGATTGTATTGTCTGTTGTTTTAAATATATATGAAACCAATATATATGGTTTCCTTAATAGCATTTACTGGTTTCTGTTCAGCGCAAAGTAAGTTAGTAACTAATATGTGTTTTTTTTAATTCTACAAAGTAGCAAAAGCATTTAATAAATTATATTATTATTGCTATTATTATCTAGAATAGTTTTATCTTTCTGAGGTTGAGGTAGGAGGGCAAACCTTCAGGCAAAGTACTAGAGTGTACCTACTCACAAATTTTATTTTCTGAAAATACCAAAGGGTGTATGTGTAGGCCAGAGGAATTTTTGTTAAGAAAGATCTTGGTAGAGGCATTCAATGTCTACCGGTGTAGCATATCAGTTTCCTGTATTATACTATTAAAACTTGTGCTCAGGCTTGGTCACGTGATCGTCATTTTCAATGCTGTCTGCCAGCTGCATACAAAGAAAGTCAATGGGGAAGTCCAGCAGGAAGTTGGAAATTGCCTCCCGCTCCTTTTTTGCCTACATATGGTCTTTCTTTTTTTGCCTACATATGGTCTTTCTTTTCTTCTGTTTAGGACATAAAATATCTATTAAAAAGATGACCAACATGTCATAGGTTGTTGTCCAGTGTTTCTTAACATTTATCAGGTAGCAGAGGGACACTGCCATAGATATTGGTGTTCATTGCTTGCTTTTATTACAGGTCAAGGCTATGATCTGAAAGCAAATGTTCCAGTTTCAAGACTGTTTTCTATTCAGCAGCCTAGGCTGTCTCAGTTCAACTAATAATATAGCGGGATAGAGCCCAGCAAATGGCTAGTTTAATGTGTGTTGACGCTGGGATGGGGGGTGGGGGGTTATTATTTTATTTTTCCTCTTGTTATTTTATTTTTATAGGGTGTTTTTCTATTGATGTAAGCTGCCTTGAGTCGCCATGTGCGAGTAGGCAATACAAATTTTCTAAATAAATAAATAAATAGTATAGATTAAAACTTCTGTTTATTACAGGGTATACTCGTTGTGTGACTGTACTGAGAGCTGTAGGGGAAAAAAGACTGAAAGCGATAATGTTGCCTTCAAAAAAACAGGCATATATATAGCTTGTCTGTCAATAAAGGCATGGGTGACAAAGAGGGCCTTGGCCCAGTGTTGGATGATGTGCCAGCTATGGTTTTACCTGGATCAAGATAGCTTAGGCTCAGTTTTACACACCCAAATGACCTTTTGATTGGATTACTTCAGTGCACTCGATATGAAGCAGCTCTTGAAGCTAGTTTAGAGGTTACAACTCCTGCAGTATGCAGTTACCTAACTGAAATAAGGTATCTAAATAGGACTTGTTACAAACGTACTCCTCAAGTTACGAGTGTAATGGAGCCTGTCCAACACAGTCAGAAGTTGAGAGGACTGTTAAGCCCACCTCATCTAATGACCCCCATTCCTGTTCTCCCCAATGCATTCGTTAAAACAAACATGCGGGATGTTAAGTGGAGCATGGGATTCTTCTGGGGTGGGGGAGAGACCTTGGGGATGGGTTAGTACAGGCAGAAGCCCATCTGCTCGGGCCTCCCAAGGCCTCCCCCATCTCCTGAAATAACCCATGTTTCTCTTCCTGCCCCTTGGGGTCCTCACAGCTGCTTAGGCCTCTTCTCCGCCCTATCAAAGTAATGCTTGCATAGCTAATACTGGCAGAGCTAGCTTTAGTGAGGAAAAGAATCCTGAGAGCTTCACCAACATTATTTTTCGCTCAGAAAAATGGCCGCTTGTGGGATTGTGCCACATAGCCCAGCAACGGAACGGCCTGACCTCTTTCCCTACCCAGACCTCCTGAGCAATGGGCATCTCTGAAAGATACATGAATGATCGGTAATGTGGGTGGGCTGGGAGGAGTGTGTGGAATCCAGGAGGATGGGAAAGTAGGCCTAGTTCCTGTGGGATCTGGTGGGGCAGAATGCGGGGGGGGAAATAGACCGGGACTGCAGTCGGTCGTAAGAGTGAATGACCACAGGGGTGCTGCAACAGACGCAACTTCAGTACTGGGTTGTAAGTACCTTTTGGGAGTCTGGCGTAACTTTGAATGGTTGCTAAGTGGTTGTATGTTGAGGACTACTGTACAGTCCCTGAACATATTTATTTGTCTAATTTAAATCCCACCCATCTCACTTTCAGAGTGAATGCTGAACTGGTTGTCTGTGATTTTCTGGACCTAATTTAAGGTGTTGATATTGGTCTGTAAAGCCCTAACCTTAGCATAAAGATACTTAAAAGATACTTACCTAGTACTCTGATATCAGCCCATTCCTGCATCAGAATCAGTTGGAAAGGTTCTGTTTGTGATCCTATAAGTGTGCTTTGCTCATACCAGGATGCACCAATTCTGGAACTCTCGTAAGAGTAATTTGACTGGCACCCAAGATGTCATTTTCTGATTGCTGTAATATAGAACTTAGATAATGCTTAATTTTGATCCAACTTACCTCTGGAGTTTTCCCATAGCTGCTCAAGCCAGTTGTCCTTCATTGCTCACAACTGCTCCAAATTCCATGGGGCACCACAACTACAAAGGTTGCTTAGGAATCATTATACTAAATACCTGTGAATTTTAAATATTCTGTGCCTTAGGTTGTCCAGCAAGATTTGAGAGAATATTCCTCAGAGCTGTATGAAATCCAATGGGATCCATCAGCCTCTGGAAGTGGGTCATTCTAAAATCTCTGGTCCAGCAGAGGCAACTAAGTTACTTCAGTCTAATCCTGACCAATTGACCATGACAAAACAAACCACAAGTACAGCTTTCCTACCCACACTCTACACAAATTAGGTGAGGGTTTGTACAGACCAATTCAATCATTAATCTTATTTCCACATGTCCAGGAATAAGTTTTTAGGTAAATTGTATTTCTGAGTTGAGTGTAGCAGGAGTAAGGAACCTGTTATTCTCTAAATGTTTTGGAATATATCTTCCTTAATACCTTGCCACTGGCTATGCTAATGTGCTTAACATTTGGGATTTAAGTCCAAAATATTTAGAGACACTAAATTTCTTACTTTTGTAATACTGCACTATTGTTTGTTTATTTTGGAAAGAAAAGCGCTTTGTAGTCAGTCTAATATAAAAGAACAGGTCTGATTTTCCAGTGCTTTTGTATTCATATTAATAAGCATTCCTTGGCCCGGGAAAGGTTATCAACAAATAAATACATCCCATACATTCATAATGGTAGACAGTGTGCTAAAAGTTAACTCACTGCATAAATTAGGTGTTGCAAATCATTCAGTGCTTTAATTAACAGAAATGGTGTATTTTACTTCCTCTGAAGCATGTTAATGATCTGCCCCTGAGGGCAAGTTGCACCAAGAAATGCATCATTTTATTTTAATATGTGCTTATAGTAGATGACAGCAGAAAAAAAGGGAGGGGGAGAGGGAATAAAAGAAAATAACAATGATTCTTAAGTAATTTGTTATTAGTGTAAAATGTGACTTATCTGATAAGACCTATCTGATAAGTCTGATAGGTCTGAGTCTGATAAGACTTTCCTTAATTGATCTGTAATCTAGTCTGGAAATAAAAATAATATTTAGAACAAAGTATCAAATCCTGCTCCTCCCCGATACACTTTCAAACAGATTTATGCATTTTGATCTTTCCCCATCATTATTTTTTTTTTTTATGCTGTGCATTTTCCTCATTCAGTTTAGATAATTCCAGGGTTGTATCATTTGGTTCTCCTGTCCCTTTAAAAAAAAGTTGTTTTTCCAGACACAAATGAAAGGAGAAAAGATAAAATGGCGAATTCCCAGAATGCACTAAACCAGGGGTGTCAAACTGCTGGCCCGCGGGCCGAATGCGTCATGCCGAAACCGCGCCTACCCCATTGCCGGCAATGGGAAAAAAATCGTGATACGTCGCGACACGTCACGTGACGTTGCGAGTTTGACACCCCTGCACTAACCTATGGTTTGGCTGACAACTTTTTATTAAATAAAACATTAAAAATCTGTCCATACAATACACAAAATCATACAGTCTGGTTTACAAACCACAATATCTATTGCATATGTTGAGCTCAAACAAAACAAATCATGTTTGTGTTTAACATTATATGGAAATTTGCCAGATTCCATTTAATTCAGGAATTTATTAGCATCATGATCTGAATAGTTCAGTACATAGTTGATTATTAGGATGTACATATGTATTAAATTGAATTTCTGACGCTTGATGTTCGTCTATGTAATCTTTTATGCCACTCCACAGTTCTGATGTTTGGCTTCTCAGTCTGCCTGATAATATATCCATATGTTTCTTGTTTCTTTAGCTGCTTTCAGCAGGTTAGAATTTCCTTTCTTCTTTTTAACCAAAGAGCTTTGAGAATGTCTAGCTGAGATTAATAAAAAGAATTCAAAGGGAAAATATATCATTTTTCTTTTTTTGAAATTTTATTTGGGGAACCCAAAGTCACAGGATGTTAGAAAGATTTAGGAGAACAAATGAAAAACAGGGATTAAAATAATCATAATTGTCATTTAAAAATCATAAAAGTGTTTATTTAAAAAAAATCTATATGTTTTACTTTAGGATGTAAGCATTATACAATTTTGGAACATGTTTTGAATGGGAAAAAATAGTTTTTATAGAAACAGTGATAACCATTTATTTGGGGGGATTTTATTGTTGACTCTCTTGATAGGTTTGGGATCATAAGGCAGAGAGAGAGAGAGAGAGAGAGAGAGAGAGATGTTTATAAATAATAAATAAAAATAGAAAGGTTTAGAATTATTTAGCAGAGAGGAGTAAGTATTTTGTGGGCAAAAAGCAATTTCAAAGTCTTTCAAAGTTCAGGACTTGGCTTTGCATGAAAGCAAAGCAGATTAATAAGGGATATTGGCATATTTTTGTACCATTAATCTTTGGGGAAAAGAATCAATTTGGTTGGAGAATCATAGGAATTCCATGTGGGTTGTGCAGTAATAATTTTATGTGAAATAGCATTGTAATAAATGGAGAATATAGACTTAACAGTCTTCGGTTATTTGTAATAGCTGGAAATTCATTACCATAGTGGCATATTGCATTCTGAGCACTATTGATCTATTGTCGGCATTCCAAGAGTACAGCACATGAGAATCACTGTGGGTATGCTCCTTCATACGCTGGATTTGAAGTGGAAAGATTAACATTCACTAAGCCATAAAGCTTACCAGTTGATCTTCAGCAAGTCAATCGTGGTATTTGCATTACAGTACCCATGCTAAGTCATGCATAAACAAGCATGATTGTGTCCATAGATCTCCCCAATGAGTTGTTGTGGCCAATGAAGTATATATAGCTCCCTCCATGGCTGATTTATTATCTTGGGTAAACGGGGAACTCAAAGAGGAACAAATTATAGAAGAAGGAAAAAAAATGGTTCTGGTTCTTCCTTGCCATTCTTCTTGGAGTTTCCAGTAACATAACATGCCAAAGAAACTGCTGATAAAAGTGACTGAACTTTATAGGTACTGCTCATCATGTATGGGAGAATCTAATAGGCAGAATCTGCCTTTGTTCGAGATTAAAGCATTGTCTATCTCAGCGTGATAGTTCCCCTCTCTGTGGACTAAATACTGTATAAAGTTTTTGACCTACAAAAATTATTACCTACTTTTTCCTGTTCCCAACTGAACGAAAGATACACTGTATCTCCTTTGATTGGCTGCAGACATACTTGAAAGAATAATCCTTTCTTGTAAAGTCCTTTAAATTGGCCATTCCAACCACAGACATTTATTATTTTGACAGTTGAGACTTGTTCAAAGACAGCAGTGAGGAGAGATGATTCTCTGGATGATATAGTCATGAGATGGGCCCGACGTTTGTGTGGCATATGGGAAGGGAATAGCAGAGGGTGCATACTACACTGATACATTACAAGATCCTAGATTCTTGGGAAGAACTTGATGCATATGAAAGCCAACATCAGATGAAGAACTGTGATTTCACATAATACAAAGACCTGCAAATAGAAGTAGAAAGACCAAGGCAAAAGAAACTAAAGATAGTAGCAAGAGTAATAAGCACCTTGGGTGCAAACCCAAAACATCTGGTGCACCACTTCAGCATTGACCAAATCATCATCAATCAACTGCAAAAGGCAGCTTTAATTGGAACAGTTTATGTCCTACAAAGATACCTTTATTAACATAGGAAGATACTATTAAACAATATTTGCCTTTCCCACGCCAATGGGAAATACTCGATAGTGGACAAAAAATGCCAAATATACATTAAACATCTGACTGGCTGTGAGATTAACCATAATAATAATATAACAACAACAACAACAACAACAACAACAACAACAACATTTATATGCCACTCAAGTTGGAATATCTGGAATGTGTAAAAAATGTCAAAATATTACTCGTGATGTACTCTGTTGAGTTGGAACAATGTAAAACTATATTGTTATAGATGGCAGAACTAGACATATGACTGCTGTGTTCAACACTTACAGCTCCATTAAGATAATGTCTAATGTTGACAATCAGAAGTTGGGTAGCACATTTTCAGACTAAGGGACAGCTACCAGACTCCTGATTTGTTGTCACCCTAAATTCAGCATGGCTCTCCTCCTTTAATTATAAGACACAAAGAGAGATAGGGAGATGGGAGGGGAGGAATCTCTGTGCAATGAATTATTCTGGAATAATGATGTAATAATATTGCAACTTCTCTTTCATAATTCTTATTGCTTTTCAAAATTGAAACAATGTCAGTGAAGTGCAAGTCTGCTTAATACCCTTGCAATCAGATTTAGCATGTCTTAGTTACTAAGCTCCTATCAGCAAGCTCCAAGATTCTTCCCTCAAAATTTTACATTTATTTTTGACATGTTGAATAAAAAGCTTTGAGCTACAAGATGGAGATAATTAGGGTAATTCCAAGTTTGAAATTGCTAGATCTGTAATAACATGCATTTTCTCACCTTGTATTCTAGTAGCTTGTGGAGGATAGATAGGTGGACTGATATACATGGTCTTCACAATGTTCAGTGTAAAGTCAAATGAAAAATAGAAACATTTTAACAATGGCCACAGTTTAAAAAAAAACCATATAATTTATAAAAAAATATTTGCAAATAACTTTCTGACTGCAACTGCACTGTTTTCATATTAAGTTAATGAGCTTTTTGACTAAATGAAAATTTATTTCCCTTTTAAAATAAGTTTTTAGAAAAGGAGAAGCCTGAGGAAGGTGCTGGAATAAACTCTCCAAATCTCTGATCAGTGCCCATGTGGACCAGACTTGATAAGAGTCTAAATCCAGCATCTGGTGGACCACAGTGTATATTGATGTATACTAGAAGCAGGCAATCTGGCATCCTTTGGATATTCTGAAGTATACCTAACATAACCCCTTGCCATTGGCCGTGCTAAATAGAATTGATGGGAGACAGAATTCAGCAGCATCGGGCAGGGTTGTTGGCTGGTAGGATTTCTACACCATTGGAGCACATGGTCAGAACATGTGCCAATTTTTAGATATCTCACCCTTAGCAGACATGGATGGCTCAGACACAATCCAGTCATTACAGTGGAGGATTTGGGGAACCACTGTTTGTTTATTTATATTCCATTTTTTATGAATAACTCAAGGCAGAAAACATTCCTAATAGTGCTTTCCTTCCCACAGGTGAGGTGGTTCAAAGAATAATGGATTATATATCATCAGAAGGAAGGAAAGACAGTTCGTCGTGACAGCGTCCCCCTCGTTTCTTTTTCTGTAAATCCATTTTTTTAGAGTTAACGTATTGTCCCGTATAGACACAGTGCGGTTGAGAGAGATCCAGAAAAATCACACGAATGAAGAGGCGTCTAATGATGTGTGCTCTCCTTAATCCCTGCTATCCCTATACTACTGATTACAATCCCGTACATACAACTCTGTCCGTGCCATTGCAAGTCTGTAATCTGACTAGGCTGCGAAGAGTTAATAAGAATTGTGGTCCAAAACATTAGGCAGTGGGTTTCCAAACCTTGGTTTAAATCAATTCATTGATCCTTTCTGAAACCTTGCTTTCGTTAACAAGAAAATGAAAATGTTTTTTTTTTAATTTTTTTAAAACAAGCCACTTTATATTCAGATAGAAAAGAACAGCTATGTAGTGTTTCATGTTAAACAGGCCCTCAAAAAGGCAGTTCATATATTATAATATCTTTTATCATTTACATTCCAGAAGAAATGCAAGCTTTATCTTCTTTTGCTCCATATTTAGTAATAGAATTCCAGATAATTGATCCAATTAAAGGGATGTCAAACAGGGCTGTCACTTAAATCAGAAATAATAAGAATCTTTGGGAGCCAGGCAGCATACAAATTTAATAATAACATTTATAAAATAAAATAACAGTCTGGTACAACATATTTTTTCATTGACATCCAAATACTTTTTCATTTCAGGAAGTTCTTGCCCTATGAATTGCTCTTTATTGGCTGATAAATATATTGTTGGTTTTTATGAACCTCCTGTTATAAAGTATTGTTTGTATTTTGAAAAAGATTATACTATTATTTTGATTGTGCTTTTTTTAAAAAAATTGTGAAATGGCTTTGGCACTAATATGGAAGGTTTCATGTTCTGGGAAACACAAAGTAATGAGATTTTTTTTTGTTACATTGTGCTCGATTACAGGAGTCTCCTTAAATCTCGTGCTCCAAAATTCCAGCCAACATGTACGGGAAATAACATTGATTGAAACTTCCAACTCAAAGGTTAAAGGATGTTACTAATTCCCAGAGACCTTCCTAGCTAACAGCAATAAAGTAATGATACCAAAACGATGATACATGCATGTTGATGTTATCACACAAATACTGCCATTATGCATTTGCAACTCCTGACATCTGAGCCAATAAGATTAAAAGAATTCTATTTTGGTTGGGAATGGAAGCCACAATTATTTTTTCAGTGCTATTCTAAAACTGTTCTGTTAGGGATTATCACAATGAAGTCTGGCTGAAATCTGTGCAATATTTTAGGATTATACCGATTATGTGCAGTTTTGGTATTGCTATTATAATTCAGCCCAGAAAACCTATTCTTTTAGATACTAAAAAGCAGATCACAGAAGTCTACATCTGTTTGTTTACTTAAATGGTGTACTATGGTAGACCATTTGAAAGTACCATCTGAAATTAAAGTACTTCGCCATCTTCATTTAGTTAGCAAAATTAAAATCATATTACAGTAAAAATAACTTTAAATTAAATTTTTTTTAAATTAAAGGTAATTCATTTTTATGGTATCTTTTTTTTTACTGAAAAATGTATATTATATTATTTTGTAATAAGCAGAAATTGGCACTTAGTACTAGTGTGCAAATAGATGTAACAGAGATCTATGACAGGATCTCAAAAATATAAGTAAATGCCAGCTGTCGCCAAAGGCAGAAGTATATGCATTTATGTGTCTATTGCTTGGGAACTGTGGCATAAGGTTTTTGAAAATCCCATTCCTTTGAAAATCATCCCTCCCTGACGTATATTTTTCCTGCATGGAAAAGCCACTTAATGAGGATTATTTTCATTTAAAAAAAGGAGCATTATAGGGCTGCAGCCTTGATCTGAATTCCCCTGCTTGCCTTGTCTGCTTTTACATTTTTTTCCAAATAGAAGATTCTGTTCATATGACAACATAACAATGAAGTGATTAAAATAAATCAACAATAAAGAGTTGCAAAAAGCCACCAGTTCAGAGCCAAAAATCAAGCAACACTAACTTTTGAAAGCTCTGCTGAAAAGCTTCATAGTTTTAGAAAATGATATCAAGATTTGTGCTTGAAATCAACTGTTCTACAAGCAGGAGGTTGTCCTGGAGAAACATTGTTTTAGGGCCTCACAGTCCTTACTTCATGTATAAGGTACACTAATATCCTGTGGGCAGAGTATTAACCGTGGGTCTGAATTACTGAGGAAACTCCTCCAAGGAAATCAGCATGTCTCAGTTCTTCCATCTGTAAAACTGTCATAATGATTTCTTTCTAACTTAAGGGACTTGCATTCCCAAGTCATTGCAGCCAAACCCTCTGAGAAAGAGGATAAGGAAGCTGTAGCTTTCTGATGAAGACAAAGCTTCAAACCATATTTTATTTTTAAGCTTTTGCCGTATCAAAGAGTATTTTATTTTATTTATCCATTTAATGTTATATGCTTTGCATAGTATATTTTTAAAAATATATGTACACATCACATAGCAATCCAACAATCATATAATCATCACCAGACCCACCCAAGCATCCATTGAAATAAATTATTGTCACAGTTCTGGAGAAAGGAGGGTGCCTGGGAAACCTCTAGAGTAAGGCATCCACAGGAAAGGGGCCACTACAGAGAAGAATTGGTTTTGGAACCATGCTCTCACATCAATTCTGGATGAGACCTAAGCATTTCCTCCATGCATGCCTAGATGAAGTAGACAGTTTCCACCTGGAAGTGATGGTCCCTAAGCTGCCATCGAGCCAAGCTGTATGGAACTTCATAGATCAAAACCAGCACTTTCACTTGAACTCAGAAATCTACTGGCAACCCCTACTAGAAACCCAGGTTAAACTGGGGGCTTATATCCACCTTCCCTAAGGTGTCCCGCGAGTGCCTTTAACTATAGCTCCTGCCATCCCCAGCCAGCATGGCTACATCTGGAATTAGGCTGACAAGGGACAATGGGAGTTGTCATCCAGTGTATTTGGAGAGCATAGGTTTATGTAGCCAACTGACTCCTCATTTGGCCAAAAGACTCTGGATTAACTTCTCTTAACATGACACACTGAATCATGGTAAGTAATGCACATTGAACAGAAAACAAAGAGTGAGAAAAATCACTTTCAGGATTTTTTTCTCCACCAGACAATCAGTTAGATGAAAATGACAGGACCAGGCTGCTCCTTGGGGACCTGCAAGAGAATTAATGACTTCATGGGGGTTACCTCAGTGTATCGGCTCCTCTCAGCTGGTCGTTAATCATACGCAAATGCCTCAAGTGCCGTTTATTCTGACTTGAACATTTGAAAGCAACCTTAGTTCAGGGAACATCTTTTTCACCCGTGTTACCCTGATGAAATATGAGTAGTTACATCAATATTATAGATAAAATGACTAGATATGTTGGGGCAGAGCCTCGATGCCCATATGGGGAGGATCAAGTACACTAAAGGTTGAACAAATTAAAAGCATGTTTGATGGTGAAGAGTGGCTAGCTAAGACAAAGGAAATTTACCCACACTTCTGGTATATTTGGAATATTGTGCCCCCCCCCATTTTTAAATGAATGCTGCAATTCTTAGTTCAAGCTGTGACTTAGTGCTTGGCCTGCTGTGCAAATTATTGATGGTGCAAAACTCATCACAAGTTCATGAGGGCCTATCTTTGTGTCACTCACAATTGGGTCTGTGACCTTTCCGTTTGGCTACTGCCTGCTTTCTAGTTTTATATTTTGAGAACAAAATGGCACCAAAGCGAAGAGAGAGTGTCAAAGAAATAGCAAAATGAGAAGGCTGCAATCCCTGAGCTGAGGATGCTGGCATAAATTGTGCTACTCTCAATGCCAAATCCTATCCTGTCACAGAAGGGAGGCTGGCATCTGATGATACTCTTAATGATTTAATGTAGAACATATTAATGGATTCCATATTAATGATTGATGGATTCCACTGGCTTCATTTCCTCACTCACTAAATATTGTTTGTCAGCAGAAAAGCAACTACCAATAATTCTCTCTAATGTGAGTAAGGTGAGATAGGACAAGTGAAGGTGGGAATGGCAGGTTTAGATACCAGTCAGGTTGCCTGATAGATTGCTGGTGTGGGGGTGGTTTCATTCCTGTGATCGGTCCATTTGGGCTATTTCTGAATTCATCTAAAATGTTTCTAAAAGAATACTAAACCTGTGTCCAGATGTAGCCTAGGTAGCAGCTTTGACAGAGAGAGCAGGATGAAGAAAGAGAGGGTGATCCATCATGAGTGAGCTGTATCCTTGATTGGTACTACAAATAGTGGCAGTAACTTAGCCTGGTTTTGTCCTCATGACCAGAAGGATCTGAATGGCTAATGGACTACTATGAAAAACATGCAGTTGTGATTGGCCTATGCCTAATAACATTCATCGCATAGCACAGGAAGCTGGAAAGAAATAGGCAAAAGGATCTAGATTTCTAGTAATAAAAACATTGAAAGTAGAGCCATACAAAAACCTTTATGGGCAGATGCAGTGGGAAACTGGTAATGTAACAAATGGAAATGGAGCCAACAACGAAGAACAGGCAGAAGCTAGTTGTCTCTCCCTTTTTCAGTTGACCTGTGTACCAACACAAGGCTATCACTTTCTAAAGAGTGTCTTGGGCTGGAGTTCTCCAGATGTTAGCATTCATAACTCTAGCTAGCATGACCAAGGATGTCAGGTTGGGAAAATTATTTTTAGTTTGATAAGATTACAGTGCTTCCTTTAAGATATTACGTTTTTTATTCCTTAGGTCCAGAGCTCTAGCCCTTTAAAATACTTAATAATGTACTATTGATAAATATTGTAAAAGTAGTAGACTTGTACTCAGCAGAATAAGACATTACATGTTGACCTCTGATGTTTAATGCCATAGAGATGGTGAGGTGGCAGAGTAATGCAATCATTTAAAACAGGAATGATCAGTTGATAGTCCATTAGTGATACTCTGCCCTTGGTATTTTTTATCTGTACCTTTCACCTTTCTTTATGCTACAACATTACAAGTTCCATTGATTGAAAAACTTTCCAAATGATACAGAAACTGGAACTGGCTTTACGATACTTTAAAATAATAAAACCTCAATGCGAACTAGCAGTGCATTCTTCCTCTTCCTGCTAGAAGAGGAAGAAGTTGTTACATAAAGATGGGAGGATATAGTTGGAAAATGACAGCATATTTTTAAAGCTGTCACCATGCAAGGGAAGGAATGTAATTCAGTGATGGATACCTGCCCTGTGCAGATGTTCTCCATCTATTGCTGATTGCTTCAGCTAGGATTGAGAAAGCTCCGTTTTGAAGAATCAGGGAGATATTTCTAGTCAGTCTAGACAAGACTAGTGATTTCATCCATTATTAAAAGATGTTTTCTCTTGTCTTATTAAAATTTGTGAAGGGTACAAGGGTAGTGACCAGAGATGTCACACTGACAACTCATTTCTGTTCCTCTTATTTGGAGCAGTCTATGCATGGAAAGATCACCTCATCCAATGTGGAGATTCCTGTGTTCAGGGAGGCTTCTGGTTATTATACAGTAATTTAGTGCTTGTATAATCAGTGATTTAAATCCTTCAAAGAAGTCTCCTAATTTCAGAAATTTAACTCTTTGGGAGATGTGTGAATGAGATGGCTTCTTCTGTATTGGGAGAATGGGAATGTGTGGAGAGGGTTACTGTGTTTCTGAGAAAATGGTTAAGGGAGTGTGCTTAGTTTAGACCAGACATGTCAAACTCGCAACATCACATGATGTCGCGTGACGTATCGGAGCTTTTCCCCCATTGCCGGCAATGGGGTGGGCGCGGTTTCCTCATGACGCGTTTGACACCCCTGGTCTAGAGTAAGGAAATTATATATGTAACATAATTCTGTTTCTGTTTTCAAAATTCCATAGTTAAGAACTTGACATTACTGAGATCATGAGACTAACCAGGCACCCATAAAGCTCACTTTAATATATTATTCCATGCTGCAAATAACTCTGCAGCTGATGATGTGATCATTGGCTGAAGAAGCACATTTTATTCTGTGAATATGAAATATCTATCTATCTATCTATCTATCTATCTATCTATCTATCTATCTATCTATCTATCTATCTATCTATCTATCTATCTATCTATCTGTCTGTCTGTCTGTCTGTCTGTCTGTCTGTCTGTCTGTCTGTCTGTCTGTCTGTCTGTCTGTCTGTCTGTCTGTCTGTCTGTCTGTCTGTCTGTCTGTCTGTCTATCTATCTGAAGCACAATATTACTGAAACAAAAATCTGGATACTGCAAAAATATATTTGATATTAGATAGTGATACCTGATTCATGATATAAAAGTAATGCTTATGGAAGTCCCACTGGGATGATTTTCACTTCATGTAGATACACACATACAAGCACACAATATTTGTAAGATGCACCTCCAAAATTCATATCTAGTTGGTAGAACTTATTTTTAAAGTATTTTTAAAGTTTGCCCATTCACTGTGAACTGAATTGGAATATAATTTAAAGGCCAAAAAATTATGTGAAGAGTTGTGGCACCATTGCTTTTGAGGCAAAAAGTACAGGTAGTCCTTGACTTATAACCATTCATTTAGTGACATTTCAAAGTTACAACAGCACTGAAAAAAATGCCTTATGAGCATTTTTCACATGCTTGCAATATCCCCCTGGCCATATGATCAACATTCAGATGCAACTGGCATGTATTTAGGATGATTGCAGTGTCCTGAGGTCATGTGATCAGCTTTTGTGACCTTCTGACGAGCACAGTCAATGGGGAAGTCACATTCACTTAACAACTGTTACTAACAGTGCAGTGAATCACTGCATAAGAACTGTGGCAAGCAAGGTTGTAGAATGGGGCAAAACTCACTTCACAACTACCTTGTTTACCAACAGAAATTTTGGGCTCAATTGTGGTTTAAGTTGAGGACTACCTGTACTTTACAACTATGAGAGACATGGTGTCTGTGATTTTGACACAGTACAACTGTTGGGTGTTTCTGGTGGATGAACAAGAGCCTATTTTCTATACTAATATGATATGACCTGCTCTACTGTTGCTCTTTAGCCCCTCCCCTTCTCCACCCCTGTGTTTGGCTCTTCTGAGAGCACAATGTGGCCAGCAGGGCAGCTCTCCTAACAGATCTCTCTGTCAGCAGTTCCTTATGGCACTTAGCAAAAGAGGATTTCTGCTGATGGATGTAATTTATGCCTCATCCAATCACTCTCAGCTTATGCATCTTTAAATTAGCATGATGCTGTTAATTGGATTGTGGAATTGTAAAAACAAGTAAAATATGATGAAGCTGCTTGGAGACCCTGCTTGCCCTGTAAAGTCAGATTACAACAAAAAGAGGGGGAAAAATAGCTTGACAACATAATAAAAAACAATGGTTAGTTCCCGATGGAATATACAAATGAATTCACAGTGTCAAACACTGTCAGGACAACAATCTCTCTCTCTCTCTCTCTCTCTCTCTCTCTCTCTCTCTCTCTCTCTCTCTCTCTCTCTCTCTGTATGTGTATGTGTATGTGTATGTGTGTGTAGTAAATTAACCGATGGGCTATTGCGGGAACATAAATTGAATTACAGGCCATTTATTCATTTAGGGTGTACACATTATTTTTCCTCAGCTGTGTTATTATTACTGCATCCAAGAAAAGGAAATCTGAACTGGAAATGAAGGATTCAGGGAATGGTTATATCTGTACCTAATGTAGACCTCAAATAATGTAAACAGAATTTCATAGCAGATCATTGTAAATGGTTGCAAAAACTGGCACAGATGAAGTCAATTTGCAACATTTAACCAATGGCCTTAAATGGGGGTTGGTTATTAATTTAAAAACTTGATCCACAACCTAAATAAAGTGCAGTAGCTGGATTAAATTCAATTTAGATGGGGAGGAAATTGGTGTGTGTGTATGTGTACACACACACATATATACACACATACATACATCAGATAGTGGTTTAATTATAGAACACTGTCCTTGGAGGTTAAGACTGATTACCAGTCTTGGTTTCTTTTTAGTGCTAAGTAAAGACCTAGTTATTTGCCATAATTTTTGTGTCTTGTTGACCACCATTGTGTGGTTATTGTTTTAGCATTCCTTGACATGTTTTTAATTGATTGTAGCCCTCCATAACTTCTATTAATAATAGAGAGTTCTACTGATATAGGATAAGTTAAAATATTTTAATAAATAAAATACTTTCATTTGATAGCTGAAATAATTCAATTAATACCTAGTTCTCACTGAAAGGCTAGCAATGGCTAAAAGTTATAATTTATTATTTACTTATATCATTAATTTACAGTATATTCCATTTGCACTCAAAAGAATTTGGATAATTCATAAAAACACTCGGATAAAACAATACCAGGATTATCGTAAAGTTTCAAATTCAAAGGAATTACCAATTAACATGAAATAAACAATTATCCTACTTCCAGTCTTATGTCATGTATTTTATAAAAGGATAATTGCAGTTGTCAAAAATTTCATGGCACTTTATTCATATATTACATTATACAATATTAATACTATATTTTGTAATTTTATAATTTTGTTTTTGTGCCTTTGGGTCATTGTTAATTCCTGGCAATTACCTATACCAGTCTCTGCAGTTTTCTTGGCAGCATTTTGAGAAGTAACTTGCCATTGTCTTTTTCCTAGGGGTGAAAAAGAATGACGAGTCCACAATCACCCAGCTGGCTTTGTGTCTAAGGCAGGACTAGGACTCATACTCCTGGCTTCTGGTCTGGGATCTTAACCATTACAATAAATTGGCCCTGATAGAATATTAAAATACAGTATTACATTAATATAATACAGGTGCCCTTGACTTGAGACTGGTCACTTATCAACCATTCACAATTATGACAGAGTCCCTCCAAAGTACTTATGAGCTGGTTCTGAAGTTCTGATGGCCATTCCCCCAAGGTCATGTGACTGCATGTTCGGCCCTTGGCAATCGACCCGCATTTATAGCTGTTTTCAGCGTTCTGTGGTTATGTGACTGTGTTTTACATTTTTTGCTGAAAACTGTCATTTACTTCCGGTTTTTGGCAACAATAGCCCATAGGAAACAATGGGTTTGCTTAACAACCAGGACAAAAAAGGTTTTAAAAATGAGCCCGGTCATTTGGTGACCTGCTTTACGACTGTCGCTACTTATGACTGTAATGGGCAGGATCCATTATGGTCATAAGTTGAGGACTACCTGTATTAAGTAATACAATATTGCAATCTAATACTGTATTTCTGTGGGAAACATCAGTATTTGTCCAACCTTAATGCATTATCTGATAGTCATTTAGCAGCCGTGTTCAGGGTGACCTAGTCCCTCTTCAGGAAGAAAGGCCCCTTGAAACACCTTTTGGCCACTGTGGAGATTATGTAGGCTACCTGTTGAATAAAGTTGCTCAGATCCACTTCAGATTGGACTCTGACTTGATAGGGCAGGTTGTGGTTCCTGGGGCATGGTATGCTGGTGTGATCTGGGGGAATTTGAACTGGTGACTCCTGAGGAAGTGGACAAGAACCTCTGTACTGTTAACTTGGGCATCTGTTTACTGAATCTTGGCTGCTCCTGAGTCATAAAAGCAATCAAGGAGGTGACTTGCAGTTGGACTCATGCTGTGATATCAATCTCTTTGATGAAGGATCTAGTATCCTGCACCTGAAACTTGCTTGTTACAAGCATAATCTGTCATGAACCTAACAATGTTTGGTGAAAAATTTAGATCAGACCTCCTTAACTTGATATCCTTAGGATACATTGGAGAGTGTACAGTTTGGGGGGATTATAACACTAGAAATCTAAATGATCTGGAAGGCATTAAATTGATAACGGCTGTTGTAGTATTTACCTGAACTGGAATAGTTCATAACAATTGGAAATTCACATTGAATAAACCTAACCCATACATTATTGTTTAGAATTGCTAAACAGGCAGCATTTTGTAATAGATAGTGGTGAATATGCATGAAAACAAGCCAATGCTCAATATTCATTAAATTGAAAATCCAAGAAAGAGAAAGAGAGGTAGCTTTTAGCTACTTCGTTTTAACTTTTCAAATAAAATGTAAGCAGACTTCAAACAGTGTTTAAAGTGGACAATATTATTTTCTCAACAAGAAAGAGGAAGGGTGAACAAATATTAATACACATCATCCTTAAAATAATTGCAGACTTGACATATCTAAATTAGTTTCCCAAAGAAAATGTGGCAGACTAGAGCTTATTAATGAGAGAAATACTAAGATTATAACACCCAGTTCTAGTCTAAGACTACCTGGAGTCACAACTAAAAAACTGAAATTCAGCTTCCATAATCTTTTATAGGTAACAGACCCCCCCCATTCCTGTATTTTCTGCATTTATGGATAAAAAAAGAAAACCCTCTTGTCCTTTTTGTGTTACTTTTATGTATTATTGCAGGCAGTCCATCTGCCCTAATTTACATCCCACAAGGCATCCCAGTTTGAAGACCTATCTATATTAAGTCCATATTAAAGATGGGTCAAATATAAGTGTCAAATAATATGTGGCAAGCGCATGGACTCCCATTTCAGACTGGGAGTATTATATGTAGTTTGGAAAGGCTTAATCTCCCTCCTTTCAAAAAAAATATGTTTCAAAGCCTTCCAACACAGTTTTAAAAAAAGAAAAAAACAAGTCATCTTTTTTTACTTTTCAGGGAAGGCAGATGGGAGATTAAAAAAATGAAGTAGGTTGGAGAGAAGAGGTTTAATCTCCACCAAACTGTACGCAGTGGAACTGATCTGAGTCAAAAACTGACATGCTATACCAAAGGGTTTTTTTTAATTTAAAAAAGGTTAAAGACCTTATGTCTTTAAGAGGGGGAAGCAGCAAGATATTGGTCCATCGGCAATCTGGATAATAGACCGAGCAGCCTTCCTTCCTTCCTTCCTTCCTTCCTTCCTTCCTTCCTTCCTTCCTTCCTTCCTTCCTTCCTTCCTTCCTTCCTTCCTTCCTTCCTTCCTTCCTTCCTTCCTTCCTTCCTTCCTTCCTTCCTTCCTTCCTTCCTTCCCTCTATAAATTAAATATGTACATTTATAAGAAAATTGGTGGCCTCTTGTATATTTTTTCTCAGTAATGTATTTCCTTGATTTCAGCAATGCAGAAGTGACTTCGTAAGCTGTGTAAGTTGCTGTGAGGCAGTGTAGTGGGTCGCATAAAATCCAATAGATAAGCTATCTGGTAGTGTTGAGGAGAGATACTTCATGATAGCAAAGGGAGAAATATTGGTTCTTTGTACAGAATTTATGAAAGTTCTCTGCTTTTGTTTGTATAGTTAGTGACCATACGTTTCTCTCTCATTTGAATTATGTTCACATATTGCAAATATTATTTATTTACCTCCTTTCGTGCTTAACTTTAAATTAGAGCACAAAATTGGTTGAACTTTTCGATTTTTAATATATCGGCAATTTAACTTGTCTTCTAGAGCCCTTTCTAGACCTTCTTTCTTACCAACACATAAACCTTAATTATTAAATATTAACCCCTTTCTGACCACCTTGATACAGGCTCTTCCCTAAATTCCCTTCTGAAGAGTTTATCCATTCAAAATTAGCAACGATTGAGAAGAATTAATTGCTAAGCAGGGATACATTCTCATTTAGTATAGACTTTGTATAACTGAACCCTCCCCCCCAAAAAAGATAGAATATCTTCAAGAAAGGTTATTTTTTGCAACAGTTTCTTTTTTTGTTGTATTTTATTCTTGAAAAATTAAGTTTAGTATAAAAGACAATGTCAAAGGTTATTATTTTTTAAAAAAGTGATCTTTCAATATTATGTTATTCCCTGTTGGTCGGAGGTGATGAAACTTGGAACCAATCATATATGAATTGTAAGTTGGAAAATACTGTTTTAATGTAAGTATATTTAGTACATATACTTGAGCTGCGTTATTTGTAAGACACTGAAAAACAAAATTGACTTTGATGGCTGACTTCCAGAACAAATTTATCAGACTCCAAAGACTTGCAACCCACCAATAGCAAGAAGGAGAGGGAAATAATTGCTAAATGCAGCTTTAAATATATCCTGCTTCTATGCCAATGTACAGTTTTTGCACGTCAATAAATCCTAGATCTCACATGAAAGACAATCATAGACTAATGAAAGAAGTACATAAGAGGATGCTAGACAGAGAAGCCAGTATTTTTAAACTTAAATTGAATGACGTAGACTGAGATCTTGTCTAGCCTAGCCTGTAGGCAAGGTATTTAATTCAATACCCCCCCCCCCACTCACACACACTTTAAAGTTAAAACCTTACAAAGGATTTAGGATTAGGCCTCTTTTCCTTAATGTTTTTCATATGTGGGGAATGTACATTTATATATCCCAATTTGCTGTATTGTCTTAATCAGAGTAGCCCAGCCACAAGTTTATTCTTTTGCTGAGAGATCGACTGCATTAATCCCTCTGAATCAGAACAAAAACAGGGGTCAGGCATATAAGCAACCCACCATAGGTGGTGCAAATCTTCTAGGGAAAGAAAGTCTGTGGATGCCCCATATAAGTAACTACATTCTATTGTTCCAACTAAGCAAGGAAGTCAGGTGATGCAAGTAAGAAGGGTGCTTAGCAGCAATGTCTGTTCATTTGTGACTTCTTCTCAGACACATCTTGTTAGCTCACAAGTGAATCAGGTCTGTCATGCAACTCATATTCTGTCACAGTTGAAGTGATTGATGTTAATGCTATTCTGAAGCTATTCACATAAAAAGGTCAACAGTGAAATCAGATCAGCCAGCATTAACATATTCTTTATGCATTTCCTTCTCCAGAGTGAAGAGGCTTGTAAGTCTGCATTTCCTCTGCTTTCTCATGTTCTGATGTGTTTGATTATATTAGAAGCTGCTTCTGCTTCTTCTTCTTTTAAATGAGGAATGTGCATTTTCTTAAAAGGATCAACAAGCTCGTAGGTGCCAAATATGTCCAGTTAGGATCTCATAAGACAGCTGTCTTCTTAGCAAGCAAGACAGTTACCATGACAACTTCCAGACTTCACCCATCAATTGACAATTTGAAGAGGACTATGAAGGAATTTCAATTAGAGTTAATACTAATATATTTAAAGAATAGCCAACTTTTTTTTAAAAAAAGTAAAAGAATATCAACCCAAATCACATCAGGTATTTTTTTTCCAAAGAAAGTGCTAGTGGTAGAAGATAGACTGTATTTGAAAAAAAAGCCAAGTGTTAAATGTCAAAACTGGTTAAATATAGGGGATTTTTGAGGATCAGTTTGTGTGGAATACGGTGGGACCAATCTCTTGGCCCAAAAGGAAAATAAAGGGCTAGAATTTTAACAATACACCGAAAGAGTAACATCTCATTTTATTATAACATGTACATGCCATCCATTAACGTGTTTCCTGGGCATTAATCAAATGAAAAATAAAATTTAAAAGCAACCAATAAACAATTATAAAATATAGACTATGTCACTACAGATACACAATATCTCTAAAAGTATAAGGGAGATCTAAAATGTAGATTGAAGAAGTCTAGTAAAACAAAAATGACATTCACTTTGAATCAAAAGTAATAAGGCTTTAATAAGCTGTCACTACTCAGAAAAGGTCTTCTAAAGATTAATTCATTAAGTAATTCTTTGCAACTAGGTTACAAAGGAATGCAGTCTAAAGACATTTCAAGACATACTTGTGAAGGTTCAAGGACCTCCTTTACAAAAGTTCAGCAGGGGTGTGTGTGCCTCAGATATAATTAGGAGAAGTATTTTGAGTTTTTGCAGGAATGTGAAAACCGTTTTATTATTCATTAAAACAGCCACTTTTTTCAAGCTTCTCTTGCAAACCTGAAGATGATGGGGATGCTTCAGTGATTTTTCTGGAAATGAGTTGACTTTTTAAACAATGACTTCTGCGCCTGCATGCCAAAAATGTCACGGCTGCTTTAGTTAGCAGCAGAGAAGTGATGTTTTCACTTCATTTTTAAAACATGCACAATCTTACTGAGCAGGGCCATCACTTGCTGATACTTTATAAAAATTCTCAGTTGAATCCTGGTATGTCCAGTCAAAAAATTCTTTGGAAAGAGTCCGTCCCCCCCCCGTGGAGTGATTTACCAAAGTGAATTTATCTTTCTGAGCTAAATTAACCCTTAATGCATCTCCTTATAAAGCAGCTTCATTGGGGTTTTTCCCCCCCAGGACAAATGACAGCTCAGGAAAATATCTGGAAACTAAAAGCAGATCTGGACTTTACCTCTTAGTCATTATCAAAAATGGTTGACATACAGATTTGAAGGGCCGCACCAGATGATGTCACTCCCCATAGAACTTGCACTACTCTGAAACCAACCACTACACTCAATTTTCTGGTCCACTGCAAAATACACTTCTCCTCCCTATGGTGGCTCAAGTGGTCTAATCCTTGGTAGAATATGGTACATAGCCTTTAGTGAAGATGTTTTCATCCTGTAGTGAATTGATTTGCGCTGACATATGTATTATATATATCATATATGATATGATATTAATAATAAATATGGTTCGTTGCACAGTCAGCCAGATGTTCAGACTGGATTTGGCATTTTTGTCCACCTATCGAGTCCTTCCCAAGGACCTGAGATTGGCAGAGGTGGATGTTTTATGGCGTTAGAGGTATCGTTGCAGGAGAAGCTGTTTTGAGTAAAACTGCTGTTTTGCAATTGACTGATGGTGAGTTTGTCAATGCCAGTAGTGTTCAAGTGCTCCAGTTATTTTGGGATTGCACCCGAGGGGCCTACGGTACTATCTTTGCTTATAGTAAATATTATTATTAAACATATATAATAATGCATATTATACACACGTAGAAGTATATAAATCCAGGAAGACCCTTCCAAAGGAAAGAAAATGCTAGAGTCTAGAGTCAGACCATTATTCTGGAAATAGAAAGTTGGAAAGCATAGCAGTAGAACAGTTGTCTAATTAATGGGATGAGTAGCCTGGAATACAGATTGAATCTTTTAAAGATATTCCCAAAACATTTTAATTTGGACTGACTTTTTTTTAAGACAGTTGAGAGGCAAGCTGGCATGTGCACAGGACAGGAGCAGTTTCAAGAGTAAGTTGGTGTTGCTCTGGAAGACAGGATACTGTCTGACCATAGCTAATGGAGACCTGGAAGCTATTCACCCTCCCTTTTAATTATAGAAGGAATGTGCTGGAGCCAGGGAAACGGGGGAAACACATACTTTCAAAAACAAAAAGAGACAACAATAGAGGCAGAGAACTGTTGCTCCTGATGGCACCCGAGGCAGTTTTGTTTTGTTCTTGTTGTTATTCGGCATACATACCAGTAAGGGTGTGCTCACAGAAGAATGGCGATTTTTTTTCACCCTCTTAGGCATGCTAAATTCTTACAAGCAGTTCTTTCCTCACAATCTTGGAGATATGGAAACTGGGTTTTTCCTTGCCCTTTTAAATACAGCACTGGGTACACAGTACTCTGTAACTTGATTGTTACACTGTTTATTTTAAAAATGTGTATATTGTGCCCTGCAAAACAAGGTTTTATTCCTAACAATTGTAACGTTTTGTTGTCTAAAATCCAATTTTAAATCAATATCGTTTTGAAAGATGAAAATGGTTGAGATAAAGAGCCAATAGGACGTTTTAAACAGAAAAAAATATGTTTAATTACAACTTTTTGACTATGATGCCAAAATAAAAACCTACAATACACACTCTCTATGTAAAAGATCATACCTCATGCAGAGATAATGTTTTGGGGGCTTTGAGTGAAGTTACATATTAATCTATTTCTAAAAGGATTTCTGTGTAATTTAAATTACAAATACAACTGCTGGATGCCTTCAGCATTTCTAAACTAATAATTTTTAGTATAATACTGTAGGGAACCTCATGCTGTGGAACTAAGAGCTCTTAGATTGTTCTGTTGTAGCTCCTGAATTTCTTCGTTTTGAAGTCATGTTATGGTGAAAAGAGTCTTTATTTTAATGAAATAAATATTTTCTGCTTCTGCATTGTGTTTCTTCTGAGCTGTTTTGTAGTTCAGTTATCTAAATATGGTCGTTTTGGAGGCAGGTCATTAACGCCTGTTACATTTTCTAGTTGAAATATTGGCTGATTCTAAATAAGAAATGAAACAATCAGTTCAATCTAAGGGAAGCACACAGTAGATGCATTAATAGCTGTTTTTGATATTTGTGTCCTTTTTTAATGCAGTGGCTTTGCCTCGCTGTAATTTCAGATTTTTCCTTTTTAGGCATGAGTATCATTTTCTCTGAAAATATCTTATTTTCTATTTTCTAAGTTTATTTATTCAGAAGATGGAATACCAATGGCATTCACTCCCTATTAACAAATTTAGGATTGTACAGTAATTCAAAATCTGAACCATACAAATTAATATCTATATCTATATTCTAAAAAATGGAAAATATGCTCTAAAAATATAGCGGTACTAAGAAGTAACCTCTGAGTAACCTCTCCTCATGTCCCTGCACATAAGAAGACAGCATAAAAAATAAACTCTGTGTTTACAGCTGTAATCCTTTAGTAGAGCATGGGGAATGTGACCTCTGAGATGGTGTTAGACTTCTACATCCTTTACCCCTACCTAGCATAGCCAAAGATCTTAGAGATGATGGGAGTCATATTATGTTACCACTTGTTTATAAGGTACACCAGAGGTCTTCAAACGTGGCCCTTTTATGACTTGTGGACTTCAATTCCCAGAATTCCTCAGCCAGGCACGCTGACTGAGGAATTCTGGGAATTGAAGTCCACAAGTCATAAAAGGACCAAGTTTGAAGACCCCTGAGGTACACAGATAATTGGAATATTTTGCATATTCCCTTCCAGGCAGCCAGGAAATGATATAAACAGGAAAGAGCTTAACCTACTCGCTGTTAGGTTATTTTCCTCAATTTATTTGGCTTGTTGAGTATGGGTACATGTATATCTGCTTTAAATATAAGCAGGACTAGGCAAAATATGAAAAGTATCTCTAATCCCTTTTACCCCTCTCAAATGTAGAAAAAAGAGAGAAACTGCAGGATTAAGGAAGAGGTCAGTGGCTTCATTGACCAGACCTAAATTTGGAAGGAATAACAAATTTCAGCCTTATGTCTAAGGTTTTGTGCAATGTATTCAGAAATCAATCCACAGCAGTCTTATGTATTATAATATGCTGTTATTATAAACTATATCTATAGGATGTGCAGTATTTCAAATTTGATTTTAAAAAATGCTTTGGTATGTGTGGGAGCATGAATGCAACACCTATCTGCAACTGTTTAAAGCTCCAACATCTTTTCCCAGTATGATGTAGCAACTGCACAGGGTATTTACAAGTATGGCAATAAAGTGATTCAGTTTGATATGCCAAATCTCTCTCTCTCGTTCAAAATTCTATAAAGCAAAATTGTATTTTCCTGCAATAATTGGCATGGAAACTCTTAGAAGCTATGGTATTTGAAAAGACACTTTGAATTTCACCTCAAGGACTGTTATAAATTTCAAAAAGTCAGTTAAAAACTTATTTAGCCAATATTAGTAATGGATAGTAGAAGCATTTATATGATTGCTAATGGCTGGATTTATATTGTGCCCCAGGGGGTATGTTACAAAGTTTGGAAGCCTATGATTAGGACATTAAAAAGTCTATATTATAATCAGCAGTTGTTGGATGAAGAAATATTTATATTGATTAAAGAAAAATAACATTGACACAATGTACTTCAAAGAATCTAAGCAATCTCTACAAGAAGGGTTTAAATGTTATCTTGTTTTTTTTTTATTTTCCAAAATAAAAATATGATAATTCATATAGAGTTTGAAGGGACAATGTTTAAAGTAGTCAATGAACAGGTATGGGAGAGGAGCTGTGCTGTCTCCCCCCTATTTCACCGTTCAGCTCCACCCAGAACTTGTCAACTATTAGTCATGTTCCTTTTGGACCCACCTGTGCAAAACATTTGTGCCTAGCCTGGAGCAAGCTTTGACAGATGGCTAATCCTGCTGGTATAGCTATCCATCAAAATTTGCCTCCTCCCCAGCAATGGCTGCATCACATCTCACATGAAAGAGAGGAGTGGGTATTTCCCCACTAGCTAATGTATTTTATGTGAAGGGAGGGAAACATATCTGGAGTATTCTATTAATTTCTTTTCTTAACCTATCTTGCTCACATTAAACAAGGAATCAATATTTTGTGGCATGCCTGTGCAGGGTAGAGATTGCCAGTAGGGGCAGCAAATTTTATGCCATTATCTATTGGCACCATGATGGCATCTTAAATACGGTCTCAATAAGAGCCCAAGAGTAGAGTATTTTGTCTAAATTACCTTCTAGTAGACAGTTTTCCTCCCTTAGTACTAGCTTCATAAATGACTTAAATTACAGTTAAAACACATATTGTAATCCGTAACTCCTGCGATCACTCTGTAAAGAAAGAACTGTAACGATTTTCTGATTTCCTATAATTGTTCCTTATATTGTTCTGCTCCATTATAAGCCAAATGAAGTCTGTAGGGCTAGAGCAATATACTTTGTTTATAGCATTTGATGCCCATAACTTTCATACTAGATTTGGTATAATGCTTGATATGAACCAGCCAGTAATTCATATACTCATCATACATAGATCTTGTGCTAACATTTCTTTAACATGTATCTAGCTGGGAACCAGGTAGCAAAGAGCAATGTTTGTCCACTTTTTCACAGATGTTTGGAAATGTACTGACAATGTAAGGTGGCCATTTAAGTATCTTTGAGCAAGAAGGGATGCATCAGCAATGGAACAGAAGAGGACATATCTTTGAGGAACAATTATAGGAAGAAAGGAAGGAATTTGGGGGAAAATTAACACGATCAGTTAACTTGGATTTCTGCTTAGCTGGTCTCCAAGAGCACATTTTTGATTGACAATATCAACTCTTCTGTTTTTCCTCTTTGTTTTTCAGCCAACCCTTCAAAGAGAAGATTTATTTCATTACATTGATTAAGAGTGTTGGGGAACAGGCAAAATAGGAGGCACTATTGAGGTCTCCTGGTACAAACCTGTGCTGCATTATGTTACTGAGTAGAAAAAAATTAAGTTCCTGAAACTTGCTGTTCTGACTTCAATTAACTGAAGGAATGCTCTGTCTTTTTAGTGAACTGATGCAATTTTCAGGGCATCCAGGTGTGCAATCTTTTGAGAACCACAGCATGCAATTATACAGGATTCATTTTTATGCTTCAGACATACAAAACAGTAGAAAGATTGATTTATGTACAGCCTTTTCTCCCTAAAACACTATATAAAATGATGAATGGTGGAGAGATTTTTCCTAGCCAAGTATGCAATGCCAAGTTACTAGTGAATATGTTTAAAGGATGTATTCAGTGGAGATTCAGTGGAATTTTCTTCTCTATCAACTTCATATTGAATCTTTGAATCTTCACTTTTATTTCATGTTTTGTTAACAGTCTTTAAATATTAATGCATGGGAATCATTAGGAGCAAAGATATTTCAGGGGATGTACTACGTTCTTCAGAAGATAGCTGATTGTGTTCAGATACAGTCATGTCAATTATCAACCCTTCAAATTCATGGGACATAATCATTTTCAATACTGACCCCATTGATTTTAGTAGATCAACTTTATGTATAATGAAATCTGCATTCTCATTCTGGTTCTAAATATTCATTTTAAATAAAAGAACTATTATGAAACATATTGTTATATATATTATGTCTATTATGTATATATTTTATTGCATTATTGGTTTGTTTTCATTTGGGATTCTGGTTATTTTTTGAAAGCAAATTAAAAATTATAAATCATGAAGTAAATATTTCATTAGTGGTGTAGTATTTACAAATAAGAGAATAAAGCTCCTTTAGAGGGAGGCATCAATACCCTCACACAAATCTAAACAGGTGAACCTAAAAGCTGATTGCTTTAAATTGATTTGAAATTGATGTCACATATAATTCAAGATTTGGTTTGCAGACTCTTTGGGATAAGTGTAGTATATCACTCTCCTCCACAATGCTCATTTCCATCACATTTGGAATTACAGGTTGGAGAAGTCTGTCTTAAATATAACTCAAGACCAATATCTTTACTCATGACAAGTGAGTCATATTTTACTTGTTTTGAAACTGTCCTCCAATAGTATGTTGTTTTTCCATTATCTTATTCCCATATACTTTGCTTCTGAGTTGAAGTGAACAGTTAGTCTGCCAAATGAGAAGACACCATTGATGTAGATAGGATGTTTAATTTTAGGAGAGGAGGAAGGACCGAAGAATGGCTAGAAGTTCTCCTTAGATGTGTAAGCATTGTTTTCAATGGGCTTAGAGGGGGAGGAAAAGGTTTGGGGCTATTTTACCTTTATCACTGCTTCATCGCTATTAGGCACTGGCAAGACATTGATCCAGAATACCAAATCTCTGTACATATTTAGCTTGAGTGTAAATGAGTGGATAAATGAAAGAGAAAATTTAAACTATTTATAGATTAATACATACTTCTGGTTATGGGTATATAATATGTGATGACAAGATAGAAAGCTCATCTAGCTACAATAGAATTTGCAAATATGTTTCTGAAGTTGATAATCCAGACTACTACATCTTGACCTGCAAATCTCCAAATCTCACTTAAGGTGAGTGCCTAACCCACGGTTTTCAAGATATCAGGTGGGAAAGGGCACAGTTCTGTAGTAATGTAATGTCAACTGTGTCACCTGATAAATCTGGTGCATTGCATTCAACCAGCCTTGTAGGCCTGTGCCATTGTTTTTGCTAGATGGAATGAAAAGCAACAACTGATTCAGAAAGCAATTTATGCACAAACACTCACACATACCCCAAAAAACTAAACAAAAGGGAAAAAGAGAGAGCCTACTCAGCTCTTTAGGAAGTGTGAGAACTCCAAAGACAGCCAAGTCCAAATAGCACAGGCTGTTAAAACTGGCCAAGCTAAACAAGTCACAATTAAAGCTAGAGTTTCCTCATAAACTCTTCTTTACTATTTTGTGAATCTTAAGGGGCCGGGTTAAGCCATAATTGTCTCTTGTTTCTGTTGGCCAATAATTAGAAACACTGGCTCACACTTTCTCTCCCCCTGGTTTTATTTTATTTATTTATTTTGCTGATCTGATACATTTTAATGTACTGAGTGCATTATCCACAGTTTTCAAATAAGCCCATCATTTATTTTTATTATATGAACCACCATGGAGGTTTCTTTTTTAAAAAATAAATAAATCCAACCAACTGATATTTATCAAGGTATGAGCAATGTTTAGATATTTGCCTTCTTCTGAAAAGCACTAAGATTTTGACATGTATTTGTGATACCTAGCAAAAACAGCCTCATACCTCTTACATAGTTCTGATGTTCACCTGGAAACCTAGTAAAGACTGTTCAGTCTCTTTCCTAAAAAAAAAAAAAATCTAGATCAGTTGGCTTGACTCGGGTTGAATAGATTTTAAAGGCACTGATATATAAAACTCAAGAAAATCAGAGCATTTTGTTGCAATTGTGTTTTAATCAATAAAGTTTTAAAGAGTGATCAACTACAATAGTTTTATAGATATATACCTATATTGTAATAATCATATCATGACCTGTATACAAGAAGAATATTAAACATGCAATTGAAGTTCTTGGCATATTATAAAGGACCATAAAACCGATGAATTAAATACAACAATACTGAAATTTATCTGGCAAGGAAAAAAAGCTAGAATCAGACTGAAAATGTTACAAGAAGCGAAAGAAAGTGGAAGATTTGGACTGCCGGACTGGACTTTATACTACCAAGCAACTATATTAACATGGCTTAAAGAATGGATAATACTCAGAGATAAAAGACTATTATACCTAGAGGGGCATGACCTACAACTTGGTTGGCATGCCTTTATGTGGTATGGGAAGAATAAAATTCATAGATACTTTCAAAAAAGCACTTTATAAGAAATGCACTTCTTTTAGAATGGGAAAAAATAAAAGCAAAAATTTATATCAAGATACCTGGATGGCTTTCAATAATGGAGGCATTTTCTTACCCAAATTTAGTTAATTACGACAAAGTTGTTACCTATAAAGATATTTTGGACAATGAAGGGAAATTGAAAGACAGACAAGATTTACAAGAACAAGGTATTGATCTATCATGGTGGCCATATTTGCAAATCCAAACGAGATATGAAAAAGATGCTAAAATAATGGAAAGTAATGTTTTATAAAGAACAGACAGAACTCGACCAGATACTGCTAAAAACAGATGAAAAACTGATTATATCTGTTAAGCTTAAAGATGGAGGAGGAACAAGTAAAAGAAACAATGATAACATGGGCAAAGAACTTTGGACATAATATAGAATTAGAAAAATGGCAAAGATTATGGGAAAGAAATGCTAAATTAATGAAAGCAGTGGCATATAAAGAAAACTTATATAAAATGTTTTACAGATGGCATTGAACATCAGTGAGATTAGCAAAAATGTTTAAAAATACTTCAAACAAGTGTTGGAAATGCAAACAAAAGCCAGGTACTTATTACCATATCTGGTGGACATGCCCTAAAGCTAAAAGATTTTGGTCAAAAATACACTTATGGTTGGAGAAAATAACTAAAAAACAAATAGATTATAAGCCAAAATTGTTTTTGTTAGGATTAATAGGAACAAATTATGAGAAAGACTGTATATATTTAATTTTACATGTACTAACTGCAGCAAGAATTGTATTTGCCCAATGTTGGAAAAATGAAAATTTACCAACAGAAGAACTAATTAAGAAAATTTTAGAATGTGCAGAAATGGATAGATTGACTTTAAAGATAAAAGAGAAAGAAGATTCAGTGTATTTTAGAACATGGGATAATTTTTATCAATGGCTAGAAAAATGAGTTAGAGAGAAAGGAACCTGATATGTAACATTGAATATATACTAGTAAGAAGAAGACTACTGAGTGATTAATTAACATATTGTTTGTGATAATTATTATTCTTTTTTTTTTAAATTCATGAACCCAGACAACATGCTGTTTGCTAAATATTAAGAATGTTATTTAAAAAAATCCTAACCCTAACCCCAACCCTAACCCCGACCCCACCCTATTCCTAATCTTATAAAAATTAATAAAATATATACAATAAAGGACCACAAAACCAAAAGTCAATCAAACTTTGAATTTTGTCAGTGAGCATTATATCCATGTTATAACAAACCAGAATTTATATGGGATTAAGCCACAATAAATAATGGGGAAAGAACCATGAGCAGCCAAACACTATTAATAAGTTCATGAACCTTAGTATCAGAGTGGGTTTTGTATTTTCCATTGACTTTTAGTACATCAGAGAGATGCAAAAAGTTTATTTCCTTGAAAAGTTAATTTTGGAGAAATAATCTTTTTGAGAGAAAATTAAAAAAAATATTTGTATTATGCCTCTTGATTTTATTTACTCACTCACATAGTCTTGTTTTGCTTTTATTGGACAATATTCCCAAATGTCAAGCACGTAAAAATGTGTGAAATTCCTTTGTGAAGTAACTAGCAAAGCTATGTTTTCAAACTGAGAATTTTCAGTGATGGGAGAACGTCTTGAAAAAAAAAACCTCGTTAATGCAGCTCATATTTTGATCTCTTTTGTTATTACAGATATATATCTATTTAAATGACAGGTTGTAATTAATGTTTTGCAGGATAGTTTTTTTTTGGGGGGGGGGAACAGTTTTACAAAAGTTTTCAGTTAAAAACAATTAGTCCTCATTAGGAAACTTTCCACTTGCTGGTAATTGTTTTAATCTTACTTCTAAAGGCCATGATTTACTGCAGCCAAGATGAAAGCCAATTCCGTGAATATATGCAAATTAGATGTGTGTGTGTTGTGAGTGCACCTGTGTGCATATACAACAAGGGAAGACAGGAATAATGAGCAGCAGTTAAATGTTCTGCCGTATGCAGATATAAGCATAACACTTCTCCCTCTGTTGTGTTTCAGCTGATCTTGATAATAAGATTCAATCCTTTTGCTGTTATTTATCTTTGGGGAAGATGACCTGAGACATTTTAGAAATAAACTACAGTAATACTATTAGCTCATATACACTGGGAATTCTTCAGCTTCTCCAACCTCTTGAAATTATACTCTGTGATGGGGAAATTCATATTTCCATGCCTGCTACATACAAAAGTTCACTTAGGGATGCAAACTATCACTAGGATGGTTTCTCTTTCAAGCTTCTGTAACCTGGATCATAAACAATACAGAGTGAATTGAAGTAGCTCTGTAGTTAACACAAACAAATTTGTTATAACATTGAAATATGGCTTCAATCCTTCTGTGCAGAAGAAATCAATTTATTTGCAGGAAGGATGATAGTTGCATGTTATGTATCCTTCAGATTTGAAAGATGAAGGGCAATTCAGTAATTCCTATGTTTAGGTCCTTAAACCAAGGGTAGAGGGCACTAGTATGATCCCTAACAAAGACACAGCTACTTTAAGGAGTTGCAAACAGGTTTTATGTAAGCATCCTCTGCATGCTCTAAAGCAGGGGTGTCAAACTCGCAATATCATGTGACGTGTTGCAACGTATCGCGACTTTTTCCCCCCATTGCCGGCAATGGGGTGGGCGCAGTTTCGGCATGACGCATCCGGCCCGCAGGCTGGCAGTTTGACACCCCTGCTCTAAAGCATCTTCTGGCCTTTGAATCTGAATTACTGCACACTAATCCTTTTCTATGTATAATAAGCATGACTAGTGTCCTCTAGTTATAGCTTCCTGATCTGTAGGTATGTATGTGTATAGACATACATAACAGGTATATATGGCAACATAGAGAAAGTCCTTGTTTAATTACTACAATTGGGCCTGGCAAGTTTGTTGTTAAGCGAAGTGGTCACTGCGTGAAACTGTCACTGTACTTACGATCTTAGTTCAGCTTTTGTTTTACAAACTTGCAAAGGTTGTAATGCAAATATGGTCATAAATTTATTTTTTCATCACTGTTGTAGCTGCAAATGGTCACCGATGATCAGGGGACTGGAGGCTAAAACATATGAAGAAAGGTTGCTGGAATTGGGTATGTCTAGTTTAATGAAGAGACGGACTAGGGGTGACATGATAGCAGTGTTCCAATATCTCAGGGGTTACCACAAAGAAGAGGGGATCACTCTACTCTCCAAAGCACCTGAAGGCAAGACAAGACGGAATGGATGGAAACTAATCAAGGAGAGAAACAACCTGGAGAAATTTCCTGACAGAACAGTTAATCAGTGGAACGGCTTGCCTCCATAAGTTGTGGGTGCTCCAGCATTTTGTGTGAAATGGTATAGGGTCTCCTGCTTGAGCAGGGGTTTGGACTAAAAGACCTCCAAGATCCCTTCCAACTCTGTTATTTTATTCTGTTCCGTTATTCACTATCTGGCGCAATCACTAAATGAGCTTAGGTATAGGTTTGTGCATCTTGTTAAGGTGGACCAAACAGTCTATTTCCTGAGCATCTTAATTTTACTCATAGAATATTCATAGATAAGCCACACCTCCTGCTTTGATATTTGAAAGACAAAAACTTGTTCCCATGAGCATGCAGTTCACTATGCATTTTGCACATATTTGGTCACTAAATATGTCTTTTTAAAATGTATTTAAGCTTCAACTACAAATGTGCATGTTCATGTGTACTTTGAGCTAAAAAGCATATCGGAAAAGATGAGCCAAGTTGGAAGGCTGAAACATAACCTCAGGATATGTCCTCACAGTATAGAGTTAATATCACTTTATTTTGCTGTTGTATCTATTTTTTTGTCTGCCCATGGCTGAGTGATGCTACAAATTGCTGGAAATTACTAGTAAATAAACACCTTAACACAGGGGGTCTTCAAACTTGGCGACTTTAAGACTTGTGGACTTCAACTCCCAGAATTCCTCAGCCAGCGAGGAATTCTGGGAGTTGAAGTCCACAAGTCTTAAAGTCGCCAAGTTTGAAGACCTCTGCCTTAGCAGAAGTGGCTACTAACAGGGAAGCCCCTGTGCCCCACAGCTCCAAAGCAAATGCTGTGCCACTATTGTCACATTTGCTCTGGAGTAGCAGTGGAGCTGGTTTAAGTTAAGAAATTAATTAGCTTGGCTTTCCAAAATTGCACTTTGGGGTACGCAGTCTCAGATCAATTTATCCCTTGAATGTGGAAGAATCCTACAACTCCCAACCCTCAGTTCATTTATGGTACAAAACAACAATTCCTTTATAGCAAATGTATATGCTGCATACTTACTAGTTACTTTCTTACTGTTTTGAATGGAGGAATACCTTCAAGAAATCAGAGACAGAAATCAGATTGGAGCAGTCTGTATAGTGTAATATTCTCTCTCAAGCTGTGTAAATGACTACAGAGCATTCCTTTGGATGAAATGGTGGCCAAAGTAAGCTGTGTTAGAAGTGCTTCCAAAAAGCTGGGATCAGTTCCCGGACAGGCATTAAGGTACAAATTACACATTGGTCCCTACATGGAACATAATACAGGATCTTTCATGTTTACATTTCAGAGGGAAATATATTTTCTGCCAAGGTATCCTCACTCACCCTTGTCAATGTTTTAACAGTAGTTGAAGAATAGGTTGTATGAACAGTTATGCTAAGGCATCAAAAGGCTTGTACACTTTGGAAACAAGAAGGTCAGTCTTCCTTCAAAATTGCAGTTCTGTTCTTTCCTCAAAATTAATCCATTCATACAACAAAATTAAACCAAGTCTACTTTATAACATCTGTACATTTTATGAAACCTGTGCATTTTCCTTCTTCCTATTAAAACTGAAGTGGAGTGTTTAAGACCTCCTCACTGAAGACTGGAAAATAATGTTTAAATAATAAACCGAATTGTGCACCTAACAGAATTTGCTTGGTATATCTTAGTGTCGGTAGGATTCACTTGTGATTACAAATTAACTTGGGCATTAAAAGTTTCCTTTTCTCCTTACCATTGCATATTTCATCATTTCCTATTCTAACACTGTTTCTATCAGTTGCTGTTCACTATACCATTACATCCTCTTCTCAAATTGAAAACTTAACATTTTCAGTTCAGTATGCAGAAGTTTTCATATTTAATTACTTTTTCCATTTTGTAACCAATTTGTATTTCGTATGCACTCTGTATGTACACAGAGAGACATATGCACTGTCACTTCATATTTCTCTTGAGTATTTTGTTTTCTTGACTTTGGGATTTATTTTCCTACTCTGTTTATGTAAATGATTTATGCATCTGTGCTTTCCAGATTGATTTTATTATCATCTTTGAGTCAGCATTGCTTGTTTGCTTCATGACAGAAAGAATATGATATTGAAGATGTATGTTGAAAGCAACTGGTATGTTATATTTCTGGAGCTGATAAACCAATTATCAGAGCAGTCACATGGGGCAGAATTTCTGCTAGGCTAAAGTGTTTTGACTATAGGTAGAATGGCATGCTTGATTACTTCCTCAGGCTTAAACAATCTGGCTGTTTGTTCTGGGGAAAAGGTATTATTTCAGGCTTCTAGGTGATATCCTGTCCCTGACAGGTGTGGTCTCACTATTCATTTTACTGTTTTATTATAGATCACTCAGACAGCTTTGGCTCCTGGGTAGTTTAAACATTTTAATAAATGAACAAATGGAAAAAATGTTAGGTGAGGGAGGCAATCTTTTCACGTGTCCAACTTGGCAGCTGATGTATCAACCCACTTGTTTCCTTAATGTCCCTACTTCCCATAAGTGCATTGGAAAAGGCTGTACCATCATCGGTGTTAAGGGATAGTCTAGGCAGCTTCTATCTATGGTATGGGAAAGCTGAATCTTGCCTTGAATTCTTCCATACATAGTATATATAGGCTGAAATCTGCTAGTAATAATTCACTGTATTTGCAGATGACATGGCTGGACTGGCATCAAGTCAAGGCAGAAGTTGTTTCAACATTATCAATATTTTGTTTACTTCTCCCCCCTTCCTAGCTTTTTTCCCCACAGGTGCAGGGTTCGCTTTTTCAGATCAACTGAATGTTGTCTGTTGGTTGTGACAGGAATTAACTGATCGGCTTGTCCCTGAGGCTGATATTATGGGCTGAGAGTGACTGGTCCAAAGTCACTCAGCCAGTTTTTACGGTTAAGACAAGACTAGAATCTCCCGGTTTCTAACTTGCAGCTTTAACTACTAGACCAAACTGGCTCTCAGATACGTAAAAGTTTAAATATACTTCTCAAATTTCCTAATTTGAACGCTTACTCTTTTTGTCAGTCTTTTCTCTCACAGATTTAAACAATTACGTAAATGGCTAATTCCTTCTCTCTTCATCCTAGTTCCTTTTCTCTGAACAAATTACAGAAGTCTTTGGTACCAAACAGTTTGCTCTTAGTAAAAATAAAGAAAATCTTGCTGATAGAAAGCTAGGAATTTCACAGTTATACCTAACTCTTCGGATTGCAATAATTGATTTTAATTTACACCTTTTTCCTTCTGCTTGTTGGCATAGCAATTGTGGTTAAGGTTAGCGTGTCAAGCTGGCTTAAGCAAATGCTGCTTGTGCATTCCTATGGGGGCCACCAAGATTAGGCTAGAATGCAAGATGATATTTATTCTTTGAGAATGGCAATAAACTTTGAAAAATCTGTGATATATTATACTGCATGTATGTTACAGTAGTTCTGGAATTGTGGCCCATAATAAGCAAATGATTACAAAAATGTTATATTCTTCATCTGGGGAGGGATTATAAACATATTGGTATTATGCATGATTATACTACATGCTGATGATGCTGGTTTCAATCCCTGCCACCTGCACAAAGCAATCCTGGGTAGAAGATGATGTTAAAAATTTCTGACTGAGTCCCTCAGGTATAGTTGCCAATTAAATGTTGATCAGAGTTTGGAGTTTAGAGAACATGACATGAGAAATCTCACACCATATTAGCAGGCTGGCCCTTTCATAAAATAATGGCAAGGAGTCACAAAATACCCATAGATCAGTACGTGTGACAATGCTCTTTATCGTATCCAGTTCTCCTGACTAGCCCCACCACACTTTGAAGTGCAGTTACATAGCCATTCACTATTTCTTATTTTGTTAGATTGTCTATTTAAGTCCCATAGGCACTCTTAAAAATGCAGTATATTCCAGAGGCTGAAGCTTTACTTTGCAGCCTGCTAGCTTCCCAATTAATTATATTTTTATTAACATATCTAATTTTAATGGAACAGAGACTACTGAGTTAATCAGGTTAATTGACTTCAAATAAGACTGCTTTCTATTATATTTAAATCTGAACTATCCTCCAAGGATTTTGCTTTGATATACCTGAATCAGCTGTACACACAACAAGTCTGTGAAATAGACACAACTATGAGCTCTATTTATATGAGCTAATATATCCTGGAAAGCTTAAAGACTGAGCCCAACGTTACATTCAACACATCTCTTCAGCACACACCCTATGAGCCTTTGAGTCCACTTCTGAAGGCCACTGTCTTGACAGTGATTTATTACTCTATCCTAGATTAATTCCAATTAAACATTTCCAGAAACTGTTTAATTCAGCTTTGTTTCTGCATCATACTCTATGTGGTTATGTGATTATTCAGTTGCTCCAAATGCAAATATGTATCCATCTACCTGTCTGTATAATGGCACTCACTCAGAAATGACTTTGGGGGAAAGGCTGATGGATGAGGATACTGGGATTCCCTATGTTTTGCCCTCTTCCTCTTCCTCTATTGACGTGCTCAGGAGACATGAATACCAAGCTACATAGCAGAGTAGACTAGCATTTGTGTAAAGACACCTCACCATGTATATATGAGCGTTTGTGAGTAAGTATAAATGTCTACAGAGATTCTCAGCCATCCAGGTCATAACTGTCTCAAAGGTGCTTTTTCAAAAGGCAACAGGATTGCTTTTTCTTTGAGGAAGAAGGAGAAGATCTTTCACGTTTCATCCAAAAAGCTTCATCTGTTATGATGGTGGAGGGGGGATGGAAGGATAGGTACAACTGATGAAGCTTCTTGGATGAGAAGCAAAACGTCTTCTTCTTCTTCCTCCAAAAACAGTCCAGCTGCCTTTTGAAAAAGCACCTTTGAGTAAATTTATGTACTCCCAGATATCGCTAACTGCTAGGTCTCTACAGTTAAGGCATAAGCTTAGCTAGCAGGACACTTAACCCATTTAAGGACCAGTTCCTGTAAGCAGCTTTGGCATCCAGTTTCATCTTGACTTAGAAGATCTTCAATTTGCTTTAGAGAATGACTTCAGCCCAAACCTCATTATAAACAACATCACTTCCTGTGTTTTACTGACTTGACTTTACATGTATTCACTTTATGTCAATTCCTGTTTTCCATTGATCTCAGACTACCTGGCCATGCTTCATGTCTTCCCACATACTGCACATACTCCCCTATCTCTTGGTTCCCCTTCCCTATGTGCAGTGCTCCCCCTGTCCATTGTTTTTTGTGCTGATAACTTGGCATGCAAGTGAAAACACAATGCCCATCTGACTTCTACCTGCTCTTCATGCTTGTATTTTGACCCGTGAGCATATATGTATATACACAATCTTGTATCTTCACTGTAGTGTGTTTCTAGCAGCCAGACCATAAAAAGCACAAGAGTTGGCCTCTTTGAGGACAAATGGGCTGCAGCCATATAAGTACCATTCTGTTTTCAAATCAATTTAGGAAAAAAAATGCATCAATTTCAGTGGCACAGAATGTTACCTCATGCTGAGTCAGTTTGTTGCTCTATCTGGCCTTACATTGTCAACATGGCTGGCAGCAGCTGTCCAGGATTTAACAGACATTTTTATAGCCTGAAGCATTTCTAGTCTGAAATAATGATGGGAACTGAATCTTGGATTTTCTACATTCAAAATGTTCCTCCTTCCTGGTGCAGGTAGTCCTCAACCTATGACCACAATTGAGCCCAAAATTTCTGTTGCTAAGTGAGACATTTTTAAGTGAGTTTTGCCCCATTTTGCAATCTTTCTTGCCACAGTTGTTAAGTGAATCACTGCAGTTGTTAAGTTAATAACACAGTTGTTAAATGAATCTAGCTTCCCCATTGACTTTGCTTGTCAGAAGGTTGCAAAAGGTGAATCACATGACTCTGGGACACTGCAACCGTCATAAATATGAGCCAGTTGCCAAGCATCTAAACTGCAGTAACGGCACCATGGGGATGATGCAACGGTCATAAGTGTGAAAAACGGTCATAAATCCATTTTTTCAGTGCTGTTATAACTTTGAAGGCTCATTAAAACAAACTGTTGTAAGCCAAGGACTACTTGTATATCATATTGGTGGGTGTTGTTCAGATAACTTTTTAAGAATCTCCACAACATAATTCTCCTTGTTGTTCCATACTGCCTTTCTTTTTCATCAAGAATAAATGAAGTTTGCACTATTTATCACTGCAGTTCAGTTTGATCCATGTTATTCCAGGTCAAAATTACCAGTATGTGATCTGCTGTTAAGGCACACATTCTGAAACAACTCCAGGTCATTTTTTTTTTTTACTGAACCAAAGCCAACTCATTTTATTTTTTTATTGATTTGCACCCCAATTCCTAAGTCCTTGTACAAAGGACAGTTTGTAAATGCAAATGTGATGGATGGACAGATACATTTATATTCACGAGAGCTAAGCAGGTTAGAGTTATTGTGCACTCCTGTGTTGTCAGTAATAATCAGAAAATAGGGGGGGATTAATCAGAAGATGTGTAAATAAACAAAGCCTTTAATCTGATCACATCACTGCAGTTGAGCTAAGCTGACAATAAGGGGAAAATATTTTCCCCATAGATAATAGAGTTTTTATCCAAATACTTATTTTTCAGTTTCTTACCTATAATAACAGAGCAACAGGACAGATAATTTGTTTGCTTACTTGCTGTATTTATTATTTCTCTTCTCTTCTCAGTTTTCATGAACTACAATACAAAAAAAATTCAGTAACAAATGGACACAACTGGAGTTGATTTGGGTCACTGATTTGTCATCAGTTTGGGGTGGGAGGTTCTTATTTTTTTTAAAAAAAATAATTTTATTGAACTTTTTAGTAAACATAGTAAAGACTAATATAAATTAAACTAGAAGAAAAGAAAACTGTTCAGAAAGTGCAGGAAAAAAGTAGACGAGGAAAGAAAAATAATAATAAAGAAGTGGCTTCCAATCTCCATCACACTGAGCATAAACTAATGTAGTAACTTTTCATCCTCTTTTAGAGTTAAAAATAAAAAAAACCTCTTCTCAGAGGGTAACATTTATCTGTATACAATCCATCTGTATACGAAATTGTTATCTTTTCAGTCCTGGTTCAGGAAAAAGTCCATTACTAGTTACCAGAAATATCAAACAAATAGTTTATCCCTGATCAAATAGTCCAGTTTTTATATTGCTCTTCACAGTGTTGACCTTTAAATCATTCCAGTGGCGATACAGGATTTGATCTTTCATCAATCTTTGGCATTCTAGTGGAATCTTCAAAGCTGTCACCAGCCTACTTTGTTAATCCCATAAAGATGCATTATCCAGGATTTTTGTCACAGCTGTTTCATGTCCACGTCCTTTTCTTCATTTGTCTTTTGTATTCCCATTTGGGTAATCTCAATTTTGTTGTCTTCCATGCCTTCAGACTCTACAATGTCTATGTCAGATAAAAGTTTTTGAAGTTTTTAATTATCATCTTCTAAAAGTTTACCATCAAAATGTATATCCTGAGATATGCAAAAAAACTCTTTAAGATCGGAAAACGTTATAGCTGGTTTAGCCATTTTAATTCTTCTGCCTGGTTCTCTCTAATGTCCTTTTGCAACCTTCATTGCATCTCAGTTCCTAATATGGGTTTAGTTTCATTTCATTTCACACAAGCACAATTGTTTAATTTTATACTTGTTCTTCAAATCTTATAGCAAAAATAACCGATAATTTAAATCTCTCTGTTCTCCCAGTCCATTTAAAACTTTCTTAATTCAAAACCCTTTCTTTTGCTTTTTGCCAATAGTGTATTATTTTAAATTCTTAAATCTCTATTTAAAATTTCTTAATCCCAAAGAAGAAGGTAAAATTTACTACGGTAGGTGTCAAATTAAGCTTGCTGTTTTGAAGGTCCTTAATATCCATAAAGTGATTAAAGAAAACATTTCTGATGTGATTAGAAAGTGAATTTAGCTGGCTTAGTGTCATTATTAAAGGCTCTTCTGCTGATGAAAGCAAAAATGTCGTCTTACTTGGTTCCTGACATGCAAATGCACCAGAGACTGCTGTATTACAGTCTCCTTGCGAGAAACTACCACTCAGGCCACTTGTGGGCAATCTCCTATTCTCTCCTTCCTTAGAAAGATGCAAAGGATCAGTCTACTCACCAGTTTATTATTCTTCACAACAGTCATAATTTCCACCGATTCTCAGAGATGTCAGCCTTGCATTGGAAGCTGACGGTATTTATTTTTCTCTGGACATATATCTCATGTTTCTAAGATACTTCAATTACTATATCATTAAAGGAGGTATTTAATAATGAAAATAAATTCAATTGAAAACATTTTATAGTTACTAGGCAACTATATTTTGGGTGGCAATTGATTATTTAATGGAGTTGTAAATTAAACATGGCTGCTTCTATCTGGAATTGTTTAAGTGAGTGGTATATTAATTTCTATAAACAAATACTCTTTGCTCTCTTTCTGTACAATGTACTGTATTGGTGCAATGATAAGGAAGATGAATTCTGTCCATAATTAGATTGTCTCTTATTTGAGATGTTCTAGAGCAGAAATATGAAACCTGAAATCTGGGAGGGGGGGCATGCATAGCTTTCCTGCCTCTCATTTGCACCATAAGGCCTGACTACCGAATTTTGGCTGTACAGTTGCTTCATTTTTGTCAGCCCTCCACCCAAATACTGAATTGCTAGTTTGGGGGTAGATTTTGACCTGTTTTGAGGATAGGAATGGCAGCCAAGAAATCTCTGGATACCAAAGCTTGCCCATAGCCATTCTTAATGCTCCCAGGCTTGAAATTGCCCTCAGTGGAAATTTGGTTTGTTTGGGAAGGGACGTGAAAGTGAAGATAGGATGCATTTGCTTCCCAGAAGCTCCTGCTCCCATTCCCACCCCTAAGGCCTCCAAAACTGCACACACCTCAATCAACCCTGTCCATTCCGCTGACTTTGTTATCTCACAAGGTGGCCTGAATCTCCTGTAACTTTCCACAAGGTCAAGAAGTAAAGTTGTTGCTTTCAATCTCTCAAAGGTTCCTTTCCCGCAGAATCTAAAGGATGCTGCCTGAGGGATTTTGGAGGGCGACATCCATATGTCTTAAAGTTGCCAAATTGAGAAAAACACAATTCTGGAGGAAGAGATAGAGTCTATTTCTATTGCAATTTTAGCTGTCAATGTCCCTCTAACAATCGGTGGTTGGAGGCTATTGCTTTTAGATCGATAGATAGATAACCTTTATTGTCATTTTTTACTGTGGGCGCAATGGCACACATTAAAAATGAAATTTAGTTGCTTGCTCTCAAAGTGAAACACATACATGACACACATTTAAACATACTATATACAACATATGTATAGACCTACACATTACATATAAGTAACATATAAATATTAATCACTGTCCATCTTGAATACATAATTGTTTTTATATTGGGTTTTTATCTTTGGAGTCACTGAGAGTGAGTTGGGCAGTCATATAAATTTTCTTAAATAAATAAACACCAGTTCTAAGAAGAATAAATGATAAAAAAAAATGGCCTATAGAATCTATGTGTTGACTCTAACCCATTTTGTTGCCCTGGCACCTCTAACACCGTAATTTCCTACCAAAACCTGGAAGGACATCACCAATATTTAGCATGATTGTTTTAACTTAATAGTTCAACTTGATAGGTAGGTTAAGATTTATAACATATTTATATTATATTATATGGGCTATGTTCTTTCTGTTTACCACTTAAAGTTGTATCTGCACTGACTGGTGATATACTTTAGGCAAAGAAAAATCTTTCCCACTGTATACTAATAACCCATTGTTTTTTGCTCAAAATGACATGAACTGAATCTGGGACATTTTGCAAAGCATCTTACTCTACCATTGAGCTTTCTTAAATGTTCTCTTATTCCTAAGGGAAAGCATGTCTTCATAAAATATCAGTGTGTAAAATTCCCTAAACTGAAAAATATGCCTCCAAAAATAAATTAAACATGAGGGATTAGGGATTGGGTGGCCTTTTCCAGTTCATTCTGTCCAAGTTTATTCTGGAAGTGATTGTTTTTCTCCCTCTAGATCTCAGTTTGTTTTTTGAACTGACAAGATAAGTCAGATACAGTAAATGGCATGAACAAAAACTGGGGTGTTGTTCACTTTAACTTCCTGTATCTACAGGTGACAGCATTTCTTTTTTCAAGATGGTGTCAAAAAGGATGGTCAGTGAACTTGAGGGTTAGGAATAGTTAGGTCGAAGAATAGGTTTTTGGATTGAATTTTGGTGTATGCATAGAAAAGGACTTGGTCTGGAAGGCTACCACAAAGATTCAGAGCCTTCAGAGAAAACTGGCTGTGCTGTAGGTGGTCAAGAGAACTGGGAGAAGGATTGGATTGGAATTGAGTAGCACTAGTGGTGGTGGTGACACTACTGCATTTGGGATACTAATGTGTAGTGATCACTATTATTGGATTGAAGCTGGCTGGAGCTGTAGTAGTAAGCGCTGGCACAATTAAATATGCTGGCCACCTTTGGAAGCATCGTAAGAGCTGCTTATGCTTTGGTGGAGTAGCTACATGGAACTACTCCACTATCATTGCAGATGACAGAGCAATGGAAATGAGATACTAAATGTTAAGACTTTTCTATTGCCAACAATGTGCATGTTTTACCTAAAGCATACGTTTTATTTATTTTTTGTATTTATGTATCACCTTTATTATTTCTATAAATAAGTCAAGGCAGCAAGCATACCTAATACTCCATCCTCTTCTTATTTTCCCCAAAACAACAACTCTGTGAGGTGAGTTGGGCTGAGAGATAGTGACTGCCCCAAAGTTACACAGCTGGCTTTCATCCCTAAGGCGGGTCTAAAACTCAAGTCTTCCGCTTTCTAAGCCAGCACCTTAAACCACTACATCAAACTGGCTCTCTTCTTTCTGGTCTGGAAACAGCATGCTAGGGAAATCCAGAGAAATGGTATGGAGAGATTATCACAACAGTTTGTCCTCTGGTATCTGCCACTTGAGGCAGTTTTCTCATTCTACTTAATGGTAAGGGCCAGATGTGTCAATCACAGTGTTCTGCTCAAAGAACTGCTTCTATCAGCAAACTTTGGAGGCAAGTAATTCCCCATCCAATTGCCTGTTCCCATAATGCCAGGTTTCCAAAAATATTATCCGGAGATAGCCATCCCTGAACAAATAATTTGTTGCTAAACATTGCAGGTGTCACATTTCATTTGAGATTCTAGGACAAAAAAGCAATATTTGGTTCCTCTTTCTGACAATATGAGGGACAGCTATAACCCAGATCTGTCTCTCAGCTTAGCTGACTGTTTCAGTTTAATGGTTAAGCAGAGAGGAGGACTGAAGAGAAACCAGGCAGTCTTTATATATGCAAAGCTGGAGATTCATTTTGGTGGCATACGAGATAAAAAAATTAAATCAAATCCAAATTGTGTAGTATTATCTACTGATTGGGAGAAAGGGAAACCCGTAAAGTACAAAGTAATCCCATTAAAACTGAGATGGATAAACAGTTGGCTGCCAATTGATCTCAAAATTATGGCTTCTTATGTATAAGCAAATAGAGGGATTATATTATTAAACAGTATACAAAATGGCATGTGAATATGCCTGAAATTTTTTTTTGTACATTTTATGTTAAAAATCACATCTTCTACAATATAGCCAGAAAATCCATGGGGGGAGGGGGCTGATTAAAAAAAAAACCCATAAAGCAACAGCCATGAGTATGTGATCAAAACCCTGACTTTTTTTTTAAATGTGTATTGCTCATGCAAAAATGTCACTGGGCTTTGATCTCACAGTCACAATGGCCATCTTGACTTTTTTCATGATCCCCCCCCCATGCCTCTAAATGTAGATCCACCTTGAGAAGCTGAGACTAAGTGACCCTTTGTCCCAGCTGTTTGGGATTGGCAGCTACAGGGTCCCTGCTTGAAGTTTGATTAGAAATTCCTTTAGATCAGGGGTCTTCAAACTTGGCCCTTTTATGACTTGTGGACTTCAACTCCCAGAATTCCTCAGCCAACGTGCCTGGCTGAGGAATTCTGGGAGTTGAAGTCCACAAGTCATAAAAGAGCCAAGTTTGAAGATCCCTGCTTTAGATAGAGGATTGTACTAGGAAAAGTAATAGTCATGTTAGTAGTCATGGTTTTGGTTTCTTGTCCGGATTATGTCGAGGGGCTGACATGACTGCCCTAAAATACTGAAGCTGATCTATGCTCTGCCTTTAAGTGGCTCAACTAAATAATCCAGCATTTCCACTGAACTGTTTTTAACATACCAGGCCTTAAAGTCCTGCTTGCTAATGAATGAACTGATCTGAAGCACCATCTAGCAAAAGCTTTCCGTGACTTTTGTACCTGAATCTTCAGAATAAAATTGCTTTCTGAAGTTGCAGTTGTTTTGGACTGTTTCCTGCAGTCAAGAATAGGGATGAATTTCTAGCTCTGCCTCTGATGAATAACTTGCTTCATATGGTGATTGGGTCCCATTCCCAGATGTCCCTCCCCCCCCCCGCCCCCTGCCCAGAGCTCAAGAGGAACTTGGAGGTAAAATGAAGAAGAAAACACAAGCTTGGGGAATGGATGCTCTTAGGTTTTACTGAACATGAGGGGTCCTTGGTACTCTGTGAGCTTGGTTGTTTTCGTGCAGATGTTTCATTACTCAAACTAAGTAACATCATCAGTGCTCGAAGCACAATGATGTTAGCTAGTTTGGGTAATGAAATGTCTGCAAGAAAACAACCAAGCTCAGAGAGCACCAAGGACCCCCCCCCCATGTCAGCCCTGAGCTACAAATATTCTTTATTTAACTGAACATTCCAGTTCAGATCAGGTTAATTGTTTGCTAGATGAGCCCTCTTAATTATCATTGTTTAAAATTTGCTAACAAATTTGTGAATGTTTTTAATTGGGAAAGATTTCTAATTTGGAGGGAGGGCCTGTTAGGCAAACAAGACACAGTTTTCTCTTTTCTTCCCCAGCTCAGTCACAGCCAATATTACACTATATGACAAAACATGTCCTGCATTTGCCATTTATCATCCCCCAGTATAGCCTTTTTAGACACTCATGAAATGTAATTAGTGCCTTGGCTAATTTTACCTGTGATATTGTTTGTCCTGTGACTGGGATAGATGAGTCTCTGATGAAGTGTGATTTAGACTAGAGCAATCGACTGGCCTGATACCTTGTAAATGCAATGAAGGACACGTGCTGCAAAGTACAGAGAAGCTTTCACTGACTTAATGTAGGTAGATGTGTGGTATAAGTTGAACAGTGCCCTTCAGAATTCTTCTTTTTTCCCCATGCTAACGTGTGAACTGTTTCTTGGATGACATCAAAATACAGGTAATCCTGGAGTTACTAAGCATGTGACTGCATTACTTAGCAATGGAATTGCTTGTCCCAGTTGTAACCCCAGGATCGCATAGGCTGGAAGAGGAAGTTGGAAGAGGCGGGAGTCCCAGGAAAGGAGTGTGGGAGGGGGCGTGGGTGATTCAGGCAGGTGGGTGCCACAGGCAGGCAGTATGGAGTGTGGTCAGGTCAGCCAGGTTCTGCGGGCAGGTTGGGGTGCTACAGCTGAGTAATATGGCAAGGGGGTAGAATGCAGGCAGTGGGCGTCACAGAGTACGAGATCCCTGTGGTGAGACCTCTTGGAGGAAAAAGTAGCAGAAGCAACTTAAGGGAGTGTTTTGTGACCTTCTCTGTCAGCTTCACCACTGACATTCTTGTGGGGAGCTGGCAGGGAAGGTAGCAAATAGTGAGCATGTGACCGCAGGATGCTGCAACCATCATAAATGCAAGTTGGTTGCCAATTGCCCAGATTGCAGTCTTGGTACAGTGGAGTGCTGTGTGGGCTGAAACTTCAAGGATCGCTTGTAAGTATCATTTCTTCAGCGCTGTCTTAACTGGCATTTTCTTTCTTTTCTTTTGGAGGTTATATTTCCTCTTTTAATTTTTTCCACAGCAATAGCCCTGTAAAGTGTATTTGGATTGGGACATTGTGTCACTGATCTAAAGTCACCCAATAAACTTTCAGACTTGATGGTGATTTGAATTATGGGTATTCCCAATTCTAAACCTGGTTGTTTACAATAATAATAGTAATAGGTGCCTTGGGTGCAATCCCAAAACACCACTTGAACACCATCGGCATTGACAAACTCACCATCAGTCAATTACGGAAGGCAGCTTTACTTGAGCAGCTTACATCCTGCAATGGTACCTCTAACATCATCGAGCAACAATATCTGTCTATCCCAATTCCATAGGAAGGATAAGTGGATAAAAATGCCAAATCCAATCTGGTTGACTATGCAACAAATGATAACAACAACAACAACAATTTTTATTAAAGTTGTATGTTGCCCAGCTCTCAATGACTCCAGGAGGCTCACTACAATAAAATATTACAATAAAACATAAAACATAAAGAAAAAAAGATGGCAAGGGTGATGAAATGAGGGATTTTCCTTTCCCTCGCTGAAGGCTTGGGTGAAAAACCACATCTTCACGACTGTTCTGAGCAACAGCAGAATGGAGACCATCTGGAGCTTAGGGGAAAATTCATTCTATAAGTCTGGGGTCCCGAGAGATGACACTGTTTAATCAAAGGAATCCAGATTGCACCAACCCTTCAGGGTTGAGCTGGCCAGATAAAGGTATTCCCTCAAGTAAGCAGGCACTGTGCCATATTGGGTTTTATAAATAGCAACTAGGTTATTTATAAAAAAAAGTAATTATATGTTTTACAACCAGCACCACATCCAGAAGCAAATTGGCAACCAGTACAATTCACAAAGCAGATGTGTTCATGGGGATATATGTATCCTATTGCTCACGCTGCTGCATTCTGGACCATAAAGTGTCGCTATAATGTACCGCAGATGTATCAGTTCTCTGTCCAGTAAACCATAAGGTTAATCCAGAGCTTTGGCTGAAAAAGAAATAGCCCAATCTGAAGCAACCAAAAGGTCCCTGAGATTTCTTTTCGCTCCTCGAGTTGTATCTACTGTTATTTCCACCCATTTGGAGAACAGTTCGAAAGTCAAAAGTATTTTATAGTCTTGATTAAAATGCTGTAACTGTTTTTCTATTCAGGTATTGATGGATTTTTCTTTGTCTTAACTTGCCCACCTATTTGCTCCTCGGATCTCTGCACACTGCTTTAGCACAAGGAATTGGCCCAGGATTCCCTTGGTTTCCTACTTCATTTCTTGTAATGTTTACCTGCCAATATCTTCACTCTGCTCCCATGCAACCCACAATTTAGGGCCAAAGGCCTTCTGCACACATTTGTTGCCTCAGTAATCTAGGGAGACCCATTTGCTTTAAGAATGCTTGGTAAAGTACTTTATCATGAAAGCATAAAATCAATTAAATTGGGCAATAAAAAAGTGTGCGCTGTGAATTCCTATGGTTGATATTGTTTGTACCCTCTTTTAAGAGAAGATTGTGCATCCATTATTAATGCACTGATGGGGATGATGATGATGATGATGATGATGAATATTTTATTGTATTCTGGTGACAAAATGCAAGTTGTTTTTTTTATGACAAATACAATTACTCATGCAAACATTATAACTGTACATAACTGAAAGCAAACTAAAGGCTTGACATCACAGACCTCTGGAGTTTGGGATTTAGCAACAAAGTGAAATGTGACAGCCAGGAATCTAGAGATCTGCTGACGGTTTCCTAGAAGGCAACCAAGGCAGCAACACCGCACAAAGAAGTGGGTCATTTTATTCATGTGAAATAAGTTGCTGACACAAACAACTGAAATAAGAAGCATCATAAAGCCAGAAGGGGTCCTCTTCGTCCCTGGTGTCCCTGCTGGGCTGGAAGATAAGATGGTCATTCTTAGGCTATCTGCAGCTGCGGCACTGTATGCAGCAGTGCAGGACGGCAGATCAGCAGCTTCTGTTACTAGAAAGCTGTCAAAAGACACAGGAAATGGACCCGGCCTGGACATGTGATGAATTAATCATTCTCAGATGAACCAGATCCAGAACTGGAACAGGCTGCTTAGAAAATTTGGCTGAGATTTGGACTGCTAAACAGAAAACGTCTAGCTTTGACTAGAGAAGATTTTCTGACTAAAGAGAAGATTATAGAAACAGAAAGAGGAGAAAGAGCTTATAAAAGACCCCGCCCCCCCCCCAAAAAGAAGCAGAGATCACGAATCTGTAAGAATGAAAGAGCAACCCAACCCTTTAATCTTATTTTCTTTTATCTGTTTTACTGTCCCTTTCATTTCCTTTTGCTGGTTCCAACTATCAGCATTTCAAATTCATGTTACCTTATAATCGTGGCTTATGCTATTTGTGTTTCTTTGACATTTTGAACTAACTTGGCAATTGAGTTTTGATTAGTTTCACACTTATTTCATTTTTCATTCCAGAATGATTCTTGAAACGAAATAGAACTTTGATCTTATTTTATCTCTTGGAGGAATTCTGCTAGAGATCTGTAGCTTTGGGCAGACAATCCTGTTGATACTGTTTTTGTGTCCTTGCAAGGACATAGGAGCAGCTTAAGGCTTTGCAGCCCATGTGGCTGAAAGTATGTCCAAGGAACCTCTCACTTAGAATAAATAAGAACATCTGTTGCAATTACAGATAAGCTACCCAAACTTTTTCCATGCATAAAACATACACAGACAAAGAGGATATAAAACAGCATTGATAGCATCTCTGTCTCTGATAATCTATTTTTTGTCCTGTTTCCTATTGATCCTGTGTGTTGATTACAGCCAAACAGGATAGTTTTATGAACTTCTGCATTTCATTATCTTTGGAATAATAATATTCAATACTATATTTGTTCATATCATACATTTTTCTTGTGATTTTATATATAATTATTTTTGCAGAGAGAAAAAAGAGTAAGCAGGTGAATAAAAGACAAAAGAAATGATCAAGAATTCGATAAAAATAGGTAATAATGGCTTTTGATAATAGGAATGCATTTTGATAGATTAAATGATCTGTTTTTTCCAACGTTTCAGACAATTTGGAAGCTTGCCTAATGGTTATTCTTTATTACAGTCTCAAAGTGCCACTCTAGCTCTTTCTACTTGTTTGCCTGATGATAGTTGTAAACCACAATCTCTGGCCTATCCCAACGTTTCCTCCTTGACTCTTTTCCCTTTTCCCTTCATTTGTTCACGCTGAGATCCCTTTTCACCAAGTAGCTTCAGTAATGATAATTTCAGTCATTTCATCTTCTTTCGCAGTTCTAAATCTCATCAAGCATATAAAGTTCCCTGAGCTACATTAAGACTGTCAAGACAAATTCTTTGCTTGGCTTCTGATGTTACCATTTTTGCTCATGGGAATAAACTCATAAATGATTCCCATGGAGAAAAATTTATATTGAACAGACTCATTCTCTCACAGCTACTGCCAAGTCAGAAAATACGACAATTGAGCCATGTCCTGTTCCTGTGTTGCGTGTGTTGAACGGACATTTTCACATACAGGATTAAATATTTTTTATATTATCACATATGCCATTTGGGTACAAATGTTTATATGTTATCACATATGCCATTTGCGTACAAATGTTTATGAGGTAAGTTAGAAAATTGAAAAGTGTTATTTGGAATTTGAATTCTAGCTATTGATTTTTCCACTCAAATGATAGGTGGAAACAAGGTTTCTATATATAAGATTCATATATGAAAATGGCCTGCTATTATTTAGTCATTCTACACATGACTTTGTAGATTTTCATATGTAAAAAGTATTTAAAAACAATTGCCAAGTCTGTTTTCCTTGAAGCAAAATGAGTTGATTATAAATTAAACTTATATCCTTCCATCTTAATGTTCTTTGTTAGAACATTAATGACACATAATTGAGGGCCTCCTGAGTTTCTGGTTTCAGTATACCATAAATGAATAAATATTTACCAGTGCTCCATAGCATTCAAATATTAGAACTCTATAAATGGAGATTCTTTTGCAAATGAAAGGAAATATATGTGTCCCAGGATAATGTTGCAGGAGCCAATCTGAGTCGGACTCCAGCATACATTCTGGAGAGTGAGAAGTTCCCTGAGGATGGGCTCCAGCATGAGTCTGAAAGCTTAGAAGAATAAACTTCTAGTCCTGGTGACCAACTCAGATTGGATCTTGCAACATTATTCTTTGTCTAAGAATAATGGCGGGGCAAATTGGCTCATTTCATTAAAAAATTAGGCAGAATATTGTGTGCATATTTTATTTCGTATATCTGATTCCATAGGATCAGATCATTCATTCTATGCTAGCTAATTTAAATGCATGACCTTATATTTTTTAAAATGTGATAATACAGAATCAGAGAAAATTCCTTCTAACTATAGTTGCAAAGGTTATATTACTGTATGCTGTATGTATGGGCTCTAAAAGTGTATACTCCCTTGAGTATATACTAAACATGTATAATAATAATAATAATAATAATAATAATAATAATAATAATAATAATAATAATAATAATAATAATAATAATAATAATAATAATAATAATAATAATAATAATAATAATAATAATAATAATAATAACGTTGGAAGGGATCTTGGAGGTCATCGAGTCCAACCCCCTGCTCAGGCAGGAAACCCTATACCATTTCGGACAAATGGCTGTCCAGTCTATTCTTAAAAACTTCCAGTGTTGGAGCATTCACCGCTTCTGGAGGCAGGTTGTTCCACTGGCTAATTGTTCTAACTGTCAGGAAGTTTCTCCTCAGTTCCAGGTATGTATCTGAAGGTTCAGCTCTTATTTTGAAGTTAGTGGTCTTTATACATGTGATGATTTAAAGTAAATCTTGAAAGTAGGCATGTATGTATATGTGGATTAAAATCACCATATGTCCATGCTTTCCTTATATCACCACAACTTATATGATTTAATATCCCTTAAAAAGTCAGCTTCTCCATTTATATTTCAGTTGCTTCACAATAAAGATTCATTCCTTTTAGGCTTCATTTTCACAACATTTATGGTTATAATATCTTGCTTTAGATGAAGGAGATATTACTCCTTTACCACCTGAATTGACATTTGAATCTCCATACTGGTGATTGGACAATCTCTATCACTGACAAGCCAATCACTTTTAAGGGCTCCAAGATAACTTATGTAACATATACAGGTAGTCCTTGACTTATGATGACAATTTAGCCCCAAATTTCCAATGCTAAGTGAGTTTTGCCCCATTTTACAACCTTTCTTGACAGTTGTTAAGTGAATCATTGCAGTTGTTAAACTAGTTACACAGTTGTAAAGTGCATCTGGCTTACCCATTGATTTTCCTTGCCAAAAAATGCCCCAAAGTGATCAGTGACCCCAGGATACTCCAACCATCATAAATACGAGCCGGTTGCCAAGCGTCCGAACTTTGGTCACGATTGTAACTGTGAAAAAGCTGTCACAAGTCACTTTTTTCAGTGCCATTATAACTTTGAATGGTTATTAAACAAATGGTTGTAGGTGAAGAACTACCTGTACAGTATACTGGTTTTTTTTTCTTTCAATAAGGCAACCATTGGAAAATATGAGAAACAGCTTTTATAGTTAAGGTGCTTTTTTCTATTCTTCCCAGTGATTGGACCTGGTCTTTTTGCTTTACCACAGCTGTGATGGTAGTTTAAAAGACCAAATTTTACCAGGGATGGAATATAATAACTTTCCTCTCATAAGAACATTTTTTTCAAAATGTTATTATTGTGTTTAATCTGGATCATTTAAATGGCATTGCTAAATTTATAACCTGATACAATCATACAATGAGAAGCCAACTATGTATTTATGTATTCTTCCTCTCACTGAAATCAAACAAAGTTTTGGAATTTTGGTTAAGGCAGCAGGGATTTGCTCTTTATTTAAATGGCATTGTAGATTAATTACTATGATGTATGAATTATGTCCCCTTTGACATATTTGATATTTACATTTTTACAGTCTAAGTCAGTACCAGAAATCTAAAACCAATGAATCTTTAGATCCCTGGTTGAAGCACATATTGCATGGACTTGTGGTAGTTCTGTAGCTCCATTTCTCTGAGGTTATCTATTTCCATCTTTCTTATATGGTTTTTCAGATTTGCAAACTGTCAATCACAGCAAGAGAATGAATTTTCTCCTTGCAAAAGAGAACAAAGATGTGCATTAATACGCACAAACCACATATATGCCAATTTAAAAAACAATTACCAAAATGTAAATAGAAATGTAAGATAGACCTCTGACCAAGTGGCTTGTTTTCCTTCTCAGTCTGCTGCCCCAAGTTTTCCCTTCTTCTATTTATGGGCCAGGATTGATTAGGATGATTCTGGATATCAATTTCAGCTCTGCTGCTCTTGACACTGAGCTTCATGTGAATAGAGCTATCAGTAAGGGTGCCCTGAGGCAACATCTCTGAAGACCTGATCACAGACATTTGAAGCCACTCTAGGGTTATGTTTCAGTGGGAGCTCAAATGGCCCAAGATGTTATGGGCACTTTAATAAAATGGCTGCTATGGTTTGATTAATTACAAAAAGAATCCATTTGCCAGAAGGCAAACTGGTGAAGTTATTCCCTGCCAATCTATGCTGCCTTTCACTTGAGTCTGTTTATTTGTTTTTGGCCTGGCAGGCATACTTTCAAGAAAACCTCTGGACTGCAGCCTTCCACTATTTTTATTTTCAGTGAATACTTCTGCAGTCTCTATGGAGCTCCCTCCCCCAACAGCAAGGAACTGACTCATCGTGTGATTTTTAAAGAAAAAACAAGGTGTATGAAGAACGGCCTGGATATTTCTATTACTTTATGTGGCCCTTTTCTGGCACACAAACATGCACATGTTTCTATACCCCATTTTTGTTCAGGAACTCAAGGTGGATACATAGTGCTCTATCCTCTTATAATTCTTCACAAGCACCTTATGAGGTAGGTTTGCCTGAAAGTCACCAAACGAAATGCTGCAGCTGCACCTGGAGTAAAAACTGGACTTCTATGGTGTTAGTCAAATACATTAGCCACTATATTTCAGTGCTTGCCCATCCTGTTTGATTTTTCAACTGCTCCCTACTCTGAAATTGGGTGTAGACTCTTTCAGCCTCCAGAGATCAGGTAGACCAGTCCTGCCAAATTCTCAGGTAGTCTCTTGATCTGATTTTTAAACTGTCTCTGACAGCTTCCTACAACTCAATGGAGAAGCTGGCAAGGATTCTCAACTGTTCTCAGGTGAGAATGGCAATGTACAACTCAACTCAATTCAATTCAACTCAACTCAACTCAACTCAACTCAACTCAACTAGAAACCTAGAACTAAAGAGAAATTTTCCGACAGTTAGAACAATTAATCAGTGGAACAACCTGCCTCCAGAAGCTGTGAATGCTCTAACACTGGAAGTTTTTAAGAACAGACTGGACAGCCATTTGTCCGAAATGGTATAGGGTTTCCTGCCTGAGCAGGGGGTTGGACTAGATGACCTCTAAGATCCCTTCCAACATCATCATCATCATCATCATCATCATCATCGTCATTATTATTATTATTATTATTATTATTATTATTATTATTATTATTATTATTATTATTATTATTATTATTATTATTATTATTATTATTATTATTATTATTATTATTATTATTATTATTATTATGCCAAGTGGAAAGCAAGGAGGAACATAATGATCAAGAGGTGACACCAAACAACCTAGGGCAAAGAGGAGAGATGAAAAAAAATGGAGGATGAAAGGGCTGCATATCTCCAGAATCACAAGGAAAGGTACAGAAGAGGAGAAAGAAAAGATGGAGGAGGAAAGGGAAGATCATCGTGAGAATATATGGCAAACAATTACTGTGAAAGCTCCTCAACACAATACCTGCCTTCAGCAATAAGACGTAACAGAGAAAAAGTGTGGGAAGATACACATTTTGCATGATGTAATATTTCTGTTGATGTTGGCCAATGTCTGCCCTCACTGTCATGTATTCCTATTCCCTGCAGAAGCTGCCAATTTCTGCTGTATGAAAGGAAAGGTCAGGATAGGTAATTTGCAACCTCTACCTAATGAATTCCTCAATGTATATAGCAATGATCAACCTATTGTAAATGAGTTCAGGAAGAATATCGGACAAGTGACATCCTTTGATGCCAAGAAGTGCTTCCAATAAGGAACGGATGGAATCCTGTGATTATTCAAGGGTATATTAATCATTACATTGGACACTTAATGCCAACTGGAACTATGGCAATGCTTTGTTTTTCATTGCAATGACATGCAATCCAAATAACATCAAGACATCATGGTTCCAAGAATTATGGTCAGTTTATCAGAATATGAAGATTTTGTCTTCGAGAGATACTGTTCCCAATACGATCATGCTTTGCTCCTACTATACATAAAGCACCAATTCAAATCAGGGAGAACATGCTGATTTACCTGAGAAACTCATATTCCAGCATAAGTCAGTTGCATGTTGGTTTTAAAGTGAGGGGGAAAAGTGAAAAATTAAGAGTATTCTTAAAAAATGACAACAACCACAAATGTTGTCATCAAAAGGACCCTTAAATGGAAAGTATCTGTATTGATTTTGCTAGGCATCTTTCTTTCTTTCTTTTAAATAAAATTATGTTTTCTTCTTTAATTTTAAAACCAAAACAATAACAATCTTCCCCTGGTGATTCTGTTTCTCTGTTTAGGAGAGGAAATATCTCTGAAAGGATGACCCAAAGAGTCATGGGTTGTCTAGTAAATAATTATTTTTTAAGATTTGATAACCTTCCAGTAACAGATGCCATTAAGGTGAAGACTTTGACAGCCATTCATATAGGGGAGTGCATTCTGTAGAGTAGGACATATGGTGAACCATAATTTTTTTATGCAGAACACATGAATATGTAATAAAAAAAGGAGAATGGGGCATTGCTTTAAAGCAGGACATTAATTTGCTCCAGAAGCTGCTCCAGAATCCTTAACTCATTTTTTCCCCCAATTGATCATTACAGATAGCAAGCAAGGAAACACCCTCCTGTTCCTCTCTCCCTCTTCTCTGCTTTTCTCTGGTTGGAAGGCTCTTGGGTTCTTCCCTGTTAGCCTGAATTCTACAGAAAGAATACTTCACTCTTTCTTATTCTCCTATTATGAGGAGTAGAGGAATACAGGCTATGTCTTGTATTATGTAACTTCTTCAATGAACCATACTGACTTTTTGAACCTAAGGATATGTCTCTAGATACTCTTTATGGGCTTGGTTCTATGCACACAGTATGCTTTGCTAAATATTAACTACACAGGTTATATTGGATGCTTCCAAATGAATTATCTTAATCTTTCTCCTGAAGAACATTGGGATGACATCATACTATAGGTAGATTAAAGAGCTGTAGTAGTTAGAGGGTTGACACACAATTGGTCAGACTATGTCACAAATAGGATTTTCTATACTGGTCTGGTGTTGGGAAAATTTGTACTTTAAAAAAAACACATGTAAGCTTATTTTAGGACTTGGACATCCGTTTTTCTTTCCCTTTTCAAAACAGTGGGAAACCATGGAATCAGCTTTCAATAATAATATTGTTGAAATTTGGAGACATGGGCAGGGAGGGTTCCTGTGGCTATAAAAATGGTGTTTAGGGAGCCATGAATGGTCCTGGCCAAATGATGTTATCCTGATTACACTTGTTCAGCATATGATAGACAAACCAACTAATTAAATCCACTGGATTTGCTGTCCTCCCTGAGCATGTCACTAGTCAGTAAGAAGAACATCTGTCAATCACAGTACAGTAAAAATGGAGTAGGTGAGACACAGGCTTAACTGTTTTTCCCGCTAAACCTAATTCTTTCAGAATTCAAATCTAATAACATGAAATGTGAAATAAAATAAAGTGGAAAAAATGATTCATGAACAGAACTGACGTGAGTGCATTACGGGACAGTAATGTATTTAGGATTCCTCTCCCACACTTTTCTTTTTTCTGTAAAGTCACCAACTGCAGACCTGCAAATTCTTCTGTCTTATTTTCTGGATATTAAATGGGAAGTTGTGAAGGGCTGTTCAAGTCTAACACAGATGGCCTCTTTTATCCTCTTTTTAACTTTTTTACCCTCAAACCATTGGTCCTCTGGTGGGTTTGTTCTCCTATGTTGTGCAATGTGTTTGTGAAGTGGTTTTGCTGATGTGTACATTGGAGAAACAAAACAACCACTTCACAAGCGCATGGCACAGCATAAGAGACCAAACTCATTAGGACAAGATGCAGCGGACCATTTGCATTTGAAAGACAAAGGTCACTCTTTTGAAGACAGCAAAGTCCACATTCTGGATAGAGAGGACCATTGGTGTGAAAGAGGGATAAAAAAGGCCATCTATGTTAGAATTGAACAGCTCTTCCTCAACAGTGGGGGAGGAATATGACGCCACCTATCTCCTGTCTACATCACAGTCCTTTCAGCAGTTCCAAGAAAATTCCACACCCATTTGCACTCTTATTCAGGTGAACCTGAGGGCACAGATAAACCCCCCAAGTGGCCTCAACAGCTCTCAGAGAGAGCACTAATGACCAGATGGCTGCAAAGAAATATAGTCCTTCCACCACCACCACCCCGCAACCTCCTGCCAGAACTAAGCCTTCCACGCCCCCTTCCCTGCCACCATCCAGCCAGAACTGATGAAGCTTCTTTGATGAGAACTGAAATGTCTTCTTCTTCCTCAAGGGTCCAGTTGCCTTTTGAAAAAGCACCTTTGAGACAAACATAATCTGGATGACTGAGAATCTCCGTAGACATTTACCTACTTTGGGTAATGAAATGTCTGCAAGAAAACAACCAAGCTCAGAGAGTACCAAGGACCCCTCATTTCAACCCTGAGCTACAAATATTCTCCTTTATTGGTAATGTCAATGTATTTAATTTTTTACTTTATGCCAAATCTCTTGTGCAAAAAGATGATTCCTGATTAAGTACTGTTATAATGTGCTGTTAATACAATTTAAGTTACTTGGATAATCAGAATAAAAAAGAAGGGGAATTCACATTTCTACTATGTTCCTGCAATTAAAAATTAGGCTGACAGTTTGTGGCTTCTTTGAAGGAAAAATTCCACAATGGTTTTCAGTATTTCTGAAGAAATTCAAAACTTTACCAATCTCAGAACATCATTTGTCTTGTGGAACTGAGTCTATTTAATTCAGTAATTATTTTATATAAAAACAGGACAAAGATTTTTTTTTAAAAAAAATTTCCTTTGCAATGTTGCAGTTCTGCAGAGTTTGTGGTACACTATTTTTCCAGTGAAAGATTACTTGCTTCCCTCCATTATTTGATTCTTGGATTCAACCCAGAGTGTCAGTATCCTGTCCATGACTGTATTTTCCCCTCTCCTGTCTGGTCATTGGAACAATGTACAAATGTGACTACAACTGTTGAGAACAGCACCTGGATACACAGTATGCAGTACATAGCATACAAGGGCTTTTTAAATGTAACAGAAGTATGGTGCCTTTGCAACTGTGAAGCTTCTAAGCAGCTATTTAGAGGGGCGTGCTAGCAAATGCTAGAAGTGTAATTTCTGGTGTTTGGGATAAGGGGTAAGTAGCTCATTTTGAGGAATTCTGATTGTTGACTTTATTGGCACTCTCCTTTTAATCAACTGGAGGTGACCATTGACTTTGCAGTTTGTGCTGTGAGATTTTAATTTTGCAACAATGAATACATTATTATATTTTAGTAGATTTTTTTTTTTTTTCATCACACTGATCAGAGGATCTTGAGAATCAAACGACAAATATAAGCTGTTTAAGTGGGGAATGGCCGAAAGCCCACAATGTGACTATAGTGCACTGGAAGAAACGATAACACACATAGTTCACATAGTGTCTCCTTAGGAAATTTCAAGGCACTTGGGATGATCTCGTCACAAGCCACACCAGAAGCAGTTAGAAGGTTAGCTGCCTTAGATATCGAATTGTAACATCTATACCATTGCAACTTTATGGCACCCTATTATGGTGATTTTATTATGGTTTTATCTTACTCTAATATTTGATCTCACATATTATCCGCATACTGTGTTTGTGTATGTGTGTGTGTGTATTTGCTGAGGCTTTATTTAAATTTATATTTGTATATCAGTGATTGCACGACCTCTGTAGGTGTCACATGCTAAATAAATAAAAATAGCAAATATAATACATTCTACATATATAGATATGTAAAATTTATCTATATTTAAATATAGATATATTTTAAAAAAATATCCAGGCTTTCCCCAACCTCTGCCACAAGAGTGCTCCCCTGTTATCTTCTACAGCCAATAGAGAGATCATGATTGCTGGAGTCCAACATGTTCAAAGAGTGCAGCTTAGGAAGTCCTCTAAATATCTTCAAGTATGTTTGGAAGGCATCTCTTTAACAGTTTCAGAAACAACAGCTGCTTTAAAGTTTAATTACTGTTAAGCTGAAGCCCAGGTCATCCTGACCTTCTTTACTGCAGTGCATGTCAAAACATTCCAAAACATTAATCCAAATACTTCATTCCTGAGGAAGCTGAAACTCCATGAAAGCCAAGAGCCAGTTTTTATGGGATGACCAACTTTCACACCAACAAACCTTTCAAAAGTGTAGCAAAGAGAATTTATCTTAGTAAATGCCAAATATCAGATGTATGAAGTTTCCTAATTTCTCCCTCCTCCACCCCCAAGCCAAATATTTTCAGATCAAGCAGAGAAGTTTTTCTAAAGGCAGTAATTTGCAGGCAGAATTTTGGAGAAAACCAAGGAGGCATTAGTTCAGAAGAAATACACTGGGAAGGGGGGGGAGGAGAACAGAAAAAATATATAAATGTTTGGCTTTATTTTTCATGCCAGAAAGGCCTGTTTTTGATAGGCATCCCAGAGCCACTTTAAAGCAACCGATGGCCTCATCAGAGAGACAGTAAACACGAAGTCATAATTACCTCATAAAAGCAAGAAGCTTTGCTTCCACATGCTCCAATTTTGGTTTTGTTTCACTAAAATAATGTTTTTAAAAAGGATCATAAATCTGTTATGCTCTGCTCTTGGCTTCTTTCAATCCAATTAGTGCTTATATTTAAGGAAATTAAGGCTAGAGTCTTGAGTAGCAAAGCTTCTCTTTTCTAGCATGAAAAGTCTAAAGGCTGGTTCTCTGCTCTCATTAAAATAGCCGTTTGTTCCAGAGAGAATGTCGTGTGTCTGTGAAGACTTACATTCACACCGAACTATGGAAAAATCTCTCCCCTTTGGCAGCCTGAGGTAACATTTCTCCAGCAAAGGGACTTCTCTTTAACACAACGGCGCTGCTTTATGAATTACCGTGTAATAAAAGAAAATATTTTTTGACACAATCTCGCCTCAGTTTTAATATCCTACCAGGTGACATCTGATACCGTGCTGGGGAAAATAACGCCTCTCTAGGTAGTCTTTCCAGCACAGCCAGAAAATGAACAGTTGACGCCGTGAATATGGCCAACGTAATTAGCAGAAACAGTGCAAACCATGTTTAAAAATAAAGATGTTGCCAATGTTTCCTACACTTTCCCAGTACCCAATGTTTTATCTCTCCAGTCTTTGCAGCTTGTCTTATTACTGGGCCTGCCTAGAAACTAAATATGAGGTGGTTGCTGATTATGCTGCAAAGGCATAATTGAAAGAATTCATTCCATCAAAAAAAAAAAGAAGGGGGGGATAAAGAATCTATTTTTAGGACAACATTCCCTGATTCTGAAAACAAGCTTCTAACTTTAATAAATGTGGAGCCAAGCTCTGCAAAAAGATCTTATGCTCCAAAAGTTCCTTGTCTTGGTTGATATTCATGCTGTAGTATACATTCTTCTATTGCCAGGTTGGTCCATGCCAAGTATTTGTCATTTCTACACTTTTAACAGAAAAGTTGGTCCAGATGGAATTTTTGTAATTTTGCATCCTGCCTCATCTACAAGAGCAACCAAGCATTTATGTATAAATACTGCAGCAGGATTTCATTGTGCTATAATCCCACCATTCAATGAATCTAACAGATCGTAAGCCTTTCACTCTTTTTTTCTCTCCTTGTGGCTGACATCATCCAGCCAGTTTTTATTACCCATTTCCTGACAAGTATTGGTCCCTTCTCCCATCGCTTAACTTGCTTGTAATTAAAGGAGAGTTTTAACCATTGGATGCCTTCTTTTTCCTGCATGTAGCACTTTAAATGACACATAGTCCTCATTTACATTTCTTGTAATATAGAATTGTAAACATTTTAAAAATTGCTATCCAAAACAGACATAGGTATTAAAGAAGGAAGCTACTATGAATTATTTTATTTTATATACAAATGGAATTGGGGCCATTTTTGTTGAAAGATTTGATATTCCTGTTAACTATTGAAACATCTCCACGTAGGAACTCTACAGACCGGATAGCCAACACCCCTACTTATAGCTAGGAATTGGCTTCTAGAATTGTATAATATCTTGCACATCAATACATTTCCGTAGTTAATTGTCACATATAATTTCCATGTGGAGTAGCAAGGTACTTTTCTAAGCTTGGTTTTTATCTGCAAATATTACATTAGAAACACTGTTTCTGAACAAAAATAAGGGAAATTGCCCTCCATTTATCACTGAACTACAATTTTCCAAAGCAGGGTTGGAGAACTATGGCCCTTTTATGACTTGTGGACTTCAACTCCCAAAATTCCATAGGTGGCCATAGTTCCCCACCTCTGTTCCAAAGCTTCAAGGCTAATGATGAGGAATACTGAGAGTTACAATTCAGCCCCATCTGGAGGGCCATAATTTCCCACCCTTGTTTTTAAATGTGGGCAGACAGTTTTTGGAATGTTTCCATTTTAATATTTTTGGTCTCTCAGATGAAATGGGAGCAGATGTAAGAAAGGAGGACTGACATTTTCATCTGGTTTTTAAACTTTATTGGGAGTAAAATAGGATAGGGGCTCCAGAGTTTTGCTCCTTATTTCTCCAAAAACATTGCAAATAATGATGTTAGAGCCCATGTAGTCCACAGCCTGCAGGTTACCCATCCCTACTCTAAAACCTTTGAGAGATTCATTCCCTTACTCCAAGCTTAGTTAATCTGCCTTCATCTTAAACTATGAATAAAGCCTTCAACCAAACATGACACAAAATAATACAATAACACATTGTCAAAATAAATATAAAGGAGACAAACGGGAGTGGAAAAGAAAACCAGCATAATACCTAAAAATACTCACTCAAATATGTAAGCTTTAATCTGACATTGAAATAATGGCAGTGGTGTGCTATCAAACATCAATGGAAAGTGTTCTAAAAATAAGATGTCAACATAGAGAAAATGTTCTGTGGCCTATTTCTACTATACTGATCTTCTCCTGACAAAAGGGAAAAAAAAGTCTAGAAAACAGCTTCTTCTAAGAATGCTTGACAAAGGCAGACTGGAAAATAATAGACTTTCCCCCCCCAGGTATTTGCCTCTTAAATGGTTTAGGGCAGGGGTAGACAACCTTGGCTCTTTTATGACTCGTGGACTTCAACTCCCAGAATTCCTGAGCCAGCATGGCTGGCTCAGGAATTCTGGGAGTTGAAGTCCACGAGTCATAAAAGAGCCAAGGTTGCCTACCCTTGGTTTAGGGCATTGAATATAGGAATTGCTACCTTGAATTAATTTTAAATGTATTAAATTTATTGAATGAATTAATTTCAAAATTAAAAAAGGCATTCAGTAGGCTTCACAAGGTGGACAGGACATGTTTCATACCATCAATGTGCAAATGAAATCAATTCCATACTGATGCCATTTTACATGATGTAACTTATACAATGTTATTTTGAGGTCATTGTGACAGCTACCGGGTGCCTATGGTCCCATCTAACTATGCCAACTAAAATTCTCCTTTATCTTATCTTCAAGGGCAGCCTATACAATCCAACTGAGGTTACCGAAGCATGGATTGTTGTGGTTAGATTTGTATTCAGTTTGTGCTCAGGATACAAAGCATACAAACGGATACAAAGCATCTCCCCCCCCCCAATGATTATTCTCAGTTTTCTTGCTAAGAATATGTGGTACCACGTTTCTGCTCTCACAATTGTGGTTTCATATTAAATAGAGGAAACCTTTCAAAGAGTGAAATATTTTTTCTAATACGAAATCCCAATTGTTCCATCAGCTAGAAGAATAGGCTGTATGAAGATCCTTTACTTTATAAAAGAGTACGCCCAATATAGCCTGTTGCTTTCCAAACCTATATTTCATTTAACCTATAGTTGAGAGCTGGCTTGTTAGAATTAATCCTATCTAAGATTTGTCATTTTTCAACTAGCCCAGCATGCTATGGTTAATCAAAAACAGAAGTTCTGCATGGGAAGAGAATAACATACTGTACATGTATGTCTTTTCTTGCACAAATCTACATATGCACCAACTAGGTAGATCTCCAAGAACTGCCCCATCTGATTTTGCAGTTTCAGTTAATAGTAATCTCATTTTTAACCTAACCCTAACCCTGAAGAGAAAAGTTTTCAATCAGTGTGCGTTACCTGTTCTAACATATGCTGGTGAAACACAATTGATACAAAAGCTACGAGTGGCGCAAAGAGCCTTGGAAAGATACGTGCTCGGCATTATAAGACAAGATAGGAGGACCTGCGCATGGATTAGAGAACAAATGAAAGTGTACGATATCATCCAGAGAGTAAAAGAATTGAAATGGAAATGGGCTGTTCACACAGCAAGAAGAACTGATGGCAGGTGGACCAAGTCAGCCACAGAATGGATCCCACTTGATAAAAAAGGGTCCACAAAAGAGATCTAAAACAAGATGGATTGACGACATCAGTTTGGCAATCAATTGGCAAAAGAAATCTAGGACCATATTGGTAAGAAACATGCAGAAGAGGCCTTCATCCTGCAGTGGATAGACAATGGCTAAAATTATGATGATAATGATGAATTTCATTTTTATTGCTGTGGGGCTATATTAGCAATAGCAATAGCATTTAGACTTATATACTGCTTCACAGTAAGAGCATCTACAAGATTCCTTTAGAGCAAAACACTTAACATTTACAGCACAAAATTTTAAAATACAGACATTAAACATGTATTCAAGAGAACCAAGAAACACTGTGCCTATTACCTGTATAATCCAGGGAGAGCAAATGGAACAAATACAAGCATCAATTCCTTGTAAAGTTATCTTTATACTGGTTGTTAAGTAAATGAGCCTGTTCCCCCATCAAAGTAGAAAATGACCCTCACCAAGCAAGCAGTGAAGTACAAGAGCACTGCTGATTAGACTTATATACCGCTTGACAGCACTCTCTAAGCAGTTTACAGAGTCAGCCTATTGCCCCCAACATTCTGGGTCCTCATTTTACTGACCTCGGAAGGATGGAAGGCTGAGTCAACCTTGAGCCGGTGAGAATCGAACTCCTGGCAGTCGGCAGAATTAGCCTGCAATACAGCATTCTAACCACTGTGCCACACCACGGCTCATATTCAGTCTTTCACAAGTGTACTTTCTCTTGCATAATGTAATTTTCCCTTCCTTTCCTCTGTGGAACTAAAAAGAGAAGTAATAGTTTCAGTAACTTTGGAAAGCAACATTCACTGTTCTTGGCTTGGATGATGCACTAAAGTTAAAGTGCAGATAAGCCAATAGAAATGATGTCTCCGTATCCAAATTTCTGAGATTCCACTCTTGTGGGCAGAAATAGTCTACTGCAATCTGGGGTTGGGAGCAGGTGGTGAAGTGTTTGTCCTGACCCTGCAACATACATTTTACTTCTTACAAGTTATATGCTGTACTTCTGGGCAGCTTTGCAATGCAAATACAAAAGGACGGAGCTTGAATTGTGATCTCAAATTGCAAGTGTTGTCATTCTGGCATTATCATCGTTAGGAGCAGATGCCAGTGACCTAGATTTATTTCATTCTGTAGTGTTTATGTAGCTGTGAGAGCTAAACTCACCTATTTCATTTTCTATCTAAATAGGAAAGTTCGTTCTATACAAGCAATGATAGGGTGAAGGTTGAAGTTTTTGTAACTTATTTATTTGGACTCAGCACCAGCATGGATCAAAAGCTTAGAAATAAGCTCCAAGCAGCTTGATGAGATGACACCAGAGGATTCCGGGCCTGGCAGATTTATGGAAACTTTTGTTCAACCTGGATAAGTTTGGTCTGCCTCCAGGGCTCCCGCAGTGCCATTTGGTGAAAAGAATGTCCATATTGGCAGAATTCTGTTTATTTAGAAAATGCTTTACGCTGCAACTAATAAAATATATGAAGAGGACTCAAGTGGTTTTCTTGCTTCTTGTCACTACAAGATTCGGAGGCGCCACCCCACTAATGGGAAAACAAAATCAAAAGAATACTCTGATTTACTGTGTTATGGATACCCTCACAATCTCTGCATAAAAGGGAAGAGAAATGAAAGGAACATACATTTGGCAGGAGAGAAATGGGTAGGCGGGTGGGTGTGGGTGGGAAAGCGTCATTAAATGTATACTTCTTTAGTGAAATTTATCTCTCACAGAACATTACCGAGGGTGGGAAGTAGGGCTGCCATCCTGTCCCAAACTTATGCAACAGCTTGCAACAATATTTCAGTAGCAAACATCTGGTAGAAATGAGAGCCATTGTTGGCCCTTTGATGGTCACTTGTTTTCTAGAATTCACAGTTCCGTTATAAAGCTATGTGTGATTGTTGCATGAATTTTCTAAATCAAAAATAGAGGGAAAGGGAAGGTTCTGAAATATGATTAGGATAATCAGGCAATAGCATTCCCCCCTCTGCAGTTCCCCTCCTCGTTCTTGATCATTCTGTGGCTTTTCTCCATTCCTCCCCTCATTAATTTGGAACAGAGTTCCCTGCCTGTCCCTCAAGCTCAGCAGTCTCCAGCAATTTAGGATCTCAAGCAGAACCCCTTCTTCAGCCCCACAGTTTGAAATTCTGCATCTAAGATATGATCCTTTTCAAGATATATTTTCCAGGGATGGGGGAGAAATTAATTCGATATCCAATTCCTTCCCCAAACTCATCAATAGCTCCTCCTCCTCCTCCTCCTCTTGTGAATCCAGTGCTATGGCAAGGTCCAGTTAAACACATCAATTATATGAACCTTAGATTTTTTTTGGTCAGGTACTTAGTGCCCTACGATTCTTATTGAACAGGATTCTTCTCAGGGCAATGCTCCATGTCTCCTTGAGGCCACATCTGTCACTCTCAGGAACTGATTGGAAGAGTCATAAGAAACATCTTTGTTTCTGAAGCAATCAGAACTGCTACATGAGGGCTTTGGGGTGACAAATATACACTTTTAGGAACAAGATGGATGCATGGGTTCACAAAACAGTTTCCAAGGACTCCTTTGGGAAAATGGGAATGCAAGGGTTCTAGGAGATGAAATATTCCCCCTAAAAACCATCCAAAAGTACTCCAAATGTTGAAAAACAGCTCAAAATGATTTAAGTTTATCCCTCCCAGTGACATCTCAGTGTTGTCATGTAGTATTCTTCAGCTTATAGGCATTCAAGAGCAAAGGCATTGGGGACGGGGCATGTCAAGATGCTGGGTTCAGCTAAGTGATTAAGGTACACAATACACAAGACAATAACAAAACAATTTATGAATTCCCCAGCACATAAGCTAATAACAACATCACTTCACCGTCCTATTCAAAGGAGGCTTTTAAAAATCAGTTCTTACTTGTTTTACACCTAAATCTTAGAAGTACATTTTTTCAAACAAAGGGCACTTAAATGGTAAGCGTTTCCTGTCACATTATAGTCACATTATCAGCAGAACCAAGAATGTGAAGAATACTGTACAGGGGACTCTACCATCACAAGATCAGCTATGAGTCCTGATCTACTATAACATGACTCTTTAATCAGTTTGCAGGATAGGGTGAGCATGGAGAGTAATATTTTGAAACCAACCACAAAGATATTTTATATTTAAGTGATGCATTCCCTATGTGTGCATGATGCAATTATGTAAGATAAACCAATTGTATAGAGTTTTTTTCCCCAATTGATCATCAGCAATCTAACCTGGAAGATGCTGACTGAGTGGGAAAGATGATTGGCCCCAACCATACAATGGATTCATTGCTGTGAAATGAAGTAAAATATGCACTATAACTCCTAGCTAGCAGTGGCTACACATGAAGGAGGCCTGATGCATCCTAGCTTTCACAGTTGCCAGTTCACAATGTCAGACAGAATTTGCCAAGAGTTGGTCCTCCGAATCCTTAAAGATTATGATTAATGTTCTGAATTCTCATCTCTTACACTGTATCATGTCATTGCAGGCCTTTATGATCAGTCAGGTTATATTAGCAGTGTAAGCAATAGATCAGAAGTCCAGCAGAAGTTGTCAAATGAATTTTTGGCAGGAAGCGTTATTACCATGCCAGTTTCTGTGAATGGCCCCTTACCTATCTTGTTATAATTCATCCTGGATCGTTATGGGCATCCCAATTTTCTGAACACAGCCATGCACAAATAAAGCTGATGAGAAGGGAGAGGCTGATGGCCATTACAGTTCAGAAAAGAGAAAATTCTTCATTCTTGTTCCCTGGAGGCACAATGATACGGAGAAAGCAAATGTGGTGCATCCAAAATCGCTAACATGTAATATTGTGGGCAGTTAGAAACAGACAGAAAAGCTGAGAGACATTCCAGCAGATAGATGAGTGCATGAAACAGGAAGTGAATGAACAACATAAAAGCCAATTTGTATTTTTGACAATCCTCACCATCCTGAATATGTTTATGTTTGCATGATAGCTTTGCCTCCATCTAAATCAAATATTTGCAAATGGGGTAAGGGCCTTTAGGGCTCCGAGCTAACCCATGTGTAACAAAAATGTATGAGTTGACATGCAAATGTTTGATAAGTACCATGTGTTTTACATAATAGTGAAAGCATGCAGTGCCCAACTTAAACCTCTCTTATTTTGAGCTCTTTCAGCTTTTTGAATTGCTGACAACCTGCTGTCACATCTTTTTTTAGAGACTTGTAGGTTCTGTTATTTGGGCCTGTTTTGCTCTCTAGGTAGATCTTTTCCAAATATTGTTTTAAAAAATCCAAACCTTGCATTTGTTTCCAAATCACTGAGACTGTAAAGTAAAAATGCTACTACTTCAGTTCTGAACTGCTGCCTGGAATTTTGATCTAAAACACATTCATCCCCACATCCAGAGGAACATGCACAGAGAAGGAGTAGCTCCATTAGCTAATCCCCCCACCCCACCCCCCTTTTTAAACAAATGCTAAAATGCAAAAAGCTATTAAGTAGGGAAGGTCAGCTGGAGGATATAGGTAGAGATCTTTTTTCTTTTGTTTTTCCTGCCAACTGGTCAATGGATAAGATTTTTGTTTTTGTAACAAGGCTTCACAGACGTAATCCTGTCTAATGGATTGGAGAGAGAAATCATGCACACATTGCTTATCTGGGTAAATGGATTCCCTCCAAGTAGAAATACTTGCTTCAAAGCCTGATGCTTCTGAATTCTTGCCTATGTTTGTGGCTGTATTTTGGAAGCAATATTTGAACAGTTATTCTGCATCTGTTGATCTTATTGTTCTGTTAGGGAATTGCAGTGCAGAGCAAAGCATTTTTTTCCTTTCTTCCTGTTACCTCAAAACTTCAATTTTCTATATTATGGTCAGCAACACATGCATTGGCATGTGCTGCATTTATATGACATCAGTAGAGCTCCACAGCTGAACAAAAATGTTTCTTTATATAATTTATTTTATTTATAGGCCACCCAGTCCCCCCAAAAAGCTCTGGGCTGCTTACAATTAAAATAAAAGCCATGTAAAAGAAGCAGCAGACCAGAAAATAAAATAACAAAACTAATTAAAAAAAACAAGGGAAACCAAATCACACAAAAGGTACTTGACAGTCACTCTGTCCCCAAGGCCCAGGAGAACAATCAGGTCTTCAACAAAATGAGGGTAAAAATCATTCAAATCTCTGGGGATAGGGAGATCATTCCAGAGGGCAGGAATTGCAACATGTCGAATTCCTGCTTCTTCGAGATAATATTCTTCAATTAATGGGACCCAGAGTACTTCTACTCTGCTGGACTAAACAAGACAGGCAGAGAAAACTGGAGATTCCTGAAATAGCCAGGCCCCATACCATGAAGGACCTTATATAGATGATCACCAGCACCTTGAGTTGCACCTGGAAGCCAAGATGTGAATAGCATGGTGCCCCCCCCCCACCATCACTGCCTATTTAAAGACATTCTGGACCAGCTGGACCAGAAGATCTTCAAGGTCAGTTCCATTGTGTTCCAGTAGTCCCACTATGAGGCAACTATGGGATGAGTCACTGAAGGGCTTACCAGATCAAAAAGGGATGCAATTGAGGTAGTCCAGACAGGAAACCAAAACCATGAGTACTGTGCTAACAGTACTTTTATTGTAATGTTACAGGAACAGAATCTTGCAAGTCTGAAAGTACCTCTCCCCTCCCTTACTTTTACTTTCCCCAAAACTAGGGCAAGTCCCTTCTGAGACACTTTCTCTAGCCCTGCCCCTCAACTGGAATATTTCATTTATTTACTGCAGTTTTTCTTCCTGTTTCCCAAGGTCATTCTCATTTCCCAGTACATATCTGTGCATGTGCATCATCTTGGCCATAGCTTCTACTTGCTCTATGATACAAAATGTTTTTTTAAAAATGGTCAAGGGTAAAAACACCTGAAATATCATAAGAGTTGGCCATTTTTTGAGATTTCAGATGACTTATTTTTTAAAGAAATCTTCTATAGACTTGCACCTGTTATGGAGGCAGCACAAGGTGAAACTCTAGGATTTCTGCTCTCGCTGTAGGGCAGGGGTGGGCAGCATGGCCACTTTACTTGTGGACTTCAACTCCCAGAATTCCTGAGCCAGCCAGGAATTCTGGGAGTTGAAGTCCACAGGTCGTAAGGGACCATAGTAGCCCATCCCTGATTTAGGGCATAGCTGGCTGTTGGCAATACCTGAATCAGTATAAAAGTATTCTAATATAAACTGTGCTGTCTCTACTGCCAAGCTCATTCTGCCTCAGGAAACAGGCCATCAGGTGGTGCTGTCCTTATTCTTTTAGTACAAGCCAAACTGAGGGAAATGATTGGTTGATGTACATAAAGCTTTCCACCTTACAAGAAGGGACCATTATTTTTTCCTGAGATAACCAAAACCTTGCAGAATTCTATAGCATAGGGATGAATGAATACAGATATGCCACTTGCATTTCTGTTCAAGGCTCAAGATTATTATTCTTTTTTTTCCTGACAGGATAATTCTAATCTTGGCCTGGTCTTGGGAGTTCAGCCTTTTGTGAGTAAAGGCCTTCTGTTTACAATCAGTTTTTTTCTTACACTAGACAACTTCTTAAGCTCCATGAACTCTTTCCAGAGAGTCTAAAAAATCAGCATGGTACAGTTACAATTTCTTTTCTATTTTTTTCCCTGGTCATGACTTGGCTCTTTCCTCTTAAGTACATGGAACTAGGTAAGCAGGGAGTTCTTCTTTCTGCTCTTATTTATTATACAATACGAGTTCAGTGGGCCATAAAGTCTCCACTATTCAGGCTTTAATAAAGGATGATTCTCTACTCTTCCCCCCCACCCTCAGCTTTGCATGTATAACCAAGCTGTGGTCAAAAATGCAGCTGGTCCTTTGTTTGACACATTTGGTGAAGAATGACCTTAGGGAAGGGGTGGAACATGATGGAAAGCTTTGTTATTTTCCTCTACATTTCAGATATTCAAGGATTAGAATGCCAGCTGAACTGATTTTGACAAGACCCTCCTATCCCAAAGAGTGCCCATTAAGTCCTGAGTTAAAATTTGCTCCTTTCAGGATAGGGATGCCTCATAAGTTGAATATCAAATTATGAATGAATATTGACAATATAAAAAAAACAACCCTCAGATGTTTCTTTGTTCGCAGCTCATGAAAATTCCCCAAGAATTGTAAAGAACCTTATGCTAAGAAACCACAGATTCGGTCTCTGATATCTTCAAGTAAAAAGCAGGAAAAAACTTCTGTCCAAGATTCTGGATGTCCAATATTGGTTGGAATAGGTAATACTGGGCTACAGGGATAAATAGTTTGACTTGGTAGAAGGCAGCTTTTGATAATCTAAGGCAGGGGTGTCAAACTGCCGGCCCATGGGCCGGTTGCATCATATGGAGGCCGCACCCACCCCAGCTCCGGCAATGCAAAAACAGTTGCATACGTCGCGACACGTCATGTGACGCGGCGAGTTTGACACCCGTGATCTAAGGCCTTTACCAGCAGCCATTTTGAATTTCTGCAGCAGGCAGCTCATCATGGGACTGGCAACAAAAACAGAAGCTGAAGAAAACTTTGACTTATGCCTTGAGTGACCCTTAAAAAAAAGCACGCGCACACACACACACACCCTCCAGAAGGATAATTTCAAGTTTGTTAAGCTGGTCATGATCATCTTCTTTTATCTTCTAAGTCAGTGTTCTTAAAATTTATGGTGCTTGACCTCCCCCCGCCAAAAAAAATCATAAGTGAATTTGCATGATCTCTTATAAATGATGATTATGATGGTTGCAGGAAAAATAAATACATTTTCTCCAGTTTCTCATTGGCCAATTCTGTGTGCAACTGATCAGGTTTGCATATACGAAGTTGGAGCTCTGTCACAATTTGCTCCACACCTTCCCTGGGCAATCATTAAATCAAAGAATTAGAAGAGATTTCAACAATTATCTAGTCTAACTCCATGGATCTATTAAATTATTCTGGACAGATAGTTATCAAGCCTGTTTGAACATACCCCTTCAGGTGGCACCTCACTGGAGTTTTCTAGCTCTATCTTACTTAAATTAAAAACCATATTCAGTAACAAGTAACAACTTTCTTTTTTGGGCTATCCCATATATAGGCAGAGACTAAAAGGATGTTGAGAATATGGAGCCTTTAGGTCTTACGTTGTCATGGGAATTCAGTAGAGTGCAGAGGCTTCTTGGAATTTTCTGCTTCCATGTCAGGTTTGTATGAAAGTCATCGTATCATCAGAAACCTTTAAAAAGCAGTTATTGTATATAAAGATCCATCTCACTGTTTTCCCAAAAGTTAGCCTGGTTTCATTAATCCTGCATGAATTATGTTTATGTCACACATGTAAGAAAGCTATTTAAGTTTTCCCCAATTAAAACTAAAATTGCATAAAACTTTTAAACATTTTCCCCTCTTTGGAAAAGAGAATGTTGGACAGTTATCCAGTCCCACCAATGTTAGGGAAACCTGCTTATTTTCTTCCTTTGGCTCTAAATTCAGTGCAACAAAAATCTAGTAAACAGAACAGATAAAAGGTAGCAATACGCTACCAGTATGTGTGTGTAAATGTGTATCCGTAGTACATAGCTATATATTTCACTCTATAGATATCTATTTCTATATCATATATATATATATATATATATATATATGTTTTCCTTTACTAAAGAGCTGTGAAATTTTGGCACCTGAAAAGAAGGTATTTATTTGACTTCAGTTGCACAACTGTTTCCAAACTGTCCAGCCTGCAATGCAAAGAAACAAGAAAAGACAGACAAGCACTTGTTCCAAATATAGTTGCTCCCGGTAGATCTGTGTTAGAATTTGAAAGCTGTTGCTCACAACAATTCTTTCTGAAGTCTGCAAATGGCATGCCTGAAAAGGCAAACAAGCTATGAATTATGCAAGGGGGGGGGGAGAGCAGGCTTGAGGAGAAGAGGAGGAAGGGAAGGGAAGAAGGAGCTGAAGAAGTGAGGAATATGGAGTGACCAATTTTCAGGCCTGGTGAAAGAACCTTCCTTGTGAGAGACATTCAGTAACAGAAAAATTACAGCAAATAATGTGAGTTATGGCATTTAGAAGATAGTACATTTTACAAGACAACACACCTTCTGTAAATCTAAAATCTATTCTGTGCTTTTTAACTTACAGACCTATTATTCAAGGCTTCTCCCTAAAGTGAAGGTTCACGGCTTGGTGGCAGACTGCGTGCATTCTCTTCAGAGAAAACTGGGTTCAGTCATTAGTATCCATGATTTAATCAGCTGAGGGAGCAGTCTGGAATAGACTTAATCCCCCAAACCTAGGAAGGCCATCCCACCAGCAGGAATAATAGTGAGTTTACTGAGTAAAAGATAAGTTTATAATTTCAAAAGCCGCAGCGGTGGGCAAACTTCTCTCAATGTTCTCTGCACTATGCAGAGACTGGCGGTGAGGCCCCAAAAGCTTCATTGGTGTTGCAATTGAGCTATTGCCATCATAAGTCCTATAGGAAACTGTGGCATGCAATTAAAATGAATGAATGAATTGAATGAATGAATATGTGATTCTGTGGCAAGTCTCAATATAGTTTAGTAGAGAGGTCAATACAGGAAGAGTTCTCTGGAATTTATTCCTTAATTCAGAGGCATTGGTCTCTCATTTCTTACCCTCTCTGTTGTCATCATTACATAGATCATTGATTAAATGATTAATCTCAAAATGCAGAATAAAGCAAACAAAGGTACTTTTTCTCATTTCCTGTTAGACCAATGACTTCCTTGAACTTTCATGACTGCATCACCAATGATCACCATTGTGATGTCCAGTGTTGCTTGTCCGCAACTAGGGTTAGATAACGTCAGGTAAGAACTTCAAGTGTGAGAAAGAAATAGGTTATAGTTCTTCCTACTTTATTTCCTTCTTAAACTTAAAGCCCTAGATAGAGCACATGGCAGGCCACTTGTTTAAACTGTCAACTTTTATTTTTGTAAAAAAAAGAAAAGCAATCATGGACTCCTGGTGCAAAATAACATCCTAATTTAAATTAGCATTTGGCAGGAATATTCTTATGAACGTCATCTCCTCGCTCACTGTTATTTGTTCCAAAGTTGCTCATTGCACTCAGAATAACTTATAAAAGTATGTTGCATGGGATTCTACAATAAACTTAGTTGTGAGCAGAACTGACAGCCATTGTTGTTTTTCCAGAAAACAAAAAAAGTCTTTTTAATAAACCATTCATTTAACCATATTAAAACAAGTGAAACAAACAAACAAATTCACATGTGGATTGAAACATTCCATGCATTTGGACTCAAGTATCCTCCCCATCCCATCTTGCATAGCACATTTAATTGCAGTGTTGCTACACTACAATTGGACCCAAACTCATTCCTGTTCCCCCTAGTTGAATCACATATGGAAATAGAATTCTTTTTCCATGGAAATAGAATTCTTTTTCCATGATCCCCTCCTTAGTTCCTTCCCCTGACAATCCCCTCAAAGCACATTTGTTAACTTGAATGGCATTTATGAAATTGCAACCCCGTTAACACAGCAAGTAATCTAACACATGAGCGGCTCATCAATCATTTAATTGGGACATCTTGCTCCCCTCCCAGATGTTCCCTTTCAGCAGATATTATTGTGCTTCTCACAAAATTTGGATAATTATTGGGCCTATAAATGTAGTGCACAAGATTAGTTGGCTTCAGCCACCTCTTCCTTTCTTCTATAATGACTTCATTGTATCATAAATCACTGGCCCCAAGTCGAACAATAAACTTCTAGAGTCACTTCCTGTTATTCCTGTCTAAGAATGAAAGCCTATCAGCATTATATATTTTACAATTCTACTCCAATATTCATACCCTGAACTATATGTTTTTGCACCTTAAGTAGTAAATTGTCTTTGATACATCTTAGTAGAATAGAGCAATCTTTTATAAGATAGTGCACTGTAAACAACACAACTACTGAGTTCTCCATTGACCATACTGGCTAGATAGAAAATCCAGGAGTTGTAGCCCGAAATACTAGAATAGAAATTGTATAATTTTATTTATTTGATTCACTTTTATTCTGCCTTTCCTCCAGGGGCTCAAACTGGTGTTTATATGTTCTCCCTATGTCACTCTGCTTTTTAATATATATTTTAAAATATTGGTAACAAAATGCTTTCCGGGAGGGAAAAAAGTAGTTCCCGAATCTCCATAATTGTTCCCAAAGATAAATAGAACCAACAATAGATTTTGGAACACACTAAAAAAGGTGAAGGAGAGTTGCTTTCAGTGCTTAATGCTGAAGTCTTATTTGTTGCTTCTTTTTACATTTGTGAAGTTTTGATTATAGCTATGTTACGTGTATTGCGTTTTTAAAGTGTCAACCTTCCACATAAAATAGATTGATACAGTAGGAAGTGCATCAGAGGGAGCTAAAAAAATCATGCAGGACCCTCAGAACGATGTATTATAACAGGAGTCCCCAAACCTGGCAACTTTAAGACTAGTAGACTTCAACTCCCAGAATTCCTTAGCCAGTCAGGAGTTGAAGTCCACAAATCTTAAAGTTGCCAAGTTTGGAGATCCCTGTATTGTAGCAACCTTTTTAAATCTGAAGGCGAAGATGTCTCCAATATATATTTTTTATCCCAGCTGATTCCAGGTAGCCCTCCAAATTGTAGTGTTTTCAGTCACTTCAGTTGTGGAGCCAGCAGAAAGTATTAACTCCTTCTGAGAAGGCAGGGTGAGAAAAAAAAAACTTGCTTCCTGTACCTGGGGGGGGGGGGACCCTCAGATTTCAACTGTCCCTTCTTGAGAAGAGTAATTTCCAGTTAGCTTTAGCCTTTGAAACCGGAAACCTAAAGAGATCAAGATAGAGAGGGAGAAGAAGAAGAAAGAGAAGAAGAGTCCTGAGAAGGAAGACTATGCTCCTTGCAATAGATTCTTTCTCCTGGCAAGCCTAGTGGAAGAATCCACCGTAAAGGTGGTTGGTGAGACTAAATGGCAGCCTTTCTTCAGCAAACTAAACCAGAAACATTAGCTAGCAAAATGCTTTTTATGGTTGTTGGCTGAGAAGCAGAACAAGGAACTAAAAGCACCTCAGAAATGGCCCTGGTGGTCCCATTACACAGGAGATCAAGGAAGCAAATTTCATGCAGGCTTAAACAAGATGTTTTAATACAAGAAGTAGAGGAATAGGATACAAGGATACAGAATCTTAAAATGTATGTCAGGAATTTCTACCCCACTTTCATTAGAGAGTACATTAAGATGGAAAGTCATTGAATCTTTTCTTCCCAGGATCTTTGCAGCCCGAACTGAGCTGTCATTTATGTGATAAGCTACTAATGAATTCCTCTTCCATCTGTTGATTGTTTTCATCTAGCTTCCTGTCATTACTTTCTCAGTTTCCTCACAGTCCCTCTCCTAATCTTTTCATGGCTCCCAGTTCACATCTTTCAAGGAATTCCACTCAAATAACCAACCAAGGTGTAGATTATCATAAATGCCAGCCTGACTAATGGGCGGGCCACCTCAATAGACAGGTAGTCCAGGTGACACGGTGATACTGTGAGGCAGTTTTTCCTATTGACCAATTGGGAATCAGAGATATTTCTTTGGCAAATTGAAGACAAACAGCATTTCAATAATACAAATCATCAAGGAGATCTAAAGTCTGGAAATTACATTGTGTTAGTAAAATATATAAAGGGGTCAGTAAATATTGCTGTAAGTTTCAGAGAAAATAGAATGTATACCTTATTCAAGCAGACAACAGCAAAGTTTGTCAGAAATGGTATAGGGTATCCTGTTTGAGCAAGGGGTTGGACTAGAAAAACAGAACAGAATGGAATAACAGAGTTGGGAGGGAACTTGGAGGTCTTCTAGTCCAATCCCTGCTCAGGCAGGAAACCCTATACCATTTCAGATAAATGGTTGTCCAGTCTCTTCTTAAAAATGTCCAGTGTTGGAGCATTCACTACTTCTGGGGGCAAGCCGTTCCACTGATTAATTGTTCTCACTGTCAAGAAATTTCTCCTTAGTTCTAGGTTGCTTCTCTCCTTGATTAGTTTCCATCCATTTCTTCTTGTCCTGCTTTCATTTGCTTTGGAGAATAGATTGAAGACTTCCAAGGTCCCTTCCAACTCTGTTATTCTGTTAAGTAGGACCCTCCAATAGATATCTTATTTGCATGCCCAAAGAGTAGACACGTTCATCACTTTCCTCAATTCGAGGAGAGACCAACAGAAGCAGCACATATGTTGTTTCCTCATGGCCAAATGGGACTATTAAATGATATCAACTTGTTTTCAAACAAAAGATGCCTGTAGCACATGATTTAAAATAAAAGCAATTTTCTTTATACAATTTCAGCTTGAAGAGCACACTTCTGATTATTTTCTATCTTCTGCAAAAATTAAACATCACCTCTCCCTTCTTCAGTTTTTCTTTCCCACTTTCTGGGTTTTGATGATCCAGAGTTTGCCATAATATTCCAATAAATTTCCAGAACAATATCAATCTATGGTTTGGTCTGAATTTGACATCATGCATTTAATAGTTCTGCTAAACATAGCTTATGAGTTGGATCATTATGCAAACTATTATCGGCAAAAAAGAAAAAAAAAGAAAACCGCAAAACAGATGGTTAAGATGGAAAGAGAGAAGAGAAGGCCATGAACCAGGAAGGTATAGCTGATTGTAAACTCAAAGTTTGGTGTAACATATGCATTTAGCTGTAATTTATTTGAGATTCTTGCCCTTTTTCTCTGGCTTCAAGGAGCAAATGTTCTAGCTGTTTAATATGGAGTTGTGGCTGATTTTATCACATTTATATTCTCTCCCCTTCTGCTGAACTCAAGAAGCATAAATACTTTTAAGTTCGGTTATAATCTTGATCACCCCATGTGACTCATTTCTGAGTTGGAATGTGAAACCCCATCTCCAGAGTCAAAATCCAGCACTCCATTCATTATACCACATGAGTTCTTGCGTTATAGGAAAATTAATTGTAGAGTGTGAGTAGCAGAAGAGATTCTCTTTTACCATTTCAAACTATTCCTTTATTATTATTATTATTTTAATATACAATGTTTTATATTGACTTTAGAGGAAATGCCTCTGCAAAATCAAACACTTTCATTAAAATAAAACAATACAAAATCTAACGCAATTCTATAAAAGACCATAGAATATATACAGTAATTACAGCAAGGGCAATATAGAATAAAACTGGACATCCATTCATTTGAAGCAGAAGACTCAAATCTTTTCAGCTTATTTAAAAACACTTAGGGAAAGGATTTATATGCACATTCTTTCGGTGGTAGGACTTTCTGTAACAATGGAACCATCACCTGAAGATGCCCATACTTTTGTGCCTAGCAGCATAATAGATACTAGCTGTACTTGAAATCTTCATGGAGGAAATGGATTTATCACTGGGCTCTTCCTCACTTACCCCAAGCAAGGCACAAATATGTCCTTATACCTGGTTGTTGTTGTTTTTGCCATTTTCTTATGACATTGACTTCTCATTCCCTACTCACATTTGAGTCAGCTTAAAATCACTCTATTCCAGTGTTGAAACAGTGTTTTCTATCTTCAGTTATTTCTCCCTTGATTGGAGGGTAAATTTTATCTCCTCCATTTTGGATTTGGTGGTATTAAGTGCCATGGTAATGAGTGTGGTTTTACAGAAGCCAATCATGATGGACATGTTCTCCGTAGCTGCCCACCAGCTAGCTCAAATTCCTCGGATACTCTCTGTCAGCATTGCCATTTCCTTGCAGCATTAGTTGGAGATGGAGCTGATTCATTAGGATAATTCCCTTCTATTTCATCCTATGTCCTCTTTTATACCTTTTAATTATCATCCAGGATATTTTTTCACATACACTTAGTGTTCATTTGGAGGAGTGCTAAGTTGTGTTCATAAATAACCCAAGTGAGAGGAGCAGAGAATGGATTAGGTCAGGAGGAACATCAACTATAACACCTTCCACTACATTGCACTCACTCCTTAACACTTGTTGCCTGTTAGGCAACCTGATAGAATTTACTTTAGGGAAAGTAATTGGTGTTTGTTTTCCCCCAGCTGGTGACATTTCATTCAGATGTTGTGGCAAAATACAACAACATCAAGCAGGCTTACTCTATTTCTATGTTGTATTCTGTGTTGAATGTTGTACATGTAAATTTGCAAAAACATCTTTCCTGGGTCAAGGAAACAAGGCTAGCCCAGCCTACAAGTCTGTTTACTTTGGGTCACAGCCAGTTTGCCACTGATGTATAATTAAAATATCATTGGGGCTGACTGGAATACTTTTACTCAAGCTTTGCCTGAATTGTGGTTTTTGCCTGTTTCCTTCAGATGACATGTAGGTGGTTTGTACCTTCAAAGAACCACATGCCTTCACAGTTTGGAAACTGTTCAGCTAATCTCCCATGAAAGTGTAAGCTTTAGGCTGGGACTGGTTAGTCCCCATGAACCTCAAGACCCAAGACGCAGGCTGCTTCACAAATATCTTGACTGCTGCTTTTCTTTAGATTTATGCGCTCGATGAGAGATACTATCAAGGAAAAAGTGCTGTCAAATTATTTTTAGCTGTTGTGGTTTTTGTAATTGTACATGGTAACTGAATTAAGTGAAAGCTAGATAACAAATATTCTCAACTGAAGAATATGTGGCAAATAATTGCTTTTTTCTGAGAGGCGGTCAAGTAAAGGACCCTTATTTCACATATCTTGTCTGCTTGCTGAAGGACAAGGCTCTCCAAACTTGGCAATTTTAAGACTTCTGGACTCCAACTCCCAGAATTCTTCAGCCAGCCAAGTTTGGAGACCCCTGCCATAGGAGGGAAGAAGGACAAAAATTGACAGAGGAACACTGATGGAAAAGAAGCTCACCAACAGCATCTTGTACAAAATGTGTTCTCTAGCATGCCTGAAAGGATCCTGGAAGAGCTATGAATCTAAAGTGGAACTGAGCATCCAAAATATCCATTCAGCTTCAAACTTTTTGGAAAGTTTTTACAACATCACATCCTTTGCTTGTATTATACTGTATGTCTAGCTTGTACGTGACATTAAATATTCCAATAAAATGCTCAGAACTCAAATAGAAGATTTGTTGTTTGAAGTAACTTTGCCTTGTTGGAAGCAATACATATGTAAATGCATTAAGAGTACAGGAATATGCTGTTTTTCATACTGAGGTACACATAAAGATTCAGACAAACTAATAGCTTTAACTATAACTGATGTATAAGTTAAACCAAGTTGGTGGTTTTGCATTCAAGCATTTACATTGGTTTAGATTGATTTAAATAGAGTGTCTTCAGTTTGCCGATGGTATGATAGCATTTTACAACATAGTAAATCAAGTAATGATTGGAAAAGTAAAAATATTTATTACAGTTTTCTAGCATAGTTCATGTACTGTATATTACATCTGAAGGTTATTAAAGATGATTTAGTATTATGGTGAAGAGCATAAGCTATAAATTGGATATATATCTTAAATTCAGATGTGAATACATTAATAGAAAATTATTTGACTTCTGTTAAAGGAGTTGTCTATTTGAATAATTTTCTATATGCCTGTTTTAAAGATAAGCACTTTTAAGAAAAGAAATAGGTGCCTTGAAAGGTTAGTGTCTGGGCCATAGACTAAGCAGACACATTATTATATAGCAATAACACTTAGACTTATATACCGCTTCACAGTGCTTTGCAGCCCTCTCTAGGAACCAAATAGGAATATTTGGTTCTATAGGAACCAAACAGGCAAAATCCCCAAAGTTGATATTATTTCTATGTCAGTAATCGCATTTTTTGATTAGACAATATAAAAACTTCATAGATTAATGCAGGGGGAAAAACTTTACAGTCCTGATCTGAAAGGTATAAAATGCACACGAAAGTGTATAATGTGATTTCTGCACTGAAAATTCTTAACCAGGGCTGATCACTTTGTGGGAAAAGAACTGATTCCAGCTTTATGTGTTATTGTTGTTTTTCACTCAGTTTTCGACTCCTGGCAACTGCCTGCAGTTTTCTTGGCATGATTTCAGAAGTGATTTGCCATTGCTTCCTTCCTAGGATGCAAGAGAAGGACTGGCCCAAGGTTACCCAGCACGCTTTATGTCTTGTAAGGTGAAACTAGAATTCACAGTTTCCTGGTTTCTATCCTGATACTTTATCCTCTACACCAAACTTCTCTACATGTCCTTCCCTCACTCCAAATACATCCATATAACTACAACCTCAATTTCCAAATTATGGATGGACAGTTTGGAGCCCACCAACCATAGGCAGACCATGGTGGCTAAGCCTGCAACTTCTAGAGTCTAGACCTATGGAGAGCCCTTCCACTTTTTATTATTTATTTATTACATTTATATGCTGCCAATCTCACTATTGAGAGAGAGAGAGAGAGAGAGAGAGAGAGAGAGAGAGAGAGAGAGAGAGAGAGAGAGAGAGAGAGAGAGAGAGAGAGAGAGAATGAGAGAGAGAGAATGAGAGAGAATTCCAGGATATATGTTCAGGCCTGGGGAGAAACTTTTGTTCTTTTTCCAACCCAATCTACACTAAACCCACATGAAGAAGAAACCCAAAATCTAAGGGAGGTAAATCTATTAGACGTATTCTCAAGAGACTGATCAGGCATAATGAGTGATAAAACCCTGAATTCTTACCATTTTTTCTTAGATATTGAAAGTTACTGTAAACAGATATTGCTATCAAATGTAAGCTTATTTAAGTCCCCTTGATTTTAGAGGAAGCACTAACCATTGGCTTAAATAGCTGCTGTTGAAAGCAGTGGGGTTTTAAAGGGGTTAACCTGGCTAGATTGTGTCAATTAACTATGAAATTGGTATTTGATGAGATCTTATAAGGAATTCAGTAATTTGTATTACAGGGTATTTCTGTCCAGCTTCATGATAATCACAGAGGAAAATGTGCCTCAGTCAAATGAAAGCTGAATATTTTTCCAGATCTTTCATCCTTCATCAGCCATGTGGAATATTTCCTACTATATCTGTTGAAAGTGAGAAGACATATAATTTAACAAATCTTCTCTATATCAACTTATGTGAATTGAATTTTTTTCCCCTGGCTATTCTTTCTGACAGAAAAATGTATATATTTTGCTAATTGGCAGGACCCTCACCCCCCATCCCAGACCTTAGGGGTTATGAAGATAAAAACACTTCTCATATATTAAATTCACTCCATTCTCATACATTCCATTCACTCCCAGCTTGCCTTCAGTGGTCACTCAGAATTGCAAAAGAAAAAAGGAAAAGAAATTTTCTCCCCTTTTGTTATCTGTTGGCTTGATTCATTTGGCTTTCCGTTTGTTCGAGTAGGACAAATTAAAAGGGGAAGGGTAGGAAACCTTGCAATACATCCTCACGTGAGTAAGCACTTTTTACTATGACTATTAGTAAGTCTGGGTTCAGATACTATGCAAACTCCCTGGCATTTCCATTTTGCCCAGGGCACATTCATTTTCAGCAGCAGCAACAGCTAAAGAGCAGGGATACTTCCCAAGAGAAGCCACTTCATGTTCAGCCGTTTAAGTATTCAGTGCAAGAATTTAGTTTTTTCTTCCACAGATTGCCTATGGAAAGAATAAAAAAAGTGAAACGAATAGTGGAAAAATGTAGAACATTCTGATGTCTGAACCCATAGTGTACATTTATTTGAAAGGCAGAATAATTGCACAATTAAAATAGAGTAGCCCTATCTTGCCTAGAATAGCCCCATGGCGAGATAGGCAGCAAATAAATTTAGCAAACAAATAAATAAATAAAGTCTTGTTTGGAAGTATTTATTTCTTAAATTTATATCTGGCCTTTTATAAAGGAGCTAAAGTTGTGTACATCATGTTCCAGTCTATTTTGTCCCATAACAACCCCGTGAGATAGGTTGGCCCAAATTCACCTGTGAGCTTCTATGGCTGACAGTGGACTAGCAATTATACGGACTATACCACTATATCACATGATGCTACACTACAAATACTACAAATCTATCTAGCTTTGGACAAAGGGAAAGCCATTCCTATCCACAAACACTCTGAGCTGAATTAGATATTTAATTTTGTAAACAAAGATTCACTGCCCCATTCAGCTACATTTAAAAGAGTATGTGGGAGAAGAGAATGAATTATCATCTCCCTGGTCTCTCTCATGAGCTGTTTTTTTTCGCTCGCTTGTTCAACCTGTCCTATTTCCAATACTGAACTGGGCGGAGGAGAAATCTCTGAAACGATTGTGTAAAGCAAAGTTCAATGAAAGTGGAGCTGGTGAGATTGGAAAAACCAGTTACTACAGTATTTTTCCTCCTATCCCAAAGGTGCTTTTTCTCAAGGCAACTGGACTTCCTTGCTTTTCTTTGAAGACATTTCGCTTCTCATCCAAGAAGCTTCTTCAACTCTGACTGAATGGTGGGGAATGAAAGGATTTATAGTCCTTGCAGACAACTGGTCATTTGCATTCTTTTAGAGAGTCATTGTGGCCACTTGGAGGCTTATCTGTGCCTTCAGGGTCACCTGAGTAGTGCAAATGGGTGTGGAGCCTTCTTGGAACTGCTGAAAGGACTGTGTTGTAGACTGAAGATAGATGATGTCGTATCCCTCCCTCTCTGTTGAGAGAGGGCAGTTCAGTTTTGACATAGATGGCCTCTTTGACTCCTCTTTCAAACCAGGGGTCCTCTCTGTCCCAAATGTGGACTTTGCTGTCTTTGAAAGAGTGGCTTTTGTCTTTTAAATGCAGATGGACTGCTGAATCTTGTCCTGATGGGTTTGTTCTCCTATGTTGTGGCATGAGTTTATGAAGTGGTTGTTTTGTTTCCCCAATGTACACATCTGCACATGGCTCACTGCATTGTACTGCATATACCACGTTGCTCAGTTTGTATCTGGGTGTTTTATCCTTGGGGTGGACAAGCTTCTGCCTTGAGAAGTGAAAGAAAAAGAAAAAAGAAAACAAGAGAAACAAGAAAGTCCAGTTGCCTTGTGAAAAAGCACCTTTGGGATAACTATGACTTGGATGACTGAGAATCCCCATAGATATCCCCCCCCCACCAAACAGCCTGCATCTCCCCCTGCTCTCTTTCCTCACAATTATAACACAGTGCTTCTGGCATGTGTTCTTGCTGGAAAGACCATTAGCTATCATGCAGAAGAAGGCCAGAACCTGTTCTCCAACACCCCAGAATACACGAAGTTAGAGGAAGGCAAATTCCAGCTTGACCTTCAGAAAATCTTCCCCATAAAAGCAACTGGCCAATCACCAAAGATAGTACTGAGCATTCTTTGCTGGATATGTTTTAAACAGAACTTGGACTTCTAATGGAAATGCTTTAATCTGAATTCTTGAGTAGGTGGTTGGACTCAGCAGCTTAAAAGCCCCCTTGCAACTCTCTGAGGCAGTGAAATCTTCAGCAGTGCTTAGCAATTGCCGCCTTCCCTACTAGAAAAAACCAAACCAAACCAAACCAAAAACCCATCCATCCCCTCATTTGACAGGCTGACAGGGAATGCTGTGGTGCTGGGAGAGCAGCTCACCAAGCAACAGAGTGGCAGGATACCATGGGCTGCCAGATCTCTGTACAACTGTGCTCTTTAATAGAACGGCAGGAAAGCAGCAATCTCCAGCCTTATAAGGCACCTCATCACCTTTTGCAGAATGCTGGGAGGGAAGTCAAGGTATGAGTGAGAGGGTGCATTTAGGCCCATTTACACGACTTCTGGCCAGATGCAGGCCTTTGGAGTTATGAAAGTAGAAGATCAGGATAGCCACCTTGATACTCTTTTGAAAAGCCCTGAAGACAGGGTTTTGCCAGATGGCCTGGAGACCCCATGGTGATATGGAATCTATCAGGTGGTTTGTTTGATTGTTGTTACCAGAGGGATGAGGGTTTATTGGGTTTTGTATTGGGGTTTTTACATCTATAGGTTGGTGGAGTCACCACGAGTGATTTGGGTGACCATATAAATTTTCTTAATAAGTAAAATAAATCATATTAGCTGATAGAGGCTCCAATGCACTTGTCTGTCCTTGAATCCAAATCCTGCAGACCTCTCATTTTATTAGGCACATTTAAAAAAATCACTGAGGCATAAAGACTCCTTTTATTTGGATAACCCATCCAAAGATATAGCTGAAGTACATTAAGACCGATATCAGTTTCAAGGATTTCTGCAGGAGGAAACCAAAGTTGATAAATGTTGGTGACAAATGTTCCTGAAATTGCAACCCAAAGGTCCTAAAGTTTCCTTTTATTGCTGGCTTATCAATCAGGCCACATTTGTTAACATTCCAGGTCTGTCTTTCTAAACATTGTCTCCTCCTCCTCCTCATTTCTCTTTTCTCTCCCCTCTCAACATATGACAAATTATAGAGCCACTCCTTAATCTATCCAGAAGGAAAACAGTCATCATAACCCAGAAAGTTCAGTTCTATTGCCTATATACCAAGTCAAGATGACATGCTTCAAATTTTATCTGCTGATTTACTATCAACCCAGGCCAGCAGTACACTTTTTACCAGTTCCTGTCACGGGCTCTGTGGTAGCAATTGAATGCAATAAAACTAGCAAGGCTTTTGCTAACTTAGGTCTCCCAAAGAGGAGGCCAGTTCTGCAATAGATTGGGAGATTCAGGGAGATTTTGTTAATCCTGTAAGAGTAACACAGAGGTAGAAGGGGGAAAAAAGGCCAGATTTTCTGTTTATCTTGGAATGATTCCCTTTATCTCTTCATCCTTGCCCTGTGCTATCTTTTTACTGAGGCAACGATAAGATAAGGATGGATGGTTTTTTTCCTTCCATCTCTGGAAAATGCTGGTTTTGGAGGGTTGGTTTATTTAGCCTAGAGGTGGGTTTTGTTTTTGTTTTTCGTTTTGCTTTCTTTCAAGTAAAATAAAATATTGAGGGGAAAAAACCTACAAGTTACAGCACATTAATCACTTTATACTTGTTTGCAAAGCCGTTGTAAGATGAGATCAAGGCAAAATCCTTTGACAGATTGCTGGTAGAAATGGAAAGGTAGAAGAGGAGAAGAAAAAGACTGAAAAACCTGAAGACACACGTTGGGTACATTTGTGCACGCACACAGATGCTGTGAGTGGCTTTCTTCAGATGATGTCATAGTAGAGTAGAAGAACACCCCAAAATAACCCTAAACCTAATATATGCAGAGTCTGATTATTGATACACGTACCAAGTGCCTAATGCAGTCTATGTAATAATAAATGTCCTAGTCACAAAAGAGAATTGCGTCAGTTTGGGATTGCAGCCAAAAAATCTCTCTAGCAGCCAGCAGATGAACTCAGACTCTAAAATATTTACAGGATAGATGGCCAAGCCCAGGAGGAAGGCCCCCTTATTACAGAATTTATAGTCTTCCCACAGCAAGCTGCATTTTCTGCTCCTCAGTCCTCATGTGGCCATCTTTGTGTGGATAGACGATGATACCACTTTGCAGATCAAACATAATTGATGACAGAGCTCAAGGTAGAATGTATGGACTGGATAGGGATGAGCTGCTTTCAGGGTTTTTATGACATCAGAATAACTTTTAAAATTTTGAGGAGAATTAAGCTTGACAAACAGGGGATGCACACCTAGCAAAGTGGTTTTAATAAAAATTGCACACACAGATCTTGTGCATGTGTACACTCCCAGAACCTAAAGGAAGATATCATTCCATAAACAATAGTATAAATTCATGCAGTTATACATATTGGCATACAGGACTAGGATGAACAAAACCTAAATCCCATCAGTACATTTTAGTCTCAGATACTTTTTATAGTTGATGCATGAGCCATAGAGAATCAGCATTTCCTTTTTCTCCAGTCTCCTGACAGCCTAATTCACTGGCCAGTATGTTTTATAAAGACCTGTCAGTTGCATACCACTTTCAGAAAAAGAAACAAACCAACACTTTCATTCACATCTTGTCAAATACATGTTGAGTGCTTTAAGAACAAAACTGATGGATGGTTCTGATTTACGTTGAAATGTGTATTGCTGGTGCTATTATTTGCCTGGGTAGTGGAGAATGAATTGAGCAGAATGCTAGAAAGAAAAGAAGATAAATGAGAGCATAAAGGGCCGTGTGTTAGTTAATTGTTCCCTTATTGCTTATCTATAAAAGTACATTTGTGCCTTTTAAAAAGACATGATGGATCCAGGACTTTGAGTTTAGAACCATCTCTGTTTGAATCCAACATGAAAGGAAAGCTTCTAACTATTAATTTTAGGTTAATATAATTTTACTGGTGACCATAATCACTACAATATGCAAGCTTTTGTAGAACAAGCCATTGCAATGCAAAACTAAGAAGAGACTGGGATGGGGGTTTTCTGGTTAGATTAAAAAACAAAACAAAATGGTTTTGTGCTATGTTATAAGTGGTCTGTTGCCCAAAAAGTGATCTAAAGATATCTGAAATAAGTATTTTTTGGGGTTTCTGGATAAGCACTGATGATACTAGATTAGATGTCCCTATGAGTGGTCTCAAAAGGAGACAACAGAGCAGTAGTCATCTAGGGCAGGGGTCTGCAACCTTGACAACTTTAAGACTTGTGGACTTCAGCTCCCAGAATTCCTCAGCCAGCATAGCTGATCTAGGGGCCAGCTGACAGATTCTGGCTGACAAAAATCAGAAGAGATTAGGGGAAATCACCCATTTATGCTCTGGAGGGCTGGCTCCTTGCAAGGAGACCACAGAAATCGAGTTTCTTGCAGTTGATTGTGAGTTGAGTCAAGGAATTAACAATGTGACCTTAACTATTGTACACCCTGACATTTAATAGGCAAAAGCCTCACTTTCTCAGACACATTAGATTTAATTAATTTACAACCTAAGAGAGATATTCTGAATGGCATGGAAGATCAAAGACTCTTGGTAAGGTGTCCTTTTAAAAAAATTTAAATTAGAAGCAAATGCTTAACAAGATTGTGATTTAAGAAGTTTATAGGTAGTTCTCACTTAACAACTGGTTGCTAAGAGCAGTGGTGGCACAGTGGTTAGAATGCAGTACTGCAGGGTAATTCTGCTGACTGCTGGCTGCCAGCAGTTCAGCAGTTCAATTCTCACCGGGTCAAGGTGGACGGAAATCCCCAAAGATACTTATGACATGATTTCAAAACTCCAACAATTTTGGGTGCATGTGCATCTGCATCCATACACACATGCACACACCGTCATATGATCCCATTTTGTGTGCTTCCTAACCGGTTCACAATTTCTGCTGTTTGCAGCATCCCACAGTCATGTGACCACAAATTTTGGCACCCCCCCCCTATTTCTGACATTTACTTCCTGTTTCTGGCAAAAAATGCTCATTGGGTGTAATGCATTCGTTTAACAACCACCGTATTCGCTTAATAACCACAGCATTTGTTTAACAGCTGCGTCATTTGCTTAATGACCTCTGCAAAAAGGTCATAAAATTGGGCTTGATTACATGGTGACCTGCCTAATGAGCACCAGGACTTATAATAATAATTATTATAATAATAATTCTGGGTACAATTATGGCTGTAGGTTGAGGATTATCTATAAATGAATTAAGGAATAGTAATTGTAGAAGATGGAATACTTTTTTTTTTTATGAAAGTGCCTTTGAAAATAGCAAAATTAATTTGATAACAGACTGTACCTTTGTAGGAATGCTCTTTTTTTTTTTTTTTTTTTTAAATGATTTCTCAAATTTCTACACTGCCCCTCTCATCTGAATGATTATTATTAAAGATAGTAGACAATTAATTGATTTCACAAAATAAGAAGATAAAGGTAATACAATAGGAGTTAAACTGTGTGACTGTAACTAGGGAGAACTAATTGGGACTAAAGTGGTCTCTATTTTTTCTTTAAAGATAGAGAAAAACAAAACAAAACCAAACAAGCAAAACAAAAAACAGGAGAAGCCTGCCTTTTATTTTTACCCTGGTAATTAACATACTTTCACTTTCTCATAATGATAACCACCAGAAATTGTGCCAAATTAGGAGGACAGAGAGGATTATTACAGCAACTTACATATAAGGGCATTTTACCAGATTTATTGCATAAAATATTTGAAGAATCTGACAAAAAAAATGACTGCAATGGTTGCCAATATTTTGGATGCTTTAAAAAGGAAATGGAAGAACGATTTTCAAGAATAAAAAAAATAAAAAAATGGAAAAATAAGTTAAGAAGATTGAAGAATCTGTAGAGCAACTGGCCGGAGACCTAAAACAAATTATTGACAAAGTGGAAGTTTTGGAAAGTAAGACAGAAATTATAAATAGAGAGAGGGAGAAATATTTGGATAACTTGGCACTATTAACATGGGATATAAATGAAGCAAATGCTTCATTTTCTCAAAAGAGAAAAAAATCTTTATTTGAAAAAGTTGAAAAGCTGAAAAAAACCCCTTAATTCACACAAAGATAAAAGAGGAAAGAGGGGAAGTGAATTCAGACTTGCAGGATTCTGTTACTGTAACCATTGCAATAAATGTAATTCAAGGCTTATGTGTGTCTATTTCCTGATCTGATCTACTTTGTAGGGCTGACACTACTCTTAGTTTTATAGAGCTTTCTTCTTGTCAGCTCTATAAGGTAGTTCAGACTAATGCCGTATAGATCTAACAGTACTTTTATTGGAAGGGTGAAGAACCTTGCAAATCTGTATGTGCTTCCCCTCCACTCTCTTGATCTTTATCTGAATTAGGGAGGGGCATATCTCAGACATCTGCTCAAGTCAGTTTCTTGAAATGGGCTCAAGATGTGCTTACTTGATCATTGCCTGGGAAACAGTCTTCCTCCAGTCCCTCAAGACCATCTTCTATGCCCTCTAGACCTCTATAGCGCTGATAAATCTAGTCCCCAATTGACAGAAATCTATACTAACAGAAAAAAAATGGGACAGGGGACTTCATAGAACAGGGGACTTCAAACTTGGCCCTTTGGCACGCTGGCTGAGGAATTCTGGGAATTGAAGTCCACAAGTCATAAAAGGGCCAAGTTTGAAGACCCCTACCATAGAAGGTAAGCTTGACACCAGCCTCTTTGGGGAGATTAACTATTGCCTTGCCAAATCAAGGAAAATACTCTTTGATGTCATGGGTTTAATCAGAGTATCCATTGCTATTCTCTTGTCTTTGCTGCTATTGCATTTCCTTGATGACTTGTGATAATATTTGGTTTCCTTTGTGCTGCACTGGAATTCTGTGGGTGGATTGCTTCACATTTGCTGCCCTATTGGCTACGGGAGTTGAACTGTTGATTAGGAGAATTCACCAATCTTGAACATCTTGCAGAGATAGGGTGGCATTTGATGTCTTAGAACTGATACCTATCATTGTCCCCATATTAGGGCTGAAGATAGTACTTCTGGGTTTTAGAGCAGAGCTACCAGATCCAGGTAGCAGAAAAGAGATACAGAAAACTCCAACTTGGTCTGATTTTTGCAATCCGGATAGCCCTAATTTACAGCAGAAGTATTTATAGCTCATCCAGCACTGACCAGGGTTCTCCCTCTCCAGGTTTAATGGTTCAGCCATAGCAAATGAGCCCTGCATGAGGAGGTGGCAGCCAGGGACAAACATTATCAGATAGCTTGCCAAGGTGACTGGTTCTGAGAGACTTCTCTTTCCTGTTCTGCTTTCACAGAAGATATCAGAAAGAGAGAAAAATAAGGAATGGAGCAATGATAATGGACCTATTCAGAGGGGAGGGGAAGGGGTGTTCCTGTACCAGCTTGAAGTGGCCAACTGACACGGAGCTTACCCCATCCCCTACTGCAGTGGTGGCGAACTTATGGCATGCGTGCCAGAGGCGGCACTGAGAGCCCTCTCTGTGGGCATGTGCGCCGTCGCCCCAGCCCCGCCTCCCCCCACGGCCCCCTCCTCATCAGCAGCCCTCCCGGAGGAGAGTCGCCCACGTGGAGCAGCGCAGCCAAGGACATGGCAGCCGGGCATCTGGGACAAGACTCCGCCCTCGTGCCCCATCACGTGCTGTTGATGCTGCGGGGTGCAGGTGGAGGATGTGGCTGCCATGGCGCTGCTGGGCCACCTGGGCGATCTGCGGTGGGCCGTGGAGCTGGTGAGTGGCCCTGTGGGTGGGTGGGGTGGGGGCGGAGCATGGGCGGGGTGGGCAGGGGGCGTGGCCAGTTTTGGGGCACTTGGTCTCTAAAAGGTTCGCCATCACTGCCCTACTGGCTCCAAATGATTCTTTTGCTAGCAAGTTCAGGAAAATGCAATCTGAAATCTCCTTGAGGTTGTTCGACCCATAGAAGGTAAACTTGACACATGCCTCTTCGGGAAACTAAATATTGCTTTGCCAAATCAAGGAAAATATATTCTTTGTCCTGGGTCTAATCTGTGTCTCCAAAAATCATCCAGGCACCTAAAGCCATTATTCTACTGGCCCTGGTAAAATGATAAAGGTTCAATCTAGTTTTCACCAGTTGTGCTATTGTATAGAAAAGATTATATGGGAGAGGTTTTTGGAGAAACGAAAACTGAATTCTGCCTATTTAGCACTCTTGGCATGAGGTCAATTTATCAGGTGCTTTAGTGGGTGCTATAGCAAAACTATGTCACAATGAGCAATTACTACTCACACTTAACTGTCTTAATGTAGGTTTATTTAGAAAGCTCCCAAATTATGTACATGTCTTGTTTGCTTTCTTGGGTGTGATGGACAATCCAGCCATTTTGGAATAAGCTGAGCTTAATTTAGATGTTGATTTCTTCTGAGTAGCTGTAGTCAAAACCACATACTGCTCCAGTTGTGACAGCCTGTTTGCTTCAGAGTACTTTCAATGTGTCCTAACTGACTTCAAATACAACTCTTAATTTTGCTCAGAACAGAAAAAAATATTACTTTCAAGTCATCTGGTCTATTTATTTTCTCTGCTTGTTGAACCTAAGGTTTAGATAGTATCTGGTTTAACATACCCCCTTATACCAGCACACATTCTCCTATTCAGTGATTATCTTAATTCTTTTTGCTGCCATACTATTTTCTTTTTAATCACTTAAAGAAAGACTTTTTCTTAAGGTCTTTTCAAGTCTTCTTTCCGCTTGTATAATTAAATAATTCTTTGAAGCATCAAACTTAATATACTTATTTTGAAAAAAAAAACTTGCCCAAAGAAGTGTAGAAGATCACTTCATGATTGTTACAGGACCAACCTATAATTGCTATAAACAGCCTGTTCACCTGTCAAAATGAAGAATATGTTTAGCAGAGAAGACTGCATTTGTCTTTCATGTGGAAATGTATTCCTATTATAGACTTAATTAAGTTAAGTCAAATCTTTTTTTAATGGACAGTTCACCCTATCAACATTACTCATTCTGAGATTTGAGTATATTTATTTATAGCTTGGTATAAATGGTAGAGATTGTTTGTCTGAAATGGTATGCGGTCTCCTGCTCGAGCAGAGGGTTGGACTAGAAGACCTCCGAGGTCCCTTCCAACTCTATTATTCTATGTTCTACATACTATGGTACCAGCTGCAGGACTGGACATGGACATGAAGGGTTTAGAAAAGTCAGCCGATGGGCTTTAATCCTTACTTCATTAGAAGAATTACATACCAGAAATTGCAGTTGAATAGGATACTAAGTTTTTGCTTCCTGATTAGGGTATGTTCGTTTAGTTACTTGGAAACAGTTAAGGGAAGTGCTTCAACAGTGGAAATTAATATGCTGCTTCTGCCAACAAGCTGGACTTCTCTGCTATTCTGACTTGTAGTTTGCAGACATCACCAGTACAATGGCTCTAATGGAATTAGAAATGGGTAGGATGAAGTTTAACCAGGTAGAAGTTGATGTGCAGATCACATTTGGGTTTTATTATTTATTCATTCCAATTTATTTCAATGTAGGGACTCTGGGCAATTCATAATATAATAGATGAGGACCAGCTGCTCAGCACAAAAACATAGCTAAAACTTCACCCTAACAAGGAACTCCATTCACCCTAACCCAAGGCCTGGGAAAACAACCAGCTCTTCAAGGCCTTATAGAATGCCAACAGGGTGGGAGTGACATGGATTTCAGGTGGGATCTTGTTCTAGAGGACAGGTGCTGTGAAAGTAGGCTGCTTTGTTGAAAGATGGTGCCTTCAACCTAGTCATCCCAAAGGTGCTTTTTTCAAAAGGCAACTGGACTTTCTTTGTTTTTCCTTGAAGATATATCACTTCTCATCCAAGAAGCTTCTTCAGTTCTGTTCTCATCCAAGAAGCTTCTTCAGTTCAGTTCTACAGAACTGAAGAAGCTTCTTGGATGAGAACAGAACTGAAGAAGCTTCTTGGATGCGAAGTGAAGTGTCTTCAAGGAAAAACAAAGAAAGTCCAGTTGCCTTTTGAAAAAGCACTTTTGGGGCAACCGTGACCTGGATGATTGAGAATCTCCAAAGACCTTCAACTCAGTCTTGGAAACTACATGGACAGGTCTATGCGATGTTCTTGGCAATATTTCCTGAAGAATTTGTCCTTGCTTTCTTCCTAGGGCTGTGAGAGAGCGGCTGGCTTAAAGTCACCCAGATGGGCTGTGTGACTAAAATGAAGGTTTCACCACTTCTGGGCTAACACCGCAACCACTCCCCTTGATCGGTTTCAATTCCCAAACTCTCCCTAGATCAATTTCAACCTTTTCCTGCTAGAATGCAAATATTTCAGATACTTTACCAACTAAATGTGTTTAGGGTCCACATTTTTTTAATTAATTTGTGTACCTCAATAGTCATTTAGACTACTTAATATAATTTACACTGGAATATTGTTTGAACATGTTGCATATCCTTTTAATAATTTATAAGACAACGGTCCTATAATCCATATAATTTCTCTCTCGTATTTATCATTTCAGAATACAAAAGGGAAAAAATTACCTCTAAATATTTTGATCAGTTTTCTTTTTCTTCTTTAAGAGGAAAATCAAAACTGACAGTTTAGATTATTAGGGTAAATTTTCTTTTTCTTTTTCTTTTTTCTTTAGAAAAAAACCCCTTACTCTCATTACATCTGGGAATAGAAAATGGGCAAAGCAAGGGAACTCAATGGAAGCTGATAAAAGAGTATTAAAACATAACTAGCATTAAAAGCAGTGGTGGGATTTAGTCGGTTCGCACCACTTCGGCAGAACCGGTAGCTAATTTTTTGTTGCCCAGAACGGACTTTCGGAAGCGGCATCCACACAGAGAACCGGTTGTTCACATATTTGAATCCTACCACTGATTAAAAGTGTATCCAAGAGCAGAAAACCCACCCTCCCCATTGGCCCCTTTAATAAAATTGTTTTGTTTGCTGATGAAAAACAAGCACAATAATGCTCACACTCCTGCTCTCATGCTGTTTCTGACACACAACACTAATAAGAGATTTTACAACTGCCAAATCAAAAATGACGGTGAAATTCTTGCCAGAGAAGCTAACAGTGGGATTAAGCGGATTAGTCTACTGTACAGGAATCCGAGGAACGTACCCACATGCGCCTTTGTTGTGGATTACAGAGAAGCAATGTTATGGTTTTACATCTCCCAGAAACATATGGGTGAGAGAGAGTTGGTTTTATTTTGATTTGTTTGCTTTTGTCCTAACTAAGAACAGTTCCCCCTCATGCTATATTGCTATTTAGAGGCTGCTGATGTCAGCAAATACAAAGCTTTGTTGAAAGCAAATATCTCGGTATTCTAACTCATTAGCCATCAAAGGTTTTTCTGATGCACAGATGTAAATACAAAATAAACATTGCCAGTTTCTGAAAACAATTAAATAACCTGGCTTCTTAAGGGAGGCCTGATCTCCCCAACATCACTACCACTATCTTAGCACAAGTAGTCTAAGATGAAGCTGTTTTACATAAACTTTGCTTAATACCTTTCTTCTTTTAAAACTGCTCTTAGAATAATTGTATATTTAAATATTAGCCTTATATAGCACCCTGTAAATAAGATATAAATTAAAAATGTCAAATTATAAGTGAGAACCGGGGTAGAAAATGCTGACTAGGTGATATTTTGAGTCATATACTTTCTCTTTTCTTCGCTTACATCCTAAAGTTGCATGCTTGGTGGGAATATTTAAAAGGGTAGAAAATTCTGGATTCAAATACATACATTGATTTGGAGGATTTTAATGAATAATATACAATTGAGATTTTTTTCTTTTGGGTTTTATGAACAAACATTCATAAGTCATGGAACATTGCTTTTGTACATGAGAACAGCAGCAAAATTATTGTAGGCACAAAGATGGGGGGGAAATCACATTATTCATAATGGAGGAATGGTTGATGAAGATGATGGAACTTGCTGATATGGTTAAATTGACTTATCTGATCAGAAAAAAGACAATATCTATATTTACTGCTGACTGGAAACCCCCTATAATTTTTTTTTGCATGAAAAAAGAAAAACAAACAAACATATGATTTACTGTATGATTTTGATGAGGAGGTAGAATAGATTATGGAAAGAAAGCTATGTTGTAATCATCTGTAATTGTATTTATAACTTCTACAAAGAAGAGTAAAACTCCTATCTTTTTTCTTTTTTCTTTCCTTTTAATTTTTTTTCTTTCCTTTTAGTTTCCTCTTTGATTTTTTTCTTTTTCTTTCATTTTTCTCACTTCATATTGGCTTGTATTAGTTTTTGCTTCCTTTAAAAAAAAAAAATCTTTAACAAGAAAAGTATGCAAAAATTATTGCTTTTGCTAAACTGACATATTAAATATGCCTACCATTACTATAAAAAGGAGAGTACAAGACAAGAAAAAAAAGCAGTTCCCCTGTTTCACTTCAGCATTAACAGTTTGTATTAGCATCCAATCATAAATTAATACAGCCTTAGGAAACGTAACGCCACTGACACGGCATCTCTCATTTGGTTCTAAATGAAAGCTGAGATAACCTACTTTGAGCAGTAATGTGTTCTCAGCATGTGGGAATTAACTGCTCAATATAATAAGTACCACTGAATCTTCCATCTTGGTACAGATAAAGAGGAATTGTCACTAATAAAAAAAACAGAAAGGCAAAAAGAAAGAAAGAAAGAAAGAGAGAGAGAGAAAAAAAATCTCACACCAGATTTTTTTTTAAAGAAAAACAAACAAATCAGCTTTTCTTTATGCCCTTTAAATGGTATAGGTTAAAATCATCTTATAGGATTTAAAAACAGCAATTAAATGTTTCCATGCTTGCTTTCCAACTCTGTCGGTAGGAAAACGAAAGTAAGCCTAAGTGCTATACCTAAGTGCCTTACTAATAAGTCTCTGTGAAAAATCTCATTAATTCAGCCCGGCTCCCCAGATCAGTCACTAAAGCCTTGTATTGTCAGTCTTCTTCTGGCCTTTTCAGCATTTCCATAGCCTAACGAGTAGGGTCTCCATGGAAACCAAGCAGTGATGCTTTGCACATCCCTGGAACTTTTTGTTCTTGACAAAGCTTGAAAAATCACATGCAGCAAGAGAGTTTAACATGGCGAACTGAATCCTGACCCACACTTATAAAATGATGAACCCTGGCATACCAACTTTATTAGAAATGATTTCCTTACAAGATACAGTACCTGGTTAAGCTGGCAAACACTGTAACAAGTTAACATCATGAACAACACAGGTTTTGCCTAGAGAAAAAATGAAGGTGGAAGTGAGCAAACAAATAAGGGAAGCAAAGATACTAGGAGGCTTCCTAGAGGCCAACTAGTTCTGGCTTAGAGTATAATATGGACGTGCCCAGAACATGAAGTGGAAAAGCCATATTTTCCTGTACATATATTATCTTGTGGAACCATCATGCATGTCCCAAAGAGTATTTGATGCAATTTTGTATACCTAGAACACAAACTGCCATCTATTTGTCATGGCTGGCCAGCCTCAAAAGTCAACGGTTTCGTGCCATGTGTGATCCATGTCCAAGACCCAATGGAATGGCAACTTTGCCCCATGCAAGGATCATCTATGGTTTCCATGTTTTTCTTTTTCTATAAAATGAATAACCATCTTTAAGAAATCAAACAAGCAAATAAAAAATGCCTAAAGGGAAGAAAATAGCAAAATAGGGGAGGAAAACCCCAATCAGAACTCGGCATCTGCACTCATGAAACGTAACTAATCTGAGATCTTCAACATGATTTCCAAAGGCCTTTATAAGAGACCAGTTCTAACAAGAGCAACTTTCCCTCCTCTGGTAACCTATTGTATGGAGAAGAATGAAGGGGAAAAAGATTAGAAAAGAAGCTTGAGTCGGTGAGGAGATGTATCACTCCCTTTTGGGTCTACCCACAACCCTTACTGGTCTACAGTTTCGAGAAAATCCCTTATATGAGAAAGTTGTTATGGAAAAAAGACATCTCCTGTCCTTGAATAATACAATAGAGCAGAGGTCTCCAAACTTGGCAACATTAAGACTTATGGACTTCAACTCCTAGAATTCCTCAGCCAGTCGTGCTGGCTGGGGAATTCTGAGAGTTGAAGTAATAGGGGATACTGGAACACAGAAAAATGGTCTATCTGTCTGTCTCTATGTGTGTGTTTGTGTCTATATGTCTCTGTGTTTACTTAGGCTAAACTCTTTGTCCATTAAGCCCACTATTGCTTACCCTGATGAACAACATCTTTCAAGTCACTGTAGTCATCTGGGATTTAAACAATTTAACTGAAAATAATTCAGATTGAATCTGGGGAACAGCTAACATAGAAAGCAGGGGCTCCACCTCTGAGCTATGAGCAAGAGAGCCCACAAATCAAACTTTGAATTTCATTTTTTCCCTCTCAGATTAATAGGTTGTTCTTCCTCGTAGATTTTGAACAATGGGGAATATCTTGCAATCAATGTTTAGAGGCAGGATTAAAGTATGCTATAAAAGGATGCCTCCGAGTGTAATTTCAACTGAAATATTTCCAGTGCCTGTATATTTTGCTTATGCCCTATCTCATCTAGAAGAGATAAAAACTTCAAACCAAGCTTACCCAGTATTCTATAATCTTACTAATGAGCCAAAGGATATTGCTATCTTTACCCTAAAGCTTTCTTTTTTTAAAAATCAAACCGCAAATATGTCTTTTTTTCAGAGGTAGGATATAAGGATATACATTTCTGGATTATATTGCTCTAGATTGCAGATGATAAGACTCATATAATGGAATTTTTTTCCAGATTAAAAAAAAAAAAGAAATCTTGGAGAAAATAGCATCTGTAGATAAGGCTAACCTAAAACTGTCCTCTCCTGAATTTAGTTTTCTGTATGCTAGAGATTTTCTTTTTGTTTTTGGAATGAAAAGCCGTCAAGTGAAATTTTATCTGAATTAGTATTATCTGACACACTCTATGTTTAGGTTCAATAGGCCACTTCAGTAACCTAACCCAGAACCTCTATTCCCTTTTATACTGTGTGTGTGATGGCTTTCCCAGATCCTGGAATCCTTTATGTCTAGGTTCCAGGACCAGATAAAGCTAATTATGCATGATTGGGATAGTCTCACATTCTTTTTAGACACATCTTCATTCAAGTAACAAATTTAAGGACTACAACAATTGAAACTAAACTGAAAATCGGTACCATTTTGTTGGATTCCTCAGAAATTCATCCATTCTTTTTATTGACAATTACCTGGACTTTTCGTATAATCCAAAATCAATTATCAATAAAAGAGTAAATAATAGAATTATACATATTTTTAAAACTTGCAGTAAATAAAAGCATCCATTCTATCAAAATAGCAATATGCATTTACTGTATATTTTAAAAAATATAAAATGTTTAAATTCAATCATTTTTAGATGGAATATCTATCCTCTAACACATTATCTGGACATTTCCTCTTTAGGCATCATTTTCTATTGCTACGTTCCAGTGATATTCCTTAACAAATTGAATAGTTCAAAGTCTGGGCTGAAAATAGTCTAGCTGAAAAAGTTGAAGCTGGAAATAATTAATCGATGTCTAACAATAAAAATATGAACTCTCTAGCAAGAACCTATGTGGACTGCCAAATTGTGATATAACTTTAATGTAAAAACCCCTTATTTCATTACAAATTGACTGTCATCTCTGTCACAAGTTCTTCTACTATGGATATAAAACCAAATATCTATATGCAAAGTGCCTACCAAACTAAAGCCAACTTTGTATGCAATTGCACCCAGTAATGATTATGTTACATTCTTTACTATGTCCTAAAATTTCATTGATTGTTATCAAGTAATGTGAATAAAAATACGTTGCACTTTAGATGCATATACAAAAGTTAATTTGCTGAGATTCTTTTTGATTATCATGAAACTACATGAATTGCAAAACCAGTTGCTTTATAGAGTGTGAAAGAAATGTTAGTTTTAAGTTCTTTTACTGAAACTCTCATTAATTGTTGTGAACTACAAGATCAGACCACCTGCTTAAGTAGCCTTTTGTTTGATAAGTATCTTCTGTCTTGAGCTCTTTTTATTGCTTCTTGCAAGACTTTAATGCAATTGTCCCTCTTCCAAGTCCAAAAGTTTTCCCTTGTTCCCAAGTTGATTTGTTTAGGAGGAGAGTAACAGCTTCCAAACAGCTCTCCATGGGTGGTGAGAGGAGGGAAACTACTGTGTGTAAGGGGGCATATGATGAAAAATGTGTGGGTGGTATTGTGAATGTACAGATGCATCAATGTATGAGCACATTTAAAATGGGAAAAAGACACATGTTAAAAAAATTGTTTATATTACTCATTACTGTTGACCCAAATTGAACAAGCAGGAGTTTGCCTATCATTTGATATTAGAAGTAAATCAGAACAGATGGCATGAAGCCAAGGACACACACAGGATATGATTCTGTTCCCATCTGCCCGCCACAAAAACACAAGCATGGCCTGACAACATCTTTTTTCTGCTTTGTCCCTGTGACATTGTCTTCATCTCAGTTCCAGCTGATGCATGTAACCAGATTAAGCCATCCATAGCTATAACTATATTAAAGTAGTATTTTCCCCACAGGGCATCTTCAAGTTGTGCAAAGTTTGTTAGGCTTTGCCACCAATTACCTTGGAGGAAAGTTAGGTCAAGGGTGGGGCTTGAAATAAAGGCAGTAGAAGCACACCAGGGATCAGCAGGGAGGACAGCAAATTTCTTTCCAGTATGGTTTTCTGCTGACTCAAGAATGCTTGGAGAGCATTTCTAAGGAAATATGGTGGGCTGAAGACAGCTCCTCCAATAAGCGGGACAAATATTTGCAGAACTTACAAGGGAGTTTCTACAATCTTTTCTGGATAAAAGAGAGAGACACAAGATTTCCCAAGCTGTTTCTGATTAACCTTCAGGAAGGGAATGCAAGATGGTGGTTTCTGGAGGGGGTAGGAAATCGGGAGATGGAGAAATTTGCCATATTTGCTCCAGCTGCAAACAGAGTCTTTCAAAGGACATTAAATCCATCTATTTCCCTTGCTAATTATTTTTGGAAATTGCCCATTAACTTCTTCAAAGCAGTTAAGACCCCTGCAGAATGGCAAGGCTGGAAATATTGGGCGAGTGCCTTCAATCCTCGGTATAAGAATATGAAAATTTATTTTTATAATTTAAAAAAAATTAAAATAAACCACAAAAAGCAAGACAAGATTTTGGTGACAGACAGTTTTAAGGGCTTAGAGAATGCTGGAGTTTCGGTCGTTGAATATTAAGACTTTGAAATTATTATTTTTTAAAAATAAATGTTTGTTTGTAGGAAACATATTTTGAGATTGGAGATATAAGACAAATATCTTATAATGGCATTTAGAGACATCTTTGAGGAATTGTACAGGGACCTATGTCATAAATTTGATTCAATCATGTCAGCTATGGTGTATCTTCTTGAAAACAGTTTGTTCCCAGTTGAAGATATTACAGAACAAGACCTGCAGCAAAATTTACTTGAGAAAAATATGAACGAGACTCTGAATAAAAAATTGACATCACATTTAAAGAGAAAACTTTATATTTTTAAGTGCCATGCACAGTCAAGTGTAATTGGTAGCCTGAAAACAAAGTTGACATTAAGGGCTGATAGATGCTATTCCTTTCTTCTCTCAGCAGTTCCCTGATGGGTGGGAACAACTGATGGGTGAGCCGCAATATCAAACTTCAGACACTTGTAGGTATAATGCTGTTGCATAATCATAATGTTTCCAGAACTTCTCTCTCTAGTTAGCTGTCATGGCCATACAAAGAGCAAGATATCCAACCTTCTTTCTCAACTTGATGCCCTCCAAAAATGCTGGACTTTAACTTTTTAGACCAGGGGTCTTCAAACTTGGCCCTTTTACGACTTGTGGACTTCAACTCCCAGAATTCCTCAGCCAGCATGTCTGGCTGAGGAATTCTGGGAGTTGAAGTCCACAAGTCGTAAAAGGGCCAAGTTTGAAGACCCCTGTTTTAGACCCTCTAGCAAGTATAGCATGGAAGGCAGCAGGTTGTTGAACAATGTTTAGTACAGCATTCAGACAAGGCAATGTTGTTTAAATATTATGACTTCAGCTTACATATGAATGAAAGAATTGCTAATAATTGTGGTGACAACAGCAGTGAATTTGGGGAAAGGGAGAACTCATTACTAGAGATTCTGCTGAAATATAGCTTTTAAAACTATGCATTCTATTTGCATTTCACATATAACACTTTTTTTTTTTTTTAGTAATTTCAGCACAAGATTGAATGCATGCTTATGCTTGAAAAACCAAGACACAGCTGGCACATCTAATTTTAGGCCTACCAGCGTTGGCAATTTCCATTTAGCAACTGAATTGTGTATAGTAGTTTTTGCTACGCTAATGAAGGATGATGGAAATATAGACCTGCCCATTGGAAGGAACCATTTTGGAGAAGGGTTGCATATAATGCTTGACAGTTTAAACCCATAATGTAGAATCAAATATATATATATAACATTACTAGATTTTGCGTGGTTGTGAGTAAAAAGCTCCTACACATAAAAAATTAGTCCAAATTTCTTTTTGAGAATACAATCAGATGCAAACAAACAAACAAAAAATCTTTTTTCATTTTTTCATTTTTTTCATTTTTCATTTCTTTTTTCAATTAAAAAATTGAAAAAAAGTTTACTTATTTTCATTCTTTAGAAATTTTTAAATTTGTAACGATCCAAGAGAAAAAAAATAAACCAGAGAAACAGAGACAAACAGGGACGTTTTCAAGATAGAGGGGAAAAAAGCCAAGAACTCTTGTAAACTACTATAAACTGACACTTCGCAACAGGGAAAATATTTAATTTTTAGAAATTTTTAATTTTTTAACAAATAAATAAATAAATAAATAAATAACCTTTATTGTCATTTTTTATATTGTGGGCACAATGGCACACATAAAATAATGAAATTTAGTTGCCCGCTAACAAACAAAAAAAGTCATGGAAATAGAGACTGACACTATAGTAACTTGCAAAGTGTGTCATAGATTTCAGCTTATGCCCACAGAAGACCCAAACTATGTATGTATCACAACCTACTTCTTGGTAAACTAGAAAAAAGTGGGATAGACAACATCACCACCAGATGGATTTGTAATTGGCTGACAAACAGTACTCACATGAATAGTCCTTAATGGTTCTATATCTGCATGGAGGGAAGTAAGCAGTGGGGTACCACAAGGTTCCATCTTCGACCCAGTACTTTGAATATCTTCATAAATGACTTAGATGAGGGAATAGAAGGGGAACTCATCAAATTTGCAGATGACACTAAGCTGGCAGGAATAGCCAACACCCCAAAAGACAAGCTCAGGATCCAAAAAGATCTTGACAGACTTGAACAATGGGCCCTATCCAACAACATGAAATTTAATGTGGAGAAAAGCAAGGTTTTACACCTAGGCAAGATGAACCAAAGGTACAAGTACAGATTAGGCAAAACCTGGCTCAAAAACAGTAACCGTGAGAGGGACCTTGGAGTCCTAGTGGACGATCACTTAAACATGAGCCAGCAGTGCGCGGCAGCAGCCCAAAAAGCTAATACAATCCTTGGTTGTATAAACAGAGGCATAGAATCAAAATCACGTGAAGTATTAGTACCACTTTATAAATCCTTAGTAAGACCACACCTAGAATACTGCATCCAGTTTTGGTCACCATATTACAAAAAAGATGTTGAGGTTTTGGAAAAACCAAAGAGCCACTAAGTTGATTAAGGGCCTGGAGACAAAAATATATGAAGAATGCTTGCAGGAATTGGGTATGGCCAGTCTAGAGAAAAGAAGGATTAGGGTGACATGATAGCAGTATTCCAGCAGTATTTGAAGGGATGCCACAAAGAAGAAGGGATCAACTTATTTTCCAAAGCACCTGAAGGCAAGACAAGAAACAATGGATGGAAACTAATCAAGGGGAGAAGCAACTTGCAATTAAGGAGAAACTTCCTAACAGTGAGGACAATTAACCAGTGGAACAGCTTGCCTTTAGAAGTTGTGGGTGCTTCACTATTGGAGGTTTTTCAGAAAAGACTGGACAGCCACCTATCTGAAATGGTCTAGGGCAGGGGTAGGCAACCTTGGCCCTTTTACGACTCGTGGACTTCAACTCCCAGAATTCCTGAGCCAGCATGGCTGGCTCAAGAATTCTGGGAGTTGAAGTCCACGAGTCGTAAAAGAGCCAAGGTTGCCTACCCCTGGTCTAGGGTCTCCTGCTTGAGCAGGGGGCTGGACTAGATCTCCAACGTCCCTTCCAGCTCTAATCTGATTGAAGAGTTAATATAATAAAATGCACACAAAATTCTAAATAAGATTAGTTTAATCAGATTGCTTCTTGAATAGGATCTCAGGGTTCATTGTAGTTGAGAAAATGAGTCAGAGGAAGCTATAAATACATAATCACTTCATTTCCTGACCGGATCTGTTCTTGACATTTTATTCACAAGATGTTATAAAACCTGCCTGAGATGTCTTTGAGAAAATGTCCACCGAAAAGCTTGCAGACTTTTCTCCTTAAATATTCACACATTTTTTATTAGGATTATACAAGCTGAGTTCCAGAATATAGGTGCGAGTTATACAAGTAGTCCTCAATTTACGACCACAATTGAGCCCAAAATTTCTGTTGCTAAGTGAGACAGTTGTTAAGTGAATTTTGCCCCATCTTACGACCTTTCTTGCCGCAGTTAAGTAAATCATTGTACTTGTTAAGTGAATCTGACTTCCCTATTGACTTTGCTTGTCAGAAGGTCCCAAAAGGGGATTACATGACCCCGGGACACTGCAACCATCATAAATATGAATCAGTTGCCAAGCTTCCAAATTTTGATCACATGACCAGGGGGATGCTGCAACTATCATGTGAAAAACGATCATAAGTCACTTTTTTCAATGCCATTGTAACTTTGAATGGCCACTAAATGAATGGCTGTTAAGTCGAGGACCACCTGTGATCCAGAACATCATCTTCTTTCGCTTCGCATCTCCAAGCTCGGATCGGGAGGGACGGGGGAGTGGAGGGCTTGCAAATATTGCAATGCTCCAATCAATACTTTCTTTCAGGAACTCTCCTGGTGAGGTGGGCAGCTATATAAATTTAATTGACTGATTGATAGATAGATAGATAGATAGATAGATAGATAGATAGATAGATAGATAGATAGATAGATAGATAGATAGATAGATAGATAGATAGATAGATAGATAGATAGATAGATAGATAGATAGATAAAAATACTCTATACTCTCTCCCCATTTCTAATTTTAAAAAAATCTGCATCTCGTATTCAATACATTATTTATGACCACTGAATAGTTGAAGTGTTGATTTGTATTTGTTTCTTGGGTTTCCCCCCTGCAGATCTTTTGCATCACTACAAATCTTATGGTTTCTGCAAGCCTGCTAATCCTTCTTGCTTCAACCCTGCATGCTGAATTTTTGCGTACTTTACACATATATAAAGATTGAGGTGCAATAGGTGAGGCAATGAGATGGTGATATCCTTTACCTTCCATGATTTTTCATGATTCCTTTTCTTGTTATTTAATATTTGGGACTGCCATTTAGTAGGTGATGTCAAAGCAAAGTCTTCTATAACTGTTATTTGTATTAGCCAAAATGTTTGAATGTCTATAGAGATTCTCAGTCATCCAGGTCATGATTGTCCCAAAGGTGCTTTTTCAAAAGGCAACTGGACTTTGTTTTTCCTTGAAGACATTTTGTTTCTCATCCAAGGAGCTTCTTCAGTTCTGACTACTACACACACACACGTGATCTTAGCCAAAAGGCCGAGAAGCAATTCAGTTCTGACTGAATGGTGGAGAATGGAAGGATTTATATTCCTTGCAGTCATCTGGTCGTTAGCGTTTTTTCTGAAAGTCGTTGAGTCCACCTGGAGGTTTATCTGTGCCCTCAGGGTCACCTGAATAGTGCAAATAGGTGTGGAACCTCAAAGTGGCCTCAATGACTCTCAGAAAGAACACTAACAACCAGATGACTGCAAGGAATATAAATCCTTCCATTCTCCACCATTCAGTCAGAACTGAAGAAGCTTCTTGGATGAGAAGCGGAACGTCTTCAAGGAAAAATAAAGTCCAGTTGCCTTTTGAAAAAACACCTTTGGGACAAAATGTTTGAATGTTTTCTTTGTAGTGTGATTTCTGGGGAACATAAGAAATAGTTTCAAGGTGGGTACAAAGTGTCTTACGTTCCATTTTGCCAGCTAAATCTGTCTCAGGCTTGTCATAAATGAGTGTAAGAAATGCTTTCCTTGCCAGTTCTCAGTATGCCAGGCTATAACTCTCTCACCACACATGCAAAACAATCTGTGTAATAAAAATAGTCTACAGCGATGAAATAAAAGATGGCTATATGCAGCAATAATAATGAAAGAAATCCATTATCTGTCACTGCCCTGACAGTCTTATTTTTTTTTTAAAGCAAGAACTTCTCAAAACATAAAGATATTAATTTTGCATGATAAAAGCAAATAAAGAAGGTTCTTATGTTGCCAGTTTTATCCATGTATTCCTGGAAGATTTCAGGGTCAAGGAAACATTTCCCAATTCACTTCTTCTGTCCCACATAAGACAGCAAGTCAGCAGGCAAAACAATACTTAATAATTTGGCAAGGTTTGTTGCATTTCAGCTGTTTTCAGCATACATAAATAAAAAATGTCTCAAAGTGATTTAGTACTGCTTTTCAGCAGCTGTGGTTGTAAAATTTAAAAACCTGCCAGCCAACATCTAGAAATGAAAAAAAAAATTCTTTGGAGTTTCCCCTATTTTTCCTGAGGGGCTCTATCCTAAACTTGATACAACTTGTAAGGTGGTAGTTTGAAAAGATGGCTAGGGGAGTTGGTGACATATATTCTTGAAATGAATAAATATGACAATAAGGGTTTGATTAACAGTTAACTTACACTCACTACATGTAGGATTTGATGAGGGCTGCAGATAACAAGTTACAAAATATTTTCACAGGAACAGATGCTGTTGTGCTGATGTGCTTTAATTAGGAAGGAGCTATCAACTAGGCAATAACAGAAAATATATGTTCATACCAATTTCTGAATTAAATCTGAATTGCCTGAACAAAGTTGTCTTAGGGCTTGTAGACAAGGTAGCTTGAGGCTGCTTGTCTCCTGAATTGAAACTGGCTCAAACTAAAACCAATTTAACCAATTGCTGTCCAGATTTCTATCTATTTTTCAACTTTGGCAGTGATGCTGTCCAATTTTGTCTAGATCAGTGGTGCCCAATCTTGGCAACTTTAAGACCTGTGGACTTCAACTCTCAGAATTCCCGAGCCAGCCACAGCCTTAAAGTTGCCAAGTCCACAGGTCTTAAAGTGGCCAACGTTGGACACTTCTGGTCTAGATGGTGGCCAGCTGGCCCATGTTTCCCCTACTTCTTTAGCTTTTCCACCAGTGATGGGAAAGCTAATTTAAATTTCTTTTCTTTTGCCGTTTCAATGATAAACCTCTTATACAACTGGTACCCTCCCCTCTTTCATGCTTGGCACTGTCCTAGCTGGCACATCCATTAAGGAACTAGTGAAAATGAAACCCAGAGCCACAAATGGATTATCCATTCTTCCTGTCGCTTGGATTAGAATGGGAGTCTGGTAAAACTCTTGTCAGTATCAGTAAGGAAGGAAATCTTTCATTGGTCCACTGATGAGCCTATGTAAATGGAAAAGATGATAGAGCATAGAAAAATGATCTTGATAGAGATAAGCCAGACCTTAATAGAAATTCTTAGAGCAATCAAGCAAAAGCTGTGACTTGCAAGATCCTGTTATAATAATCCATCTTAATAAAAATAGTTTTAGCCTTCCCTGGATGCTGTTTCTTGGTCTGGTCTACATTGTGGGGCTGACATCTGTCTTGCAAGACTGACTGTGCTTTACTTCTCCCCCACCGTCTTATACTTCTATGAAACTAAGGAAGTGTCTGAGTCATTTCCTCCTTCCTTCAGATTGTTTTGGGCTTGAGTCATGCTTTTCACCTCTTCATTATGGGAAAGGATCTGGCTCATGTCATGCCATCAAAGTCATCTGCTTTTTTCTCCACAAAATACAACATCTCCTGGGTCCCTTGGAGGAAGGAAAAGAGAGTCCTTCTCTGACCATTTCTTAGTTGCCCTATCTTTTTATGTAGTTGCATATGTAGATAGGAACTGATGCAAACCCATAAAATGCACAAGACTAGCCTCATAAAACACAGTGGCATTAAAGCTTCTTAGGCCTGTTTTTCCCTTCAGATGTACTGCAATGGAGGACAAAGTCCAATGACTAGTGCCTATATATGTGTGGTAGTAGCTCCATACAATGACCAGTGGGGTGCAGACATTGCTTATATTGAATTAAAGTGCAGCAGAGCAGCTAAAGCAGCCAGGCTTGTGGTGAATCTAGTCAGTAGACCCCGTTTTTGAAGCAGAGAAAGAACAAATGCATACAGGCTGCCTCCATGCCAAGAAATGGGTGAGCTGAGGCCAACATTGTCCATTCAAGTTCTCTCAATGTGTCTATTGAAGTGCTATTCACCCATGGTTAGTAGTTTGTACAAAAGGGCCCTTATTGGCTTACTGATTTTGGGCCAGAGCCACCTCTCAGTCGGATCTACCTTATGGAATAACTTACTACGAAGGTCAAAATAGAAGGGGAGCAGGAAAGGTTCATAGATATTGTCTGAGTTCCTTGGGGGAAAGGCAGACTATCATTATAAAGAATTCCATCAATCTCTCCTATCAATAAATCTGATGGCCCTAATCAATTGTAGTTCTTACAACTATTGGTAGTCCTAGACTTACAATCATTTGTTTAGTGACCATTTGAAATTACAGTGGCACTGACAAAAGTGACTTGTGACCATTTTTCTCACTTAGGATCATTGCAGCATCCCCGTGGTCACGTGATCACAATTTGGGCATTTGGCAACTGGCATGTATTTATGACAGATGCATTGTCCTGGGGTCATGTGATCACCATTAGTAACTCTTCCAGCTGGCTTCTGACCAGTAAAATCAATGGGGGAATTCAGGTTCGCTTAGCAACCATATGATTCACTTAACAACCACAGTGACTCGCTTAACAACTGTGTCAAAAAATGCTGTAAAATGGAACAAAAATTTATTTAACAACTGCCTTGCTTAGCAATGGAAAAGTTGGCTCAAGTGTGGTCATAAGTCAAGGAGTACCTGTATAGCTTTCTGCTAGAGCAAATATAGGTCAATTTTTCAAAGCTGCTGTTAGAATTAATGTGATATTGTCTGTCAAGTGTTAGGAATTCCTGAAATTCACTCTATAAATTGGATGTGAGGGCGATCTGGCTGCGACATCTGTCACCCCATTGATCGCCAGGGTTGATTCGGCTGATCTGGCTGGCTAGGCGGGTGTCCCCTTCCTCCCTCACCGCTCCATGTGTGTCCCTCCCGAAGCTGCGCACTCGGTGGAAGAGGACTGTATAAATTGTGAGGTTTATGAACTAGAAAAGTCTCTGAGAAATAGAAATGATTCACAAAATTAAATCCAGTGGAACTGCAAATATGCATAAGGTTGTTTTGCAGTTTTATTAGCAGTCTTAGCCAGTAGTGGGATTCAAATAATTTAACAACTGGTTCTCTGCTCTAATGACTGTTTTAAGTATAAAAAACTGATCTACCGAAAGGTAATTTATTATTTCATGTATTTAATACTTAAATAAGAACAATAAAAGAGGCACACAAAACAGTGGTGGGATTCAAATAGGTAAACAACCGGTTCTCTGTGTGGATGCCACTTCCGGAAGTCCATTCTGGGCCTGGGCAACAAAAAATTAGCTACCGGTTCTGCCGAACTGGTGCGAACCGGCTGAATCCCACCACTGACACAAAACTAGATTATGTGACTGTGTTTCCCTGAAAATAAGACTGGATCTTATTTATTTATTTATTTATTGACCAAAAGACTCATTAGATGTTATTTTCGGGGGATGTCTTACATTACAGCAGGTGGCGAGTGCGCAGGGGCAGGGTATGGCTTGCGCATGCAGCGGCAGCCCAGGGCAAAGTACTGGCAGAGCACCGGAGGGTTGGGGAGGGTGCTGAAGCAAGCTGGTGTCCTGCCTGCAGCACCCATGCCGGTTGCCCCTTCCCTGCTAGAGCCGGAATGTCACCATGTTTACCATAAGTGCTGGTACTGATAGATACCGGCCTTCCTCTGGCGGGCCTGGGCAGCTGCTAGCGAGCGATGGGCCCATTTCAGTGCCTGGCACCCTTAGGGGGTTTGCCCTTTCACTCCCCTTCTGAGACAGACTGCTGGCGCTTTCGGCCACCTGGCCCTCTTCGCGGTTCTGCTCACACAGCGAAGTTGGAATTGATTGAACTTTTTTTTTTAGTCCCACAAATTTCTTTTGTTTGTGGGACTGCCCACGGCGGCAGAGGAATGTGTCAGAGCTGGAAAGAAGGTTAGCATAGAAATACTTTGGGAAGGAGGGCATCTGGGTGGTGGTGGTGGGGCAAGCTCTTCAGTTCCGCGGCGGCAGAGAAATGCGATGGAGCTGGAAAGGAGGCGCTTTCCAGTTCTGGCACTCCACCTGCCACTTCAGTGGCTGTGTGGGCAGAGCTGCGAAGAGGACTCGGAAGGGGAGTTAAAGGGAAGAGGGTGGGTGGGCAGGTGAGAGGGGATCTGTCCCACACCTCCCCACTGTTCTGTGGCTGCTTTTGGCTGAGCTGAGTCATGCCCACCAAAGCCGCTGCCAAGATGCTTGGCAGATCCTCTCCCCTGATGTGTTCCTCTGTCACGTTCCTCCTCCGCTGTGTGCAGTCCCACAAATGAAGTTTGCCAAAGTGGATTCTGGGCTGCAATATGTGCTGCAATGGAGAGACAGGAAGTGGAGCAGGTGGTGCGAGGAAGGAGGAGTGGGGAGAAGAAAGAGGAAAAGCAGCCGAGTGAGAAGCGGGGCCATCCCAGCTGGCCAGGCACTGAAGCACCGCCAAAAACAGTGGAGTCTGTGTGTGCACCTGCTACATGCTCGCCCCACGTCAGCCATGCTCTCTACACCTCAGATCAGCTGCAGCGCACTGTGGAGAGCATGGCTAACAAGGGGCAAGCATGTGGCAGGCAGGCACACGGACTCTGCTGTTTTCAGCAGCGCTTCTAACTTGGCTGCTTTTCCTCTTTATTCTCCTCGCTCCTCCTTCCCTTGCGCTGGCTGCTCCCCATCTCTCCATTGCAGCAGACATTGCAGCAGATCCACTTTGGCAGCGGCAGTGTTTGGGGGATAGTGAATCCCCATTCATGGCATGTTTGCTGACCAATCGCCATGCCATTTCTCAGGAGGGCACCGAAAAAAGCAGAGCCCATGTGCGCGCCTGCCTCACGTTCGCCTCACTTTCGCCATGCTCTCTATGGCATGCTGCAACTGTTCCTAGGTGGCCGGCCAGGCACCAAAGTGCCGCCAAAAACAGCAGAGTCTGTATGCGCGCCAGCTATGCACTCACTCATCAGCTGTGCTCTCCACACCTCGGATAGCTGCAGCGTGCCGTGGAGAGCATGGCTGATGTGGGCAAGGCAGGTGCACACACAGACTCCGCTGTTTTTGGCGGCACTTTTGTGCCTGGCCGGCCACCTCGGGTCAGCTGCAGTGCGCCGTGGAGAGCACGGCGGAGGCGGGGCAAGTGCGAGGCAGTGCACACACGAACTCTGCTTTTTTCAAGTGCCCTTTTAACAACCGGTTCACCGAACTCAAGAGAAAGTAGGTAACAGTTCTGCTGAACCGGTGCGAACTGGCTGAATCCCACCACTAGTCTTAGCCCTTGTTTTTCCAACACTGCCTTCTATTATATCACATTATTATTCAATCTTCATTTCCTTTTTGACTGCCCCTTTGATCTTCTTTCTCTTTACCATTCTGCTCTCTCTCTCTCTCTCTCTCTCTCTCTCTCTCTCTCTCTCTGGATTTGTAAAAAAGCAAAAAGCACTTACTTTGGTGACAGTTCCAGCAGTACAAGCTTCAAATGAAGATATATTTCCAGTGTTAAAAATAACACTTTTGGCGGGTTCTATCAGTTACATTGTTCTGTACTGGTAACACATTTATAATAATAGAAGGTTATGCTGTTAAAATTACATCCTTTCTTGCTAGTCCACACTACTCTTAATGTGTTGGGGGAAGTTAAACAAAACTTTGAAAATTTAATAATCTGAAGCCATCCATATCATTATATTCCCCCAGTGGAAGTAGCCTATTTAATTCCCAAACAAGCAGAACATGTAACATGAAGTATCCACATAGCCAGGGGAAAATAATTCCCTACTCTAAATCTTCTCCCCGTGCTAACAGTTCTTTTTGTTCCACTGTTAACAAGATGGGATTCTGAGCACATGCTTACAAGCGGTCTGTTGAAGTTGGCAGTCTTCACGAGCATCTCATTATAATCCAGCACTGTCTCAAATGGTTCTCAAATGCGCTGGCAAAGGGGAAATCATTGTTTATGTTTTCAGGCACTGTGTATGAATGAGCACACCAATGCGTGCAAACACATGTGTGTGTTTAATTAAATGGTACAACTGTCAAGAATCTGACTTCAAAGGTGACAGGCAGCTGTTTCTTCTAAGGCATTTGTTAAGGCTTTGAATCTTTTGATAAGTATGCTGTAAGTGCTTTTTAGGTTAGGAGAAGGAGAGAATAGCTGGCAATGATGCCACTGGATGATAAAGCCAGAATTAAAACCTCTGATTCATAGGAATGTATTGGTTTCACAGTAAATTGCTTGGTGCCTCTTTCTGTATCAGTCCTTTCTAGGTTGCATGCAATAACATCAGGCTTCTGATGTCATTGCAGGATATTTCCTTCCATTCTGATGCTGAGCACTTCTCAAATCAATATTTAAAATTTATAAGTTAAGAAACTCAAGATCTCCAGTCATAGCAATGCAGCATTTCCCCCCCTCTAGATTTCTAGCCAATGTAAGCCTGCCTAAAGTCTCAGGAATAACTAAAAACATTGAGATGTGGCCAAAATTAAAAATAGTGTATGTAAAAATAGGGGAAGTGAATATTTCCAGAGTTTCGTGAAGCTTCTTCACTTCCACTGCGGAAGTAATCTACAATTTGTTTGGTTTTAAGACTGTTAAATCCGGAGTAGAAAATGTAATTATAAGGTCAAACAAGCAAATGTTCAGCTGCAGATTATATTCTTTTCCACAACTGCATTTGAATCATAGGTTTACCTGAGTGGAGTAAATATATTTGTTTATATCCCACCTTTATTATTTTTACATATAACTCCAGATGGTGAACATGTCCAACCCACCTTCTTTCTTCTTTTTTCCCCACAACAACAACCCTGTGAGGTGGGTTGGGCTGAGAGAGAGTGACTAGCCAAAATCAGCCATCTGGTTTTCCTGACTTAGGTGAGGCTTGAACTCACAATCTCGTGCTTTCTAGCCTGATGCCTTAACCACTATATATACTGCATCCAGTTTTGGTCACCACAATGTAAAAAAAATGTTGAGACTCTAGAAAGAGTACAGAGAAGAGCAACAAAGATGATTAGAGGTCTGGAGGCTAAAACATATAAGGAACGGTTGCTGGAATTGGGTATGTCCAGTTTAATGAAGAGAAGGATGAGGTGGGACATGATAGCAGTGTTCCAATAACTCAGGGGTTGCCACAAAGAAGAGGGAGTCAAGCTATTCTCCAAAGCACCTGAAGGCAGGACAAGAAGCAACGGACGGAAACTAACCAAGGAGAGAAGCAACCTAGAACTAAGGAAAAACTTCCTGACAGTTAGAACAATTAACCAGTGGAACAACCTGCCTCCAGAAGCGGTGAATGCTCCAACACTGGAAGTTTTTAAGAAGAGACTGGACAGCCATTTGTCTGAAATGGTATAGGGTTTCCTGCCTGAGCAGGGGGTTGGACTAGATGACCTCCAAGGCCCCTTTCCAACTTATTATTATTATTATTATTATTATTATTATTATTATTATTATTATTATTATTATTATTATTATTATTATTATTATTATTATTATTATTATTATTATTATTATTATTATTGCTATCCTTAACACAGCAGAAATTTGGATTCAAGACTTGCCCTCTAATAAGGTGTTTCTCAACTGTGGCGACTTGAAGATGTGTGGATTTCAACTCCTCAGCCAGCTTTGCTCTAGAATTCTGGGAATTGAAGTCCACGCATCTTCAAGTTGCCAAGGCTGAGAAGCACTGCACCAATATTATTTGATTTACACCAAGCTTTTCATTCATGAACTCAAGATGGTATACATGTTGTTTCCTCAATCCTACACTCCCCATGCCAACAATTGCCCAATAGAGTAAGTTGGTGTGAGAGACAATGAGTAGCCCTGAATCACCCATTGAACTTCTGTGACGAGAATAGAGAACCTAGATTTCCCCAGTCTCTAGACCAGGGGTAGGCAACCTTGGCTCTTTTATGACTCGTGGACTTCAACTCCCAGAATTCCTGAGCCAGCATGGGGGAAACTTGGAAACTCTCCCTTTCCCCTCAGCATGGCTGGCTCAGGAATTCTGGGAGTTGAAGTCCACGAGTCATAAAAGAGCCAAGGTTGCCTACCCCTGCTCTAGACCAACCCTTTAACGGTTACTTCACACTGGTTCTAGTACCCTTGTTGCCCTTAACCCTTTTCCAAAAAGAGGTTGAAAAGTTTGGATCTCCTCACCCCACTTACATATTGCGCCACTAATAAGTCTCTATTGTACCAAGAACATTGGCAAAATTAAACTTCCTCACTCCTGATGGGTAGGTATATTTATGGTAACTAATCTTGTGAATGGTTAGATGCTTGTTTGCATATACCCTGCAGCATTTTTTTTTTATCTGAATAATCTCATTTGAAGTTTCCCTGTGCTTCCTCTCAAACAACACAAAGCTATTTCAGAGGAGGCTGCACTACTACATAAATTGACATTTATTTTTCAGATTTTTTAAAATGAAGCTCACAGGTTTGTACTCGTTTTGGGGCCAAAATAACTCATATTCTATGCAACAATACAGGTAATCCTCGACTTAAAACAGTTTATTTAGTGACAGTTCAGAGTTACAATGGCACTGCAATAGTCACACGACCATTGCAACATCCCCATGGTCACGTGATTAAAATTCAGATGCTTGGCAATTGACTCATAGTTATGACAGTTGCAGAGTCCCAGGGTCACATGATCATCTTTTGCTACCTTCTGAGAAGCAAAGTCAATGGGGAAGGCAGATTCACTTAACAACCCTGTTACTAATTTAACAACTGCAGTGATTCACTTAACAACTGCGGCAAGAGAGGTCATAAAATGGGACAAAAATCACTTAACTGTCTCACCTAGCAACAAAAATTTTGGGCTCAATTGTGATCGTAAGTTGAGGACTACTTGTAAATAAATAATAGTGTTACTGTTTGTATTTGCCTTTCTGCCCAGAGGGCACTCAGGGGGCTAACAGGAAGAAATCAACAGTTCAAATTCGATAAAAGCAGCTGAAATCAAAATTAAGTAACAGAAATCCCTTGCTAAGGAAAGCAAATCTTGACTTCTTTCCTAAAAGTACAAATAGTGCTATTTGAGGGCAGCTCTTAAAGAAACACATTCTATAGCTCTTGGGAGCTATAAAGAGAAGTCTCTTTCCTGCATGCCTGACAAACTGACCTTGGAAAGTGAAAGCATTTCCATACCTTCCAATAGCTTCTTTGGTAGGTCAGTCATCTGAAAAGGGCATCTTTGTGTAATCTTTGTAAATTGGTTCTGTGATCCCAGCTGGCTGCAATAGCTGCCATCATCTCAGCAGTAGCAATGAGAGGGAAGGCTGGCAATTCCTTAAATGCCAGGTGGCAAAGTTCTCAAAGGAACACAAATATTTTTTAGAACAAACCAGATTATCAGTAGGCAGTATCAACGAATAATCCATATTCAACAATAATATGCGGCGGGGGCAGAAATTAAGAAGTTTGGCCACTTCAAATGTATTAACCTCCCTCCAAACTAATAAATTTATAAGAGCTGTTTGTGACTCTCTTGGGTGGTCAAGGCCCACCCTGATGTAAGCCACTGTATATTTCCACTGGGAAACAATTATTAATGTCTTGTTCTGTTAAATCTATCCCATCAGATAGATGCATGAGAGACAGATTGTGAGGTGGAGGGTGGGTGGTGGGCAAATAAATAAAAACAATTTGTGCCGCCCATTAATCCATTAATTTTTCCTTCTATTCTGATGAATGTATGCCTCTTTAAGGGCCCACTTCTGATGACCATAGTATCTGAGTAGATGCTTATTCAAATAGGCCTCATGCTTATATAGCTTATAGGCCTCATGCTTATGTAGCTTATATAGCTTCTAAGATGATCAAACATCTAATATTTGATATTTTACCCAAAAAATAAGAAATCAAAGTCTCCTCCCCAAACTGCCTTATTCGTGATAATTCTAAATGGTCACATAAGATGTTTGTTCATGTAACTTTAATAACAACAGTTTATAGTTCCTTGCCTTCCCCTTCAGTCTTCCTTCCTCATAACTTTTTCTTTCAAGAAGGTCAGAAAATATATTTTTCTGGAATATTTAATAATATAAAATCATCCTCAAGGTATCCATCCTTAGCTTATAATCATACACTACTGCGTAACCTATTAAGAACTTGAAAAGTTTCTGAGAAGTAGAAATGCGAGGGAGATTGAGGCAAAATGTAATTGACCATCAAGTCCCATCAATTAGAGCTGCGGGATGATTATTATCTACTTTAAACAGAAGTTTTGCAGATTTTCTTTTTGTGATGACAACTCTTTCCATGACAAGGGATGATGAGACACTTAAAAATCTTGCTTATAGTCTGTCACAGTTTGAGGTCTCTTGGAATCTCCCAATGTGAAACCAGTTTGCATATCTGCAGAATTTCAAGTGTGAACTGCAATCTCTGTCTACCCTTGTTCTGTTCCATTAAAAATGCCATTCGCCTCCCCACTTCCATAATATGGGATAATTAATATTGTGCATCTCTCTCTCCAGCTGGTCTACCCACTTTTTTAAAAAACAACTTTCCAGCTGCTTTCCAGCTGTTTTCAAGCTGATTGCCACAATGACACTAGCTCTGATCATATTAAGAGGAAGAAGAGGATTTCCCACAAGTTCTGTTTCAGTTTCAGGAGTAACAATAACAGTTGCTATGTTCGGGCCTGGTGAATCAGCCCCAAATTCTTTCTGAAATTGAGGAATTGTGGACGGGTGCCAAGTATGGATTAACCTTTCTGTTAGACCTGTTGGAAAAGGAACCACCTTTTATGAACTCCCGATAAAGAATACTAACTACCACTACACAATGCTTAGTATTCAAAACCAGCTCTGTGCAAAGCTGCAGGCAAGAAGATCTTACATTTGAATGGGGAACTGACATAGCTCATTAAAGAGCAAAGATTGAGAATGCAAATACTACTCCCAGCCTCAGTCCTTCCCACTCCAAGTACAGCTAGAAAAGGGTCCTGAAGAACTGCAGTTGGTCAGCATAAGCAGGATTGAATGTGCCAATGAAGGCAAATTCCTAGGTTCTGTCCCAGCCCAGAGTTGCATTTTGTGTGCATTGTTGTTTGGCTCTTAAAAGCTGCAAGACACATGGCCAGCAAGGCAGTGAAGAATTAAGAGGTAATAGGGACTTGTTCCTGCAGACACCAGGAATAAAATACATCTTAATAGATGTTCATTCTACTAAAGGCATAATGACCTACAATTGCCATTTACTTCAAAAATATCAAAAGGTATGCAACCTTAACTGCTTTGCTACCAAATTTCAGGAGCATAATTTGCTGTAATCCATTAAAGATAAACATCTTGTATTTGCAGAAAAACTGGTTATTACTTTAAAGACTATATTCTAACATTGAAAAGCTTATGAAATTGTTTTGATTAGTCTCTTCTCCCGATGTTCTTGGACAATACATCCCATCATTCCTGATTACTGGTTTCAGCAGTTCCAACAGTTCCACACCCATTTGTACTATTCAGATGACTCTGAGGGCACAGATAAATTTCCAAGTAGCCTCAACAACTCTCAGAGACTGCAAGGAATATAAAATCAGATGACTGCAAGGAATATAAATCTTTCCATTCCCCATCAATTCAGTCAGAACTGAAGCTTCTTGGATGAGAAACGAAATATCTTCAAGGAAAATCAAACTCCAGTTGCCTTTCAAAAAAGCACCTTTGGGATTATGCCTATGGATTTTTCAAACCCAGTAAAGAGTTGTAAAAAGTGAAGACAGATAGAAGCAGAGCAAAAAAAATAGAGACCAATTTCAATACAGGAAAGGAAGTGAAGGACTCTGAGATTGCATAAATAAAACCAATGACAAAACTGAACTATGATATACTTGATTAGCTTAATTTTCTAAATTTGTATACATATATTTGATAGGCTAACTAGGTGAACTAACTTCATAAGGCACATTATAATAAATTGTGATTGGGTAGTTTTCAGTTCAGCATTTCATGTAAACATAGACTGACTGGGAATATATATGCTATGCATCAGAAAGTCACTTATTCCACTGTTGGCATTTCTGGATGTGGTTGGTAAAGAGTTCAGCCTCAAATCTGGAAGTGCTATTGCCAGAGTAGTTGATGATGATAATGATGATTATTTTTAGTATGGTTATTTGATCCTCCTTTTCACTGAAATAACTGAGAAGGGCAGTCTTGGCAACAATTCAGAAAAATACATTAGAAAGGTAGACAGCTCTTGATCCCATTAAATAACTTGGCTGAGATGGATGTGAATCTTAGCCATCATGGTCAAAATCCAAATCTTTGTTAGCTATACCACTTTGCTTCTTTTTCTAGCCTGTTGTGATTTTAAAAATTAAAAATGTATAAATTCATAGACTTTCTTGGCATACAGGAATACTTGAGATTCTATTAAAAAGACTACATTGCTTTAGTATTGCTAAAATGCATCCTTTTATTCACTGACATTATGTCACGGTTCATCATGTCAGACAACAAAGATGAATGTTGTAAGCAACATATTATGAGAATTATTGATTATCCACTGTGAAAATGTCAATAAATAAACTGTCCATGGATTCCTTAAACAGTCAGAATATTAAGGAGTGTGTGAGAAAAGTGCAATTTACCAACAACAAAAAAATGAAGCAAACTGAAGCAAACTGAATGTTCAAAATACACTCACCTCGATGGGTGGCATATAAAATTAATAAATAAATGAAATAAATAAATACATGCTTAGACTGTTATGGAAAAGAGATGATCAGATGAAATGTCAACTTACTGGTCTTTTCTCTGGACATTTATTATTTACACGACGTGTTAAAATATTGCTACCTTGGGTTGCTAAATGTCACTTCATTCCTGCCTAATAGGAAAGTCCTCAAAAATAAATGTACGCAGTCCTCCAGTTACGAGTGGTTAAGTGAATTACTGCAGTTGTTAAGTTAGTAATGTGGTTGTTAAGTGAATCTGGCTCCCACATTGACTTTGCTTGTCAGAGGGTGATAAAAGGTGATCACATGACCTCGGGGATACTGCAACTGTCATAAATATGAATATGAACCAGTTGCCAAATATCTGAGATAGAGAGTGCTTGCATTTAAGATGCCGCAAATCTTTCTGAATCAGCAAGCATTTTATAGACATTTATGTCCTTTTTTGGGGGGCACTTCTCAGCTTCCCACTGGTGAGAATAGTACTTACATGGGAACACAAGAAAGGCTTTCTCTGGCAATGGTACCTTATTTATTTAATTCTTTATTTAATTTATATAGTTACCCATCTCCTCATAGAGGATTCTGTGTAACACACAGCAATAAATTAAACAGCCAATATAAAAGAGATAAAAATATAAATATAAAAATATCCACGGTAATAGATAATACAGAAACAAAAAATACTAACCATGGGCAAAGGGAAGATTCCCAGAATGCTCTATCAGGACCTGCTCTCTGTCTCTCCCCCCCCCCCCCCAGATCTTTAGATCTCAGTGATGGTAGCATGATTTTAATCAACTTGCAAGTTATGTGGTGATATAGATTTGGCAGTGCTAATCTTTCTGAGTATGTTTATTGCTTAATTACTGTTTCTGGATTTTTATATAATATAATTCAGCTGAGATCCACTGCTAAAAGGGGATTCTAAATGATTTCAAATTAGATAGATAGATAGATAGACAGACAGACAGACAGACAGACAGACAGACTGTCTGTCTGTCTGTTTGTCTGTCTGTCTGTCTGTCTGTCTGTCTCTCCCTCCCTCCCTCTCTCAACTTTGTGGAGGTGTCTCTGCAGTCTGCAAACCATTAATCAATCCTGCTTGGCTTCCAAACCTGGGCAACGCCAACCAGAAGTTGCCATTTATTGAGAGACCTTGAAATGCACCCATATACAGTATACCTACATAGGCAGCACTGTTCTTGCACACCACACATCAGTCAGAGAGAGATCTGAGCAAAGTGCATCTGTTAAGATGGACAGGGCCCTGCTTCAATCACTTAGCCACTCCTTCCCACCAATGTGTGCATGCACACACCCTCTATATTTCTCTCCTGACACAAGCCACCGAGCTAAATACTGTCTCAGAAGATACACTATGCAACCAACATCCTGCCTCTTCTCTCGGAATTCTTTTACCCATAAAATTACACTGCACTCCATATGCTTAAGAGAGGCTGGATTCTGAGCTGCTCTACATGCCAGATTTCCCACCGCAATACCACCGCCTGTCTCCTAGCGTGTGATTTCTCAAGGCTTTCACACAACAACAATCTTGCCACTAGCATTCGCCTACCCGTCATCTCCCATTCTGGCCATGGCTGTTTTTGAAGCCTTGATATAGCCGTTCTTAGACTTTGGCTGTGTCCTCCCCCTCCCCCCAAATACAGCTAGCAGAGTCTTTTTTTTTCATAGGAGCAGCTATTAACGCTACTGCATAAGGCCACTTAATTCGGCTCTGCCAGCATTGATTCCCAACCTCTGTTTTGTCTCTCCCTCCTCTTCCCTTCATGGCCATTTGGAGGGATGTGCTGAATCCAGCATGTTTTCTGCATTTGAATGGAGCAGGTAAAAGCCTGGGTTTCAGGTTTGGTTAATTGGAAGGGGTTCATGGTTTTGAACCAAGGGGCAAGCTTAATCAGGGATAAGGACGGGAGGGGGAGGGAAGGCCATTCTTTTCTTCATGAAAATTGCGGGACCTCCCCACAATAATTCCTCTTCAGCTGCTGCCTCACAGATGGACCTTTTAATTGAATTTTCTTACAGGCCTGAGGGAGGAAGTTCATTTCAGGTCAGGTGAGAGAACTGAAGTGAAGCTAATGGCGGCAGTTGCTTTTCAGCAGGAGCAGAGGAAAAGTGTGTTGTTTTGTTTGCTCCCCTTGTGCTGAAAATTTTCAATTAAAAAAACCCCAAATAAAACAAACACACAGAAGCGCCCTGGGTTTCTAAACGTGACACGGTTTCTTTTCCTGTGTAAGTGACATCAAGATAATTTATTGTGGAGATAATAATCACTTGGTGGTTCTCTGTCGACTTTTAAGATGCTGCAGTTTTAAACTTGCAAATAAATATCAGGTTTGATCAGCCTCCCTGTCTCAGGCCACACTCACTGGCTGGAACTATACATTGTAGCCCAAATACATCTGAAAAATACCAGTTCAGGAAAAGTTGAACCACAGAACAATATGATTCTGTTTGATATCCAGTGGGCAAATACATTGTGAAAAAGATGGACAACTTTATAATGAAAAACCTTATTTGGAGCCTGCAATGTTTACAGAGATCCAGTTTACAGCGACTCTCTTCTTATTCATGCATATAGCATTGCCTAAGTCCTCTCTGCTTCTATGTTCAGAAGCTGTAAAGAGGAATAAAGGGCTCTAACTAGGACACAACCTCTTTCTTCTGTCATGTCCTGGTGATGGTGCCTTCATCTCATCCCTAGCCCACCTCTGAGGCAGCTTAAAATTGTCCTTAATTGCTCTGACGTTAAGCTGGGGCTTTCTCCTTTTAAGTAGGCAAGAAACTGCAGCAGTTCTGCTCTGAATGCAATCTGGTGCTTTCATCCACCGCTCACAGTTGATGTCACAGTTTGGGGGACTCCCGGGGTGAAATCAGCCCAGCAACTATGCTTCCCCCTGCCCTGGCCGTGGTCTTCCATGGCTGTTCGGCTTTGGGCAGTGTGAAAAATCTGATGCTGTGGACAATCTCCTATGTCTACCAAGTCTTCAGCTGAAACCTTTGGACCCGCCTCAAAGCTGTACAAAGCTGTGCACTGTACAATCTTTGACAAAAGCAGGAGGAAGAGTTGGCAGTCTCCGCTTCAGGGCACAACTCCTTCACCGCACCTTATCAGCTGCTCAGATTTAAAACTAGCTTATCAGTGACAGACAAAAGGGGAGGATTTCGCTTGCTTTGCTTTGCACAGTCTTTCATCCCCAGCGCCTTTTGGCTGTTTTGTGGACCTGCAAAAAAGCACATCTCCCTTTTCTTTGCCATGTATTCCAGTCCAAATACAGATAGTCCTTGACTTACAGCCCCAACTGAGCCCAAAATGTATGTTGCTAAGCGAGACAGTTGTTAAGAGAATTTTGCCCCATTTTATGACTTTTCTTGCCACAGTTGTTAAGTGAGTCACTGCAGTAGTTATATTAGTAACATGATTGTTAAGTGAATCTGGCTTCCTCATTGACTTTCCTTGTCAGAAGGTCGCAAAAGGTGTACACACACTTTTAACTGTCATAAATATGAATCAGTGGCCAAGTGTCTAAATTTTGATCACGTGACCTGTGGGGATGCTGCAATGGTCATAAGTGTGAAAAACAGTCCTAAGTCACTTTTTTTCAGTGCATTTGTAACCTCGAATAGTCACTAAATGAACTATTTTAAGTCGAGGACTACCTATAGTCTGGGGATCAGCTGCCAGGGCTGAGAGGCAAGCCAGGAGAAGTTGGGCAAGCTCTACAACCATGAAGCTCTTCTGCTTTGTCAAGAGACTCACAATTTGTTCTGGTCCACAGTTTCATTGCTAACCTCAGTTGGGTGGAGTTAATTTAATGTTAGGTGAGACTCTCTTTCAAACTAAATCTAACTTCTTCGTGTTCAGTTAATTGGATGGATCAAAACTGATTTCTGGTTGATATTCTTGAGGACTTAACTCCCACATTAACCCAGTTAAAGCTTTGCCATATGAGCTTTCTCTCCTTTTGATAGTGACCATGTCCTTTATGGCTCACTGACACCAGCATCATGGCTGCCTAGTTTCCTGACCAACTAGAACCACACATCTTCATGCTGGTAACATAGCGATTTGGTACCATCAGTGCCACATTTATACCAGAAAGGATGGGGGAGCCCCCTCCCTATCAGTCGTTGCTTAATAACAGCTACCTTTTACTTTCTGCATCTCCCAATTTTAACAAACTAAAATTATTTGCAGCATGAACTGCCTTAGGTCTGAACTTTATCTGATCCAGTGACATTAACCTTGGCTTTAAAAAGTCGATCATCAAATTCCAAAGCCAAATTTGTTCCATAATATGTTGCATGGTCACATAATAATAATCAGAATAACAGAGTTGGAAGGGACTTTGGAGGTCTTCTAGTCCAACCCCCTGCTCAAGCAGAAGACCTTATACCATTTCAGGAAACCCTATAACATTAATGCTAATCAAGACTTTTAACCAAGCTCTATTGAACAAGCTGGGTTGCATTTATCTGGTTTGCTGATAACTCTAACCCATAAAGAGTGAGTTTTTCTATCCTGCTGACTGCAAAGGCAAACAAATACTACATAGAGGTATGCAACCTTTAAGACTGAGGGCTGTACTTCCATTTGAGTAGCGTCCCATAGATTATATTTTAAAAAGTAAGCATGTTTTTCACTTTAATTTTAACATAATTTTTATTATATTAATTAGCGGTAATACATACGTAATAATTTTCTACTACTTTCTCATTGCAAAAAAAAAAAAAACAATTAGGCAACAATTTTTTAAGCTCTTTGGGGCCTGAATTCCAGGATTTACGGAAGACAGGTTGTGTATCTCAGTTTCACTGAACCAGGCCACACACTGTAACAGAGTATAATACAGTGTATGTATGTAGCAGATCTTGTAAGGTAGTCTCCCAGTCCAGATCTTACAACAGGAAAAAACAATGTTAAAAAGACTCCAGATCATTGTATTAGTGTCTTCTTTAAAAGTATCAGTGTGGGAGATTCTGCAGCATTTTTAGGTAATTGGTAAATTGAATGTTCAATTGCAATTTATCCTTCCATAGCTTAAAACCATTCACTTATTAGCTCTGCAGGTGGTACGATATTAGGGATGGCTAATATTTTAAAGGAGAGAGACAAGGTTAAAAAAAATTAGATAGACTTAAGCAGTGACTGACATGAACAGAATGGAATTAAACAGGGAGAAATGTAATGTTCTGCATCTACATAGAAGAAAATGAAAGGCACAAATGAAAGTATAGGATAGGGGGAATCCTGACTTAACAGTAATATGTATGAAAGGGATCTTCTCACCCACAAGTTCAACATATGCCACTAATGCAATGCAGATGCTAAAATGCCATATCCTATTGTGTACTGCATTAACAGAAAGTCCAAATCACATTGTCCCACTTTAGTCTGTCTTGTCAGATTTCACTTGGAACACTGTGTCTATATCAAAAAAGACACGGGCAAATTGTGGTAAGTTTAGTTGAGGGCTATCAAGACAGTGAAGATCTAGAAACGAAGCCACTTGAGGAACAGAGCAGTTAAAATCCAGATACAGTCAGACTACAAAAATGGCAACTTGCCACATAGAAGAGGCAGGGGATTTATTCTCGATAGCCCATGTGGCAGAACCAGATTCAATCGATTAAAGTCAGTGGACCCTGCACTGTTGACTAATAAGATTGTTCCAAATCTATGATTCTATATTTTATGATTTCATTCGGGTCTTTGCTCTATTCACTTCCTTTCTGATAGGGAATCTGCTCCAATCCTGCTCTTTCGGCCAACCGCTTTAGTCTCCATGTACCTCTGTATAAAGAAGCTTATTTATACAAAAGGTGGCGAATATTCTGCCATGGTAGCTTGACGAAAAGAGTTTCAGTTCCTTCTAGCACTCAGCTCTATATAATGACGACTTTCCTTGACTCTTCCAACACTTATTCAACAGTGAGCTTATTTTAAATTTTCTGGAATACAAGGAAGTATTCCAGTGAGGCTTGTACAAAGAGTTCTGTGGACAGTTTTATACCCGTGGAGACCAACTTTTATTTGGTTTGGCGAGAAAAGACTATAGAAGATGCTCTTTAGTGCTTTTTATTATTGTTGTCCTTGCTCACTCACTTTTGAGAGTTCCAGATAGAAACAAACAAAGGTAACAAGCTATTGGCATCCTGCTGCGAACCAAAATAACTGCCTTGAGGATCTGGCGTCAGATGCACCCAGTCAACCGTGGCACCGAGATTGATGGGCAGATGCTGCCCTGTAGAAGGAGCAGGAGGAAGATTTGACCTGGAAATTTCAGCTATTACATATACACTAGGTTTAATAAGACTGCCCTTTTTAAAGGCAAGAAACACAATGCTGAATGGACTCTCCCACTAAGATACTCATGTTATTAAACTTCCTGGGATCACTTTCAGCTTTCATCTAAAAAACTGCTAACTGTTCTTTTGTTTGTTTAAATTAAATATGAAGACATACCAAGGGCCCAGCTTTCTTGCCAAGAAATACATTGATACTTTTATAGCATTGATATTATCTTAATTAAAAAAGTGAATGAATAATGTGAAACCACAATCTCCCGTAACAATCCAGCTATTGTGACTGCAGATTGTTATTGCTCATCATTTGCAATTGTACCTATCATTTTTAAGGAGGAGGGGGACTACACAAAACTAACAATAGTTATTAGCCGAAGTAGCTTCTATTATTTGTTTGCTCATTCATTTATTTCAATGATTAATACCTGCTTAATGATAATCAGATATATTATTTTAAACAGGTAGCAATGAATAACCAGGAAAAGCAATACAATAACTCCAGAACAATAAAACACAAAAGCACAACCATATCAGAACAATAACACCCTCCAAAAATTGTGAAGATACTAAACATAAAATATATAAAATTGTAATAAGATTTAGTGAGTAAAATCACTGTCAGTAAGATCTCAAAGTTTAGGTCTTCCAAGAAAAGGTAAAGTCAAGGTCATCTTGGCAAAGGGCATTCCATAATCAAGGTCTCTCAGCTGGGAAAATTCTTCATGCTTTATCAAGTACAGCCACACAGACAAACATACATGCAGGATCCACTTTAAATATAAATATCCCCAAATCATTTAAATTCCTCGTCTTAAACATGGACTGGAATACTGTTGTCTGTTAGTACAATTCTTTTTAAAAACGATGAGTTATTGCCTCTAAGTGATATTCCTAATTGCTGTCAGCGTTCCTCATTCTGGCATAACAGCAATTTCAGAGGCAGCCCTTAACTCTAATTTATTATAATAATCTAGACTAGAGGTTACTGCTAAATTCAGCCACTGTGGCTAGAGCAGGCATGTCAAACTTGCGACATCACGTGACGTCGCGTGCCGTATCGTGACCTTTTTCCCCATTGCCGGCAATGGGGTGGGCACGGTTTTGGTGTGACGCATCTGGCCCACAGGCCATGCCTGATCTAGAGTATCCTTATTCCAGAATGGACCACAGCAAGAAAATCAATATAGGGGGCAGATGAGCACTTATGGTAAGCTTTAAGAGCCAGATTAATCTAGTGATTAAGGCCCCAGTCTAGAAAGCGGAAGACCGTGAGTTTTAGTCCCAGCTGAGGCACGAAAGCCAGCTGGGTGACTTCGGGCCAGTCATTCTCTCTCAGCCCAACCCACCTCATAGGGTTGTGGGGAAAATAGAAGGAGGAAGGTATGTTGGATACGTTCACTGCTTTGAGTTTTTGTAAAAACAATAAAGGTGGAAACAAACAAACAAACAAACAAACAAACAAACAAACAAGCACTTCTTCCAGCAGAGTCAATCCATCAGTCTATTATATGAGTGCAGGTTAAACCCTGGGGTCCAGTACTTACGTACTATTTAGTTTGAAATAAAATTTATTGAGATGTGTGACATTACTAAACACCACTGCTTCTGAATCATATGCCTGGATGTCTAAATACTTCCTTCATGTCTATTGGCCAAAAAACACAGCCCCACCCTAAACTGCGTTTTAAAACAATATCTGCCTTTTTTTTTTTTTTTTGATGGAACAGCAAATTGTAAAACATACACTCATACCAGCAATCTGGCATTCTGAAGTTGTGCCAGTAGAAAATCATTACTTAGTAGCGTGCCATTTACCAACTGTCCATCATTTTCAAAATAATTAGCATGCTATATAATTATTTATTTATAGCATCTATATGCTATAGGGCTCTACGCATATATGCTATATGCCATCCTCAACAGCCCTGGCAATTTAAAAAGACAGCATAAACATGATACGTGCATTTTACAACCACTTATATTGCTCTGTCCCCCTCCTAGCAGGTTTGGATTGCAGATGCCTTTGGGTTCTGAGGCCATACAGTACCATATGAAGACATAAGGCTTTATTGAAGATAGCAATAATATAAGATGAGACAGCAATCAAAGAATGTTAAAAAAAAAATACAAAGACAAAGAAAGACTTTATGGTCTTTCTGTCAGTTGGGAAACCCCAGTGAGTGGACAGCAGGCAGATCCCTTCAAAGCCAGCAAATCTGCAGGACCCTCCCAGTTAGGTCTGCAGGAATCCCCCGGGGCTTTATGGCCTCCTTATAGAGGCTCTGAAGTATAATTAAGCTCTGCTGCTTTTTTAATGGTCTCATTTTACTGGATTTTACCAAGTCTTTCCCTTATCTTACAATGCTTTGCCTTCCTGCCAGGAATGAGACCATCAAGGTTCAAGGTTGGGGAGTCCTGCCAAGCACAAAGCCATCAACGTTAGGAGTTCTTGTTTATACCAGGTGGTGGTTAAAGATACTGGATCTGTTTTTCAAGGTTAACCACACTGAAAATGAGACAGATCATCCTACTCTACGCAGGTGTCTTACCAAGGACAAGGCAGAACGGTGTACAACCTGAGCATAATCCTTTACTGACTAAAATAAGTGCTCGTTTAAAACTGTACTACATATCTAACCTTCACATGAGAACATAAAATAGCAATAGCAATAACAGACTTATATACCGTTTCATAGTGCTTTATAGCAGTGTTCTATATACTATACACTTAAGGCAAAGAGGTAGACATCATTATCGAGGTTTTTTTTTTCCTGGCAATCTTCTGGATTGCTGCACTGTGGTTAAGGAATGAACTTGTTTTGACTCCAGTGACAATTTGTTCTGTAATCTAGGTCCTGCCATGGAGAAAACAGATACATCAGAGCTGAATCTACATAAAACTACAGAGCAGACTGAACAGACTGCACAGAAGGGAAGGGCATTGAAACAAGTAGTGTGCTCTTCCAGGCAGTATTAGGAAGTTAGCATTGTTTGTAGAGTCATGAGAGTGGACTTTTAAAAACTGTATAAGTGGAACATATTATCAGCATTCATTGAGATAACAAAAGACGGCTACACATAACCAACAGACACAAAGTTCCATGTTGGAATTCCACACAAAGTTGGATGCTATTTTTAAAACAAACAATTTAGTAATTTTTGTCATAGCCCTAAGAGCTTTCTCCAACTTAATTTGTGATAGCCCCTGAAGTTTGCATACAAAATGTATGCATATGATTAGCAACTTACAAGATTGTCTAGTTCCTAAAAGAAATCTAATAATGCATTTTGCGAGTCTATTTTTATTCCACAAATCACAACTAGAATGATCTTCTCTTGACCTTTTATCTCATCTGACAGATTGTTTTTGTTTTTCTTTCAGCCCAACATTGGGGTTAAATAACAATGAATTTTACACGAACCTAGGAGATCGTTTCTTTTCTGGATAAATAGCATTACGCAGAGCATAGGAAAGAAGAAGAAAAAATAGTAAGCTAAATAAACGAAAGGTATGAGAAAAAAGATCTTTGTTTCCACCGTGTCCATACACCATTTCATTTTTTTGTTCTTTAATTTTTTCCCTCCTCTTTATTTTTGAAGATGTCATTAACACCATCAGACTTCCCCTCTTCCTTGCTCATTTACTCTTCCTTCATACATTTATTTTGTGGTTTGATCTTCATTCATTCTTTCTGTGTGACCAAAGGTACTTTTGTATGGATATACATGCCTTTGTATTCAGTCAACATTAATTCATTTACCCATTCATTCTTAACCTTATTTTTCCTTGATTTATCACTCATACTTTTTAAATATTCCATTCACACTGCATTCAACTTATTTTCATATTTTAATACACCCAGCTTTAATAAAGTAGGCAGAAGTTTGCCTATATACAAATGATTCATTTTCATTTTTTAACAGTAGACCATATATTTCTCATTACCTTTTTAACAGTTATATATTGTCACAGAGTTGCTTTTTAAATATGGGATAATGTCAGTCTAAGAGAGTTCAGGCTTTATTACAAAAGGCTTTATTGTATGTGTGTATGGCTATCTCTGTCTCTGTTTCCTATACACACACTCTACTAGAGAGAAGTTCCCTGAGGATGGGTTTCAGCACAAGTCTGTAAGCTCAGAAGACAAAATCTCTGGTCCTGGTGATCGACCCAGATTGGATCCTGCAACTAAAGGAACTGCTGTAAGTCGATAGATTTTCTCCATGTTGATCTATCCCTAACCTGGTCCTTCAGGTCTTCCAAAGGTATACCCATCACCACCATAAATTGAGTCCACACATTTTGCTGCTGGTGACCCTGTTCTCTTTCCTCCCTTCCCTAGCTCATTGTGGCACGTATGTGTACAGGCATGTGCATGTCTGGGAGGGATGAGCTAAGAATGTCAGGGTATGCCAAGGGTATATATTCCTAGCAGGGTCACCAAGATGTGAAGGTCATCCCAGCAGCCTAGTAAAGCAAGGAGGCACCTATATTAGGCAGCAGCAGTGATAAAGGAAGATGCTGGAAGCGGAAGTTCACTTGATTGTCAAGGCAAAGACATCAATGCATACTGGGCAAAAGAAGGCAATGATAAACCACTCCTATACTTTTATCCAGAAAATCACATGGATAGAAAATGTATTAATAATACTTACCTATTATAATACTAAGCAGCTGACTCAGATGAGATACCATACTGTGGAATTCTAGGCTCTCTGATCTCTCGCTATTCTGATTGTTCCACTCCAAATTTATGAAATTAGCTAGCGTATCCTGAATTAGGAGTTGGACTAAGTCTTGTGGTGTGTATGGAAAAGCTTCACCCATACTTTTCAGCTGTTTTTAGTGATATATTTTGATTTCTTTTGACATCAGTGATCTAGGAAGAAACTAGATTATTTGCTGGCTCTGAAAGTCAGGGCTGGGTGAAGTTTTCTGAAGAAAAACAGTGAGAGAAACTGAAATAAATCCTATCCTAGATGTGTAAAGCTCCCCTTGAATGAAATGTTTACTCTAAAACTAACTGTTTGATCAGGTATTCAAAACTCACTTCAACCCAGGTTGCTAATGGAGTGATTAAGGTTGAGTAAATCTTTGTGTAATGACATGTTTGCTTTTTAACTCTTAAGTTCTATTAATCATGTTCAAAAACAATATCTGTCTGGACAGACCACCAAACAAAGTGTGACTTAACATAATATGACCTTCTCATATTCAGGTTGAATGGTCTCACAGGCATAGGACTGTTAATAGTCATTGACAATGATGCAATATATGAGTCTAAGGCTAACACAGAACAAGAATTTTGGATGATCAGTGGAAGAATTCCACTGGCAATGCCAATCAGGTGGTACTAAAGCAATATTAATTCTGTGAAAGAATTCCATCATAGGTTTTTTTTTTGATGACATTGTTTATTGATACTATAAACCAATAAAGTAAGCTCTTTTCTAGCCTGAATTGCAACAATGAATAGAGACAGCTGCCATCCACTGTGGTTGAAGTTTGTAAAAGCCTCTGTGTATTTTCAATAATCGAATAAAAATGAACATCTTTTTAAAACATTTTGTTAAAAGCCTAACGGTGGATAGCTACTAATGTTGCTTTAAAAATCATCTACATTGCAAAAAAGATATATCCAGGTCCCATTAAACAGACATAGATTTTTAAACAGATTTAAAAAGAAAACATTTGATGGAGTCGAAAAATATGTGAGTATATAAGGCATGCCCACATTTTAGACTTATGGTAGCATCCATTCCTGAGTCAGTATGAGATATACTTCCTCTGAGAGACTCAATCAGGATCAAATCAGTTTTATAAACATGACAGATGATACAAATCTTTATTATGAGTATGAAGCAGATTAGACTATTTCCCCCCCAAATAAATGTATGGAAAACTTTCAGAGACGTCATTTGTGCCCAAATCTGTCAAGTGGGCAGATGAAGCTGGCATGACTAATAGAGAAGAGAACAAGGAATTGGAAGTACAAAAGGCTGAGTCATACAAGACTTGGAAGAGAAGCCCTGCATTGTATGTAGATGGAGGTAGATGGTGACCGGCTCAAGGACAAGGGAGGCTGAGTGTCAAGCAAGGAGGATAGTCATGGCTACAGTCAGATTTTTACTTGAAAAGGATTTTTGGTGATGAATGAAGAAGCTTGCTAACTTGAGGGGACAACTGGTCAAGATGAGAAATATCTGATGTAGATTATATGCCTAAGGAAAAAGCTGGAAGAGGACAAGGAATAAAGGCCTTTAAGGAAGGCTGAAATATGTGTGTGTGTGTGTGTGTGTGTGTGTGTGTGTTTTAATGAAACTCTTTAAGCAATCTTTCCTCCAAAAATATAATAAAGAGTGAAGGAGACATTTTACTGAGAGAGGAAACAACAAAGTCTTGTTATCGATAATCAGGAAGGATGCGTGTAAGAGAAGGAAAGGGCTAGAAAGGTTATTTTTTAGTGAAGTCTAAAACTCCTTCCCCATCCTAGCCTTCTCCTGAGACACATTCTGGATGGGGATGCAGGGAATTGTGGTTCTGGTACCTGGGAAGGGAGGGTACAATGCTGGAAAGGAGTGAAGTAAAAAAGTGAAAAGCTGTTCTGAAAGAAGAGCTGATGATTATATACTTCCTTTCCTAACAACCTCTTTAAACAGATAGAAAGGGCTTCTTAGCATCAAGGGAAAAACCAGATGCAGGATGGAAAGAAGAAACTTTCCTCAAGCGCAGGAAGACTTATGAGGTACTATACACTCTGGAAACAGGACTGCATAAAAAGAGCTAGAATTCAGAATCAGCCAGCTTGCACTTATCATAACAAGAATTTATTGGCCATCCATTTTCAATTCAATGGTGCAGAAGTTGGTATCTAGCTGGGACTTCTCCTAAGTTCATGTGATGAAGGGCCTGCTAACAGAATTCATGACAAATAGAGGAGGAGTTGAAGATATATCCACCACCTTTTCCAGTTGAAACTTGCTATGTTTCATATAGACTTTGTACTCTTGAGTTTGCCAAGTTCCCAAGTAAAAAAGAAATCCATATGTTATGAAGAAGACACATTATATCATGGATAGAAGAGAAGCTTTATGCCATATGGGCTGGATGAGGATATGTATCCATGGAAAAGAAGGATCATGAGGAATAATTACCACCATCCTATTAATAAGGTCTTATCGTTTTAGAGATGTATTATTATACCAGTGTTGTTTGCTTATGTACTTAAGCACCTGACTGAAATTGTTCTCTAATCTTGCCCAAATGGATTTCTCAGTGTTTGCCAATGGAGCAGATGGCTAATACTAACAATAATGCCTGCTTGCACTTCTGTTTCTTTAACAGGTGATTGTTTTTTTAGTTCTTGCAGAATTATCCTTTGAATGACGGAGGAAGCATCCATAGATCAAACTCAACTCCAAGAGGGCTTGATGAAGATTATATATCCAGAAAGTTGACTTGTAAACCAAAACCTATTTCTTCATCTAGGTTAATCCTATTCAGGATGATGTGAAAATAAATTCTACATTTCCCATATAAGAAAAAGTTATCAGTGCAACTCAAGTACTTTTCTTTTAGGGACTATCAAGCACACGTTGGAATTTGTAAAGCCAGTTGTGTTGTTTGAATGATTCTTTGTAATGAAGAATACTTTGGAAGTTTTATAACTTAGCTGGATTGCACAGGCCTGCCAAGTTCTCTCATTAGATAAAAAGCTGCTGCTTTTTATTTCTTTGCTGGGGAAAAGGAATTCAATGGTGATTTTGCTAACAAAATAAACTGATTAAATCTCTGCCAACATAGATAATTGTTGACAGATAATATCTGTTTTCATTTGTGAACTTTTTTAGAACAACTCCAGCAGCATTTTCTTATCTGGCTATTTTTGTGGAATAAAAAGGCCACTGTTAGCAAAAATTTTAGATCAGTCTTATGTGTAAGTAGAGGATCAGATGCCAAAGTTATTTCAAAAGGAAAAAAATAATAATCCTTGGTCTAAACAAATGCTTTCTTTTATTTTAGGGCTCATCAAAATGGCTGCTGAGCTTTCCAAAAGTATGTTGACCAAATACGTTGGCTACTAGCTCTAAAGGCCCATAAAGGGCTCTAGTAGCTGAGCCCTTTATGGGCCTTTAGTAACAATGCTGACAAATAGTGCTGTCCTTATAATCATAATGCACAATATATTAAAGAAACTATGGAAATGTAGCAAGTATGAATTCTTATAGTTTCCTTTTCTCTCACACCTGCCAACAGGGAAAACAACCACCAATCATTCTGATACTCTGCTCTGGACACATTATGCAAAAAAGACCTAGGTCAAATGTTCTTAACCACATGTTCCAAAACCAGATCTAGTGCTCCTTCAAAACAGCATTAAAAAAAGTAAATATAAAGGTTTCCCCTGTCCAGTTGTGTCCGACTCTAGAGGATGGTGCTCATCTTCATTTCCTAGCCGAGGGAGCCAGTGTTGTCCAAAGATGCTTCCATGGTCATGTGGCTGGCATGACTATATGCCGAAGTGCATGGGACACTGTCACCTTCCCATTGAAGTGGCACCTATTTATCTACTGGTATTTCCATGCTTTCAAACTTCTAGGCTGGCAGGAACTGAGGCATTACATCTTTGTAGATGAGCAATCTGTTGGAAGCACAGTCAAATACATTTGCAGAAGCCATGTGTCTGATCTCTCCTCTACCCAAGCCAAAGTACCCATGGAGAGCAGTGCCTGGTGACTAGAGAGGAGAAGTGGCCAATGGAAGCTGGGCAGATCTATTTATTTACTTACTTATTCATTTAGAAAATCAAATAAATGTGACCAATCAAACCCCATAACAACATACATCCAACCAACCAACCACAGAGCCCACTAATTTTTCATGTACTTTTGCACTTGCTGGCCTCAGTCATATCTTATGCTTGGGTGAAGAGCCAAGACCTCACAGCCCTTCAGAAGGCTAAGGGGGGGCTCTCTCAGGGGAGAGGCAGTTCCAAAAGGTCAGGGTAGCCATGGAAAAGATGCATCACAAAGGTCCCATCAGTAAGTGCCCCAGAGCCTACATATTTGGAGGCACTGGTAAAGCCCATCATTCTTAGGCGACTGGAAAATTGGAAAAGCAATGGAAGTGCATTTACTATTATAAAAAAGCAAAGAGAGAAGGAGGATGCTTATAAAGAAAAATAATAATTTAAAAAATATTCCTGCTGCGTTTTGAACCGTCAATGTCTGACTTACAGGGTGAGTTTTACTGACATTTCCACAGGCATTTTCTAAGACTATGCAAACTATTAGGAATAAATACAGTAGGAAGAAAGGATTTTTTTTTTTAAAAAAGAAAAGAAATAGTGGGCCTATTTTAATTTGTATATATATATTTTGTATTTACTTTGTGTGTATACATTTAATTTAACTTTCTCTATGTATACATAGATGTATGTATGTATATGGATGCATACATATTGTATACATATAAAAGTGCATATTCTCCAGGAAGACCCACCCACAGGGAGAAAAATGATTGGTAATCATTTTCCCGGGAGGCCGTAACAGCAAGATCATTGTCTGATGGGAAGATGTGATAGCCTGCAGTCTGAGCTGAATACCTTATAAGCTATTGCCAAAGTCTAAACGGGATTTTGATAAGCTGGTTTGAGAGTTAAGTTGGCATGAGCACAGGACAGGAGCAGTTTAAGCAGTAAGTGTAGATAAGCTGTCTAAATGCTGAACAATCAGAAAGGCTGAATGAAGAAAAATGAATGATGATGCCAGAGAAAATTGTTGTGTACACCTTCGACTGCAAGTAGCACAAATCATTCAGTATCAGATGAAGTAAAGCCAGACTGCTCATTGGGAACACTAATAACAAAGTGAAAGCTTAAATATTTTGAATAGATAATGTAAAAGTGAGAGTCACTGAAAAAGAGTGGAAAATCAATGGAAATTGAAAATGAGGCTGACAGAAGACAAGGTGGTTAGGTATTATAATTGATGACACATATAGAAGCTTACAAAAACTCATAGAAGCAGTTGGTGACAGACAATCCTAGAAACATCATGTCTTTCAGGTCCTGAAATGTGAGAAGTGACTGAATGACTGAACAAATGTTTTTCCATATAAATATATTAATTGTAAGTTTTTGAACCTCCCACGCCCCCCTCGATTTCCTCTTTGTTTCTCCTACGTACCTTATGTGAGCATTCTTTTTCTTGCCTAAACAATCTAAAAATACTCCGCTCTGCTTCAAGGATCATCTGTTGTGTTTAGAAAAAGATACTAGCTTCCAAACTGGATTTGCTGGACAGATAGCTATTTGTCCTCTAACAGAGCTAAGGCTTAGACGTAGAATAAGCTCCTCCCTTACATTTGAGTGAAATCTCTCCCTTTATCCTTATTCTAGAAAAGCTTATTCTATAAATAGGAAGAACTAGAAACCTTGTCCCAAGGAAGCATAATCACAGCTCCTAATAGCAACACAACAACAGTTTGGTCAGTTGATATGGAATTCACTTGCCTGTCTTCCCTGTTTGATCCTGTGACATTTCTCCAATTATAAGTTAGTTGGGTTGAACAATGAAATTTCACATGTACAGAATGATACTTGTCCCCTTTTCATAACCCACAAAGAAGATTGAAAAAAAAACCAAGGATCCTTTGGAACATGAAAACCTCTGACATCCAAATGGATGGAGGCAACTGTGGAAAAGTCTGCAACATAGGAGGAGCAAAAATATTACAATCAAGTTCCTGATCTTCTATGAACTACAAATCACAACCCTCTATGCAACATTTTTCATCATTATCACTTTTGAACTGTCTTGTTACACCAAGGCTGAATTTCATAACCTTTTTAAAAAAAATATAAACATTTCAAATGAGGGTTCTGAGGAAACATCTATCCCCCTCTCTCCATATTGTTATGTTCTTCCAAAACTCCATGGTAAACATTTGTACTAATTCTGCATCAATTTGTTCTATCTTGCCTGAGTTTTGTATCTCTCCCCAAAATAAGCAACTGATGTGGCCTTCCATAGGGACTTAAAAACACCCCGAACCAACATTAACTGGCCAAGAAAAAAATATAATAAATAATTTCCAATCTATTCAGTATCCATTTATTTCTGAGCTGGTTCTAAATGTGTGGGTATATAACTGAGCTGAGTATAAAACTAGACCTTATAGGAAAAAACTTTGGTGTCGGCTTGAAATTGATAGAGCCAAGTTTTACTTCCTAGTCAGGGAGGTCATAGTAAATATCTATAGTTTGTTATGTACCAGAATTGTGGCATCTTCTATACGTAAAAGTAGCACCCCAAACCTGGTGAATGAAACTGGGGTTTTCCAAATATAATGAATGACGAATGACTTGGAAGAAAGAATATCCCAATAAAAGTGCTTACACTATTATCTAAAGCAGAATATAGGACTGAATTGTAAGGAAAACAGACTTCAGCATTGGACCATGACAACAACCAAAGAGTTAATATTTGGGTTAATTACGGGACTTTCAGAGAATGAAAGTGATACTGTAGCTTTGTCACGGTTGTTCCTCTGTCAATTGATTGAGGTACCAATGGGAGTTCACTGTGATTTTAAATGCTAACATCTAATTATGGCTGATACAACCACTGGCCACCCAGCCATTGTTACATATAACTGAAATACAGCAATTCCTAGTGACACTTTGATTGTGCAGTGCAGTCAGCTCCGATCATCCTTTTGTGTCTCCTATGTCTGACATGTGGATCAAACCCTCTCCATTGTGCTCTGCCTTTCTAAAGAGAACAAAGAGAAATTGACAATGAAGTGGCTGCCAGCCCATTGCCGTAGTCCATATATCTACCCAGCTGTCATTACGTAATCTGAGTAGCTCTGCTAGCCTGGAGGAATATAAATTGTCCATCAGAGAGGTGAGGGATTTAACTCAAAAAGTTTTTGTTATTGCTGCTTGCTGTGGCTGCTGCAGCAGCAGTAGGAGCACGTATATAGAAATTCAACTGTGGGAGGCTTTAAAATGTACTTTGGCGCTCGAGCATCCAAGCCCAGGAGGATTTTCTTTTAATAAGAATTATCCTGAGTAGACACTTGACCCTTCACCTGAAGGAAAGCAGAAAACAAATAGTCTTCTCCCAAACAAATGTAGCGATGCGGTATCTTATAAAGATGAATATTTTGCTGAGTGATCAGGCTGTGTGCAGTAGGTGGAAAGCGAGAGAGATTCTTGAACATAATGTAAGTGCCAAAGCTGATAAAGTGTTAAAAAGAAAATATGTTAACATTCACAATTAATTAAAAGCAAGAATTAGAACGATGTGAGTGTCTCACTCAAATTGTGGAGTGGAGCAAATCACCTCAAGGAAGTATTTTATGGAAAATATATTAGAAGACATTTTATTTGTGATTATTTACTTAGTGGAAACTTACTTTCAAATAATGAGGTACTGATCTGTATCGTGAATGCTCAGGATATAGTTTTTTTTGTAATATTGTCAACTATGTTAGTATTATAGACTGTGTAAATCTACAGTATAAGTGTGAGAAGACTTTTGGGTAAGTGTAGCACCCATTAAATAAAATACCAGATGATTATTAACATCATGTATTATCAGAAAAGTAAGATTACAAAATCAGGAATAATAAAAAACAGTAGTACGTATAAAAACAGACTGGTGCAAGGGAGGCAGATGGCAAATGAGATTTAAAAAAAAAAATCTTGAATTTTTTAAATTAACCTACAACAAGTAAAAGTACTGTTTGATGGCATACCTATCAGCAGGCAATCAAACTTAAAACATTAAAATACCAATAGGTACCGTACTGGGAGTTATGGATATATTATTTCCTAATAAAGCTAGGTGATAATTTTGCAGTGCCAGTATGAACTGATGCTTTGCATCAAAATCTCTTCCTAAAACTGTTTGAAGAACAAAGCTTCCCAAATATTTGAAAGCCCTTCTTCAAAGAACTTTACAAACAGCTCTCATCATTGATAAGATAATGGGGGAGGGGGGAGACTGAACCACCGGAAAAAACATATCCAAATTCCCTACTTGATCATATGGCAGCCAATCAATGCTGACTCAGTAACTACATAGGTGGATTCCCTTCTTTGTTATTGTTAGTTGCGAAGTTGTGTCCGACCCATCGCGACCCCATGGACAACGTTCCTCCAGGCCTTCCTGTCCTCTACTATCTTCTGGAGTCCATTTAAGCTCACGCCTACTGCTTCAGTGACTCCATCCAGCCACCTCATTCTCTGTCGTCCCCTTCTTCTATTGCCCTCAATCTTTCCCAGCATTAGGCTCTTCTCCAGTGAGTCCTTCCTTCTCATTAGGTGGCCAAAGTACTTGAGTTTCAACTTCAGGATCTGGCCTTCTAAAGAGCAGTCAGGGTTGATCTCCTCTAGAACTGACCGGTTTGATCGCCTTGCAGTCCAGGGGACTCGTAGGAGTCTTCTCCAGCACCATAGTTCAAAGGCCTCAATTCTTTTGCGCTCAGCCTTTCTTATGGTCCAACTTTCACAGCCATACATTGCAACTTTTTACCACCCATGTATTTCTCAAGTGTTTATTTTTCATTATTATTTTGCTTCCAGAATGAATGCAAATTTAATTATAAACCAGCGTGGGGATTGTATACTGTATCTGTATAACTAGCATGCCCATGTGGTCAATATCTCCAGGGATAAATTCTTGAGGAAATACATTTCCTCTTAGAACTTGTTTTAATGCACTACATTATCATTTTTATAGCAGACTGCTATAGAAGGTACGGTAGAATTTTCCAACAGCGAACTTCAATGCATGCTGATTATACCTGAGATATTGACATGACCCCAGTTGGTGCTAGTTTTAAATTTTTAAATTTGAAATAAAAGAAGTGAGGCTTTAAGTCTCACAATTTTAGGTGCCATTTTGACTTTTTTGACTCCCTCGGGGATGTCCCTGCCAGGGCATTACAGCTCTCCTTTCCTCTTTCCTCCATATCAAAGAAACTGTAGTTAATGCTAATGCAGAATTGCTTTCAAACTGTGGTTAGATGTGCATATCGTGGTTTCTGGGAGTTCCTTGGTTAGCTCTAACTATTTGGTTCAGAAGTGATACCAAGCTATGATATTATTTTTCTCCATCCTGAAATAGAAACCTTCCTCAGGACCTTTCTTTCACATATACTATTTAAAGTCTTGCTGACAATAGACGGAATAAATCTGTCACAAGTTTGGCACAGTCCACACCTGCTACCTTTTCCCCATCTAAACCTTAGCTATGATAGTTGCTCTCTAGCAAGTCAACCTTCTGTTCCAGCTTGCAATGGTGAGGAATTTTAGAAATGTCAGCCATGCATTAGCATAATCATTCTTATTTTATGACTGGAGCAGCTGCCTACAAAATTCATTTTCAAACATAGGCGTTTTCCCATGAGGGTTCAACTCAGGACTGGACCTGAGTTGAAAGCCTAGCTTGGTGAAAGCTGTTTTGTTTTCCTTTCCTTCCTTCATCTCATTTTTTTTCTCTTTCTTTTTCTCTCTCTCCCCCTTCCCCCTCCCCCACCCCCCCATTTCTTTCTACTGGGCATTTTATATTCCAATTATTTTACATTTCGCCTTGCAACGGTATTGAAAGCACTGCTAATGAATCAATGCAAATTAAAGTTCTGTTGGTATCTGAGCTGAGCATGTGTTTCAGGTTTAGAGCTGTTGCCTGGCTATCAAAGGTATCTTCTTTTGTCAGGTAGGAGACACTGTGACTCACTTGCGGCTGGGCAAAAGAGATAGAAATGAGGTTTTGAAGAGAGACACAAGAAGCAAGTTAGGACTGGGGGAAATGCCTGTGACGTTTTGTGAGAAGCAGTTGTAGAAATGGGGAAGTAAAGGATGCAAAAAAATTTTTTTTAAAAAAAAATACCACCCATCTCCCAGCCCAGGATTGTTCTGGCATAGTAATAGATCAGTTAATTTCTTTTAAAAAAGATTTATTTTTTTAAAATGCAATTATAAACTGAAATACTGTGATCTATTTGCTAGATTTATATCTCCCCCATTGGCATCTTCATGGGGAAGAAGTGAAAAGAAAACAAGATGGCAGGCAGGGGGGGCATAATGGAAGTATTGCCCCTTTTGTTCATGCGTTGATTCCCAAAGGGGCGGGGCTTCCATCATGCAATCATGGCCACCAGCATCTTGACTGTTTTTTTTTTTACTTTCCTTGCAGAGCAGTTATCCCACTCTTTCCTCAGCAGCTTTCCTTCCATTTTCCCCCATAACCAGGAGTAGTTGGGCCTGAAAGAAAGCAGATGGCCCAAAGTCCCTCAGGGGCTGAGGATACTTGAACTTGGTCTCTCTGGTACCAGTCCAACACCCTAACCACAACACTATTGTCTATTCCTTTCCTCCTCTCTGATTCCCAACTACAAAATTTTCCTCTAGATATTAATTTGTCCAAAATTTTATCTTGCCATTTTATCTTGCCATTCTCTTTTTGTCTTGTTGATGTCATATCAGAAGATACCATTTATATATATATATATATATATATATATATATATATATATATATATATATATATATATATATATATATATATATATATATATATATATATATATATATATATATATATATATATATATAAAAAATAATGAACTCTGGGATATTAGAAAAAGGCTTCTTTATTGCTGAGCTTTCGTTAACAACCTGTTAACATCATCAGAGCAAAGGGCTAAATGGCAAGGGAGCATGTGCATAAATTCACATAACAGTTGGAAAACGGTTACATTGTGGCATGTGCACATAGCGTGCTTAGGAAGCTCGTTTAGAAAAATCACATTGACGGTAGTAGGTATACAGTAGAAAGTCTCCCGACAAGATTTAAAAGTCGCGCTTGACAGCTGTCAGGCGCGCAAGCCGGAGCGTGCCTGTCAGTTGTTCTGCGCGAGGTTAACAGGGAGCCGCGCGGAGTCTTGTGCCGGCTGGATTCTTTTAGTGGAGAGTAGCTTGGATGTTCGTCTCGCCCTCTCACGTGCAGGTGTTGTGGGACTGGATCTGTCAGCTGTTTGGCGCGTAAGTCGGATCGCTCTCATCAGCTGTTCGGCGCGAGGTTTTTCGTGGCATTGCGTGAAGTCTTGTGCCGGCTGGATTCCTTCCGTAGAGGGCAGTTTTGATGTTCGTCTTGCCCTCTCACGTGCAGGTGCTGTGGGACCGGATCTGCAGGGAGAGAAAGTAGATGCCCTCGTAGGGCATGTAAGTGGTTTGCTTGTCCTTATTTCCCCCCCCCTTTTTTTGGAACGTTGTGGAATCGTTATTGTTATAGGAGTCACTCTTTTGGATTTCGCAGTTTTTCCAGAGTAAGGTTGCTGCGTGTGTGTGTATTGTTGTGTATAATCAATTAGAATGTTTGTGTGTGGTTGTTTGTTGTGTTTGTCTGTTGTGGGTGGTTTTGCAGAGTTTTGGAATTGGGTTGTAACAGCTTGTTTTATTGCAGGTGTCAATTCTGGTCTAGGTCTTAATATTCTGCTTCTGTTCAAGTCTTGTGTGTGTATGTTTTGTTGTGTGTGAGTGTCTTGTGAGATTGGATTTATGTTTTGGATGTTTGTGTCATGGATGCAGTGGTCAGTAGTGTTGTTGCTTCTGTGCGTGAAAGTGTCAGGATGTGTTGTGTTGGTTGTGCAAGTTGTCATGGTTGTGTTAGAGTTGTGTTCTTTATTTGGATTAGATGAAAAGAGTTGTGTTGAAGAAAGGGTGTCTGTTATGTTGGTTAGGAGTTTGGCATGTGGCTGAGGTGGTGTTATCGTGTTGTTGTTGGTTGAGTTGAAGTGTTTAGGTGTTTTGTGTTGCTGTAAGTGACTTTTTAGGGTTTGGTAAGGGGGTAGTAGGTCAATGTGTCTGTTGATGGAATGGTAGTCTGAAAACCAAGCTTCTTTTAGAAGACGGCCGCCTTTGGTGGAATCTTGAGCTATGACTTTTGCCTCTTTAAAGTTGAAAGTGTGGCCATGTTCGAATATATGAGTCCAGACTTGGGAGCGTTGTTCCTGCCTTTTTATTGCTAAAACATGCTCATGTATTCTTGTTTTAAGTCTTTTTGATGTTTCTCCAATGTAGTTACATTGGCATGTATTGCATTCAATTTTGTATATGATGGAGGATAAATCACTGGTTGGTAATGGTTCTTTGGGCCGCATCAGCTTGGAGCGTAATGTTTGGTTGGGTTTGTGTGCGATGTTGATGTTATATGGGGCAAGAATTCTGGCAGTGGCTTCTGAGACTCCATTGATATACGGGATTGTTGCCCAAGTCGTAGTAGCTGAAGAATTGTGGATTGAGTGTGGTGTCCTATCCTTGCAGCAACGCCTAATGAAACTTAGTGGGTAATCATTCTGTTTACATATGCGGAGTAGGTGGGCTTTCTCTTTAGATTTTGCTGTTTCTGTGCTGCAGTGGGTCTTGATTCTTTTGAATAATGTTCTTATACAGCTGACTTTGTGTGATGTGGGATGATTGCTTAAATAGTGAAGGATTCTATCTGTGTGGGTGGTTTTACGATATATGGAGGTTGATAAATTTCCATCTGGGAGGCGATGGACTAGCACATCCAGGAAAGGTAAGGAGTTGTTGCTCTCTTCTTCTGCGGTAAATTGGATGTCTGGATGGAATGAATTTAGTTTATGTAAGAATCTGGTAGTGTCACACCGCTTAATGACCGCAAAAGTGTCATCGACGTATCTAACCCAAAAGCTGGGTTGATAGTCAGTCATCACAATATGTTCTAGATCCTGTAACACAATTTCAGCTATAATACTTGAGATAGGAGACCCCATGGGTGTGCCTTTTACTTGCTCATATATGGTGTCTTTATGAGTAAAATAGGTTTTAAGGCAGAAACCCAGTAGTTGTATGTAGTCCTCCGTGTTGAGAGAATTGGGTTGTTGAAATTCTCCTTGCTGTAAAAGTTTTCTAAAAACAGAGACGGTTAGGTCTTGGGGGATAGATGTGAAAAGGGATACCACATCGAATGAGATCATGATCTCATCATCCTTAACCTTTAATGGACGTAATCTCATCAAAAAATCTTCTGGGGATTTAACCATGGTTAGAGAGTCACTGATCAGGTGTTTAAGTTTTAGGCTCAACCACTTTGCTAGGCCATAAGTGGGTGTACCTCTGAAAGACACGATAGGTCTTAAGGGGACTCCTACCTTGTGGATTTTTGGGAGTCCATATATGCGCGCCATGGCCGTATCCCTGGGTCGGATGGATCTGTGGTCTTCCTCTTTTATTTTGTTCTGTCTCCTTAGTCTGTTTAAAGTGTTGTTGAGTCTGTTGGTGAGTGATGTCATAGGATCTTTGTTGGTGACGTGGTATGTAGTTGTGTCACCAAGTAGGTCAAGGATTTTGTGGTCATATTCATGTTTATTTAAAATCACTGTAGATCTACCTTTATCGGCTGGGAGGATGACAATGGATTTATCTTTTCTTAAATCTTCCAAGGCTCTGCTCTCAGATTTTGATAATGTATGGTGTGTTCTGTGACTGATGAGTAGTCCTGATACACGTTGTCTGATGGTGTTTTTGATGTTATCATTACTATCGATGCGGTGTATGATCGGTTCGAATGCTGCTGCAAAATCAAAATTATGGCCTAGCAAAGTGGTTGAGCCTAAAACTTAAACACCTGATCAGTGACTCTCTAACCATGGTTAAATCCCCAGAAGATTTTTTGATGAGATTACGTCCATTAAAGGTTAAGGATGATGAGATCATGATCTCATTCGATGTGGTATCCCTTTTCACATCTATCCCCCAAGACCTAACCGTCTCTGTTTTTAGAAAACTTTTACAGCAAGGAGAATTTCAACAACCCAATTCTCTCAACACGGAGGACTACATACAACTACTGGGTTTCTGCCTTAAAACCTATTTTACTCATAAAGACACCATATATGAGCAAGTAAAAGGCACACCCATGGGGTCTCCTATCTCAAGTATTATAGCTGAAATTGTGTTACAGGATCTAGAACATATTGTGATGACTGACTATCAACCCAGCTTTTGGGTTAGATACGTCGATGACACTTTTGCGGTCATTAAGCGGTGTGACACTACCAGATTCTTACATAAACTAAATTCATTCCATCCAGACATCCAATTTACCGCAGAAGAAGAGAGCAACAACTCCTTACCTTTCCTGGATGTGCTAGTCCATCACCTCCCAGATGGAAATTTATCAACCTCCATATATCGTAAAACCACCCACACAGATAGAATCCTTCACTATTTAAGCAATCATCCCACATCACACAAAGTCAGCTGTATAAGAACATTATTCAAAAGAATCAAGACCCACTGCAGCACAGAAACAGCAAAATCTAAAGAGAAAGCCCACCTACTCCGCATATGTAAACAGAATGATTACCCACTAAGTTTCATTAGGCGTTGCTGCAAGGATAGGACACCACACTCAATCCACAATTCTTCAGCTACTACGACTTGGGCAACAATCCCGTATATCAATGGAGTCTCAGAAGCCACTGCCAGAATTCTTGCCCCATATAACATCAACATCGCACACAAACCCAACCAAACATTACGCTCCAAGCTGATGCGGCCCAAAGAACCATTACCAACCAGTGATTTATCCTCCATCATATACAAAATTGAATGCAATACATGCCAATGTAACTACATTGGAGAAACATCAAAAAGACTTAAAACAAGAATACATGAGCATGTTTTAGCAATAAAAAGGCAGGAACAACGCTCCCAAGTCTGGACTCATATATTCGAACATGGCCACACTTTCAACTTTAAAGAGGCAAAAGTCATAGCTCAAGATTCCACCAAAGGCGGCCGTCTTCTAAAAGAAGCTTGGTTTTCAGACTGCCATTCCATCAACAGACACATTGACCTACTACCCCCTTACCAAACCCTAAAAAGTCACTTACAGCAACACAAAACACCTAAACACTTCAACTCAACCAACAACAACACGATAACACCACCTCAGCCACATGCCAAACTCCTAACCAACATAACAGACACCCTTTCTTCAACACAACTCTTTTCATCTAATCCAAATAAAGAACACAACTCTAACACAACCATGACAACTTGCACAACCAACACAACACATCCTGACACTTTCACACACAGAAGCAACAACACTACTGACCACTGCATCCATGACACAAACATCCAAAACATAAATCCAATCTCACAAGACACTCACACACAACAAAACATACACACACAAGACCTGAACAGAAGCAGAATATTAAGACCTAGACCAGAATTGACACCTGCAATAAAACAAGCTGTTACAACCCAATTCCAAAACTCTGCAAAACCACCCACAACAGACAAACACAACAAACAACCACACACAAACATTCTAATTGATTATACACAACAATACACACACACGCAGCAACCTTACTCTGGAAAAACTGCAAAATCCAAAAGAGTGACTCCTATAACAATAACGATTCCACAACGTTCCAAAAAAAAGGGGGGGGGAAATAAGGACAAGCAAACCACTTACATGCCCTACGAGGGCATCTACTTTCTCTCCCTGCAGATCCGGTCCCACAGCACCTGCACGTGAGAGGGCAAGACGAACATCAAAACTGCCCTCTACGGAAGGAATCCAGCCGGCACAAGACTTCACGCAATGCCCCGAAAAACCTCGCGCCGAACAGCTGATGAGAGCGATCCGACTTACGCGCCAAACAGCTGACAGATCCAGTCCCACAACACCTGCACGTGAGAGGGCGAGACGAACATCCAAGCTACTCTCCACTAAAAGAATCCAGCCGGCACAAGACTCCGCGCGGCTCCCTGTTAACCTCGCGCCGAACAACTGACAGGCACGCTCCGGCTTGCGCGCCTGACAGCTGTCAAGCGCGACTTTTAAATCTTGTCGGGAGACTTTCTACTGTATACCTACTACCGTCAATGTGATTTTTCTAAACGAGCTTCCTAAGCACGCTATGTGCACATGCCACAATGTAACCGTTTTCCAACTGTTATGTGAATTTATGCACATGCTCCCTTGCCATTTAGCCCTTTGCTCTGATGATGTTAACAGGTTGTTAACGAAAGCTCAGCAATAAAGAAGCCTTTTTCTAATATCCCAGAGTTCATTATTTTATTTAATTGACTTTAAATATATATATATATATATATATATATATATATATATGTAAACCCACACGTTCACTTTCATCTCTTTTACTCTTTGCAGCTTCTAGAACAGGGGTGTCAAACTGCTGGCCCACGGGCCGGACGTGTCACCAGGAAACCGCGCCCACCCCATTGCTGGCAATGGAGAAAAAGCTCAAATACGTCACGCGATGTCATGTGACGTTGTGAGTTTGACATGTCTATTCTAGAATGTTTCCACTTCAAGGAGCATCTGATTCATGGGGGAAAAAATGTATTATTTTAAAAAAAGAGTTTGGGATATTATGTGATAGATTGGTTGGCTGCTAAAAAAAAAAAGCAGGGAGGGTGGATAACATTGGCACATGGCAACAGGAAGTTTAGATTGAATGGCATTTTATACACATATACATGAATGCTGATATTCTTCATGCAATTTACATAGAGGTCCCATTATGCCTCCTTAGTTTCACCTCATTTGGAGACATAAGAAGTCCCCAGAATTTCCTTGATCATTGAGTCCCACCAGTGCAGTTTTTATTTTTTTGAAGACAAGAACAGAATCTGGTCCCAAGTGTATACCTTGAAAAGTATTGCCCAGTCAACTTCCCTGTAGTTTTAATCCATTACGACTAGTTCTGCCCTCTTGGTAGTTAGTTGAGGATGACCTTGAATCTGAATCTCCTCAGTTCTGGCCCAATGCCCAAAGAATGATCTCATGCCCTGGACTTCAGTTCCAGAGAAGAACATCACAGCGGACAGCAGACTGAATGAAGAAATGGCCTCTCACTTGTTGAAGCTTTTTCTATAATGACTGAAGCCATTGTATAATTCCTTGATCTAAATAAAAAGATCACCTCTGACCATCAGAGGTATAGCACAGCATTCCTAGGTTCAGTGTCTTCTAGATGGGCTGGACTCTGCTGGCTAGGATTATTGTACTGCAATATATTTGGATGGCATCAGGTTGAGTAAGGTAGATCTGAGATAGATAGATTTACAGTCTCCCTTGGTTGTAATCACACCATACATTGCTCCAGTCTATATGTCCAGAATCAAAGGAGCCCCGAACTCATCCTATTATCCTACCTGTATACCTCAGGTAGAGAGAGTCTTGTTTTGGTTCCAAAGTATGTGAACCTCTGGAGCTCTATGGTCCATTGCTCAGTGAGGCAGGAGCAACAAGAGCTCAGTTGCCCCGGAAAAGCTAGTAGAGCTGCATCTGATTAGCATGAATGGGAGACCCCAGGAAGTCCCAAGACTGTAAGCTGGACAGTGCACTGCATACATCTGCAGTGTATTTCTGACAAGAAGGCCCTTTGGACATAAAGCTCAACTTGAAGAAGACGTTATTTATTTATATTGTATTATCAGGATAGAGCTGCGTGGTGGCCTAGTGCAGGGGTCCCCAACCCCTGGGCTGAGGCCCACTATTGGGCCTTAAGCCATTTGGAACCTGGTCACAGAAGTGGCGGGTGAGAACGCACGTGCACATCCCCACTTGCATGAGCAGCGGGCAAGTGTGCCCGTGCTCCATTTGCACGAGCGGTGGGTACGCATGCCCATTGCTCATGCGAATGAAGCTGGATGCGCAGGCACGCTTGCCCACCATTTGTGCGGAACTATCCCCTCTCCCCCCCCCCAGCAGGGCCGCAAAGCTGGAAAGGTTGGGGAACTCTGGCTTAATGGCAAAGATGCTTGCCTCCCCCTTGGAAGGTTGAGAGTTAGCAGGTAGCAGGAGAAGTTTATCTCCTAGGGTGCAAAGGAAAAAAAAATCTGCTATAAACTTGGCATGGTTTCAGGAAGGGTATCTGGCCAATAAATGCTCAGCTCCATCCAGTTGCCCCGACTCTACCCCAAATTAAGGGATTGCAGGATCGTTAACATGGAGCTTTTTTTTTTATTGTACTATCAGGATGTTTAACGTAATGCAGTTAGTCCTTCTTATGTAAGTATCCATAACAGATCCATCAGAATATCTGTAACAAAATCCCTGTGGAGATTTTTCTTCTTCTTAGTATTTACAAGTAAACTGCCCAACATGATGCATGTAGTGAGATGACAAATCTGAGCACTGCTTGAGATCCTCCTAGCTATTAACACTATAGGCTTCATAATTTTTTTATGTTGTGCTCTTGGCTATAAAGAATAAAAAACACCAGGAATAAATCTTGCCACCAAAATGTATGTGTCAGAAAAATCTTTTGCAGCAGTAAATTATGGTGTGCAAAGAGACTGGAACCGAATTTGCAAATTAAGGCCTAGTAAAAGTTGTCAATTTCTTAAATCCCTGGGTTTTTAAAACCATGTGCAGTAATGAAAGATTGTTAAAGAGAAAACATGTGCGTTTGTGACGTGTATTAGCCAAAGAAGTGAAAAATATCTGTAAAAAAATAATTAAAAAAGTAAAATAAAAAGAGTAAAAGAATTTGATTTGTGTTGATTTCATGGACATCAAGAAATGCCCATGTAGACTTTTTCTTCCAGGTTTCCTTTTCCTTTTCCTCTCCTTTCTTCAGCCTTAGCATACCCTGTAGTCTCCCATCTAAATGCTAATCTGGCCCACATCAGAAAATACTGAAAATCAGGCTGAACTAATTTTTTTTATCAATGTTAAATGAGGTTTCCTCCTCCTGGGGTTCCCAGAGATAGGTGTACTTCTTTTCCCAGGATTCCAAGCCAGCACAGTCATTGCTGAAAGGTGAAAGATGAAGTATACACACTACAGTACAGAGTGCACTGATTGGGGAAGATTGCATTGAATCATTTTAGTTAGGTTAAGACCATGGTCCTATCACATGCATGTCAGAAAACTACATTTCAAGAGGCCATGAGATTAGATGTCTCAATGAGCATTCTCACAATTCCAGTTATGGTATCTTGGTGTGATGGCAATACCAGAAAAACTCCAGCTGCTCAAAAGGTTTGGGACACAAAATCTCTCTTTCTCCTGAGTCTGAAGCAATCTGAGTACACCGATGTGTCCACTGAATTTTGTTTCTTGCTTGGGGAACATAACTCCTTGCCGTAGCCAGCTTCTTCCAGAATTTGCAAAGTATCTCAGAGCTTTCCATTGGAGATGCATGCAGTCCTTAGGGCTTTAACGTGGAAGGGCCAACCTTTGCTCCAAGGTCATCCAATGAAAGTCATAGGTAAGCAGAGTACTGGTGTTCTTATGTTGGTCCCTGCAGCTAAAGTCCCACAACCCAGATCAGCACCCCAGGAGTAGCAAGTGACAAGGACAGCTTAGCGAAGACTTACCAAGGGCCAATGGAACTGACAACAGTCACCACAGGAATGATCTGCTACCATAAGAATATAGGGAGAAACTGTATTTCCCTGTTTAAAGGGCCAGGTTTTCTCTTCATTTATTTAACTGTAAAAACTGGCATTCCCTGGTGCTTTGTGGAATAACAGCGAGGCCATGTGATTAGAGACATGCTGGGCATTTTTACAGCATGAAAAATTTTAGAAGATGAAAAAATACTTGATGCAATTCTTCTTCATCCTGAACAGACTGGTGACTTTTCCTTCAGAAGGGTTTTTTTTTTTTCAAAATCCTTAGAAAAAAACAATACCAGAACCAATATTTTCCCTGGAAATGGACAGATGAACTGAGTTAATTTAAACTGGCCTACTCATTCCCATTCTGCACCATATACTCTTTATTAAATCATTGTCATCATCCTCTTGGGGTGACCGCATTGACATGTTAAACTTTTCAGTTGGAAAATTGTGCTTATTCCCAGTTTAGCATTGGGATCGAAATAGGAAACTTATGGTCTTATGATGGTGCTGCATTAAAGCACAAAAAGATTCAGACTCAAGAGTATTTTTGTTGATGTTGGCAAATAATATTTTGGGTTTTTGTGTGTGTGTGTGTGTCTGTGCCTGCCCAGTACATCAGAAAGTAGAAACAGCTATAAATTGTAGGAGATCAGGAAGAGAAACAATTGTCTGCTTCTTAACTGAAGAAATATACTTATTATCATCTCCGAGTTGATAACATAGGACCTTGTGCAAGGCTCTCAGATTAACTTGGCACACATCGGAGCAGAAATTTCATTGCTGGTTCATTGCTCTGAATTTGGCATCTAGACCATTTCATCAACTGCCTGGTAGTAGAATAGGTTGATGAGTTCCTATAAAAAAACATAGTGTTTGAGATAATGTGATGTTAAAATAAGTTCTTTTTGTTTTATATCCTTGAGTGCTTTTGCTTGAAAAGTACATCCTCTCTCATTGAGCTTTGGCCCCTCTCCAGCAGATAAAACAGACGTCAGACCAGAGGGAGATTTATAGAGACAAACATATCATTTGAAATATCTCCTGACAAAGAGGGAAATGGGGACACATCACTAACTACATTGAAAAGCCTATTGGAGTTGTATGTTGTGATGACCATCCACACATGGTGCAATAACATAATTATAATAATCGTATTATTATTTTATTTAAGGTTTGGGACCAAACAAAAGGGGAGAATAATCTGATCACTGTGACAATCAGTATAGAAAATGTGACGTTTCACTATCTTTCAATTCCAGATTGGCTCCCTTAGGACCTAGTGAAATCAGATATTGAACCTCGAGGCCATGTTGTTTAAAGCTGAGTGTGATGCCTTTTTTCCAAGCTGAATTTAACCGTCCAGGAAGATCAGAGTGGCCAAAGAGCTCTCTGCAAAGATCAATTGAGCCCAACATCTAAGAGAAGCCTATGGGAACCTATAAAAGCAAAACCTGACTCTAAACGTAACAGAAAAATTGGGTACATTCTTGGGCAGGCAGAAAGGAGCCTTGAAATCTCTTTTACTTGAACTGCTTCGATGAATCTGAGATCTTCATAAAGGTAAATCTTGATGTTACACAAGAAAAAGCCAATTACTCTATTTCTGAATATATGAATAACCATGAGCACATAATTACATTCTCTACTCCTTGCAAAGTATAGGATTGCATTAGTAGTCCTATAGGCCCAGGCTGTGAATGACACCTTTATACACATTAAAAAAGAAGGGATGAAGTGAGCATCCTTGTTTCATTCCCTTTTACAGTAAGCAGGCATTAGTGTATAGAAACAACCTGGAGGGTATCTGATTTGCACTGAAGCCACAATTTTCTAATCAACAATTTGCAGGTAGTCCTCGACTTACAACAGTTTGTTTAGTGACCATTCAAAGCTACAACGGAACTGAAAAATGTGACTTATTACCGTTTTTCACAGTTTTGACCTTTGCAGCATCCCCATGATCATGTGATCAATATTCAGATACTTGGCAACTGGTTCGTATGCTTGCTGTGGGACCTTGCTGTGTCCCAAGAGGTCATGTGATCACCTTTTGCGACCTTCTGACAAGCAAAGTCAATGGGGAAGCCAGAGTCACTTAACAACTGGGTTACTAACTTAACCCAACTTAAGTTATTCTCTCAACCACTGTGGCAAGAAAGGTCGTAAAATGGGGCAAAACTCACTTAAATGTGTCACTTAGCAACATAAAGTTTGGACTCAATTGTGGTCATGACTTGAGGATTACCTATAATGGAATAAGCTTTCTCAAAGCCTGTGCTTTGGAAATTCTATCGGATATTAACATATTTTCCCAACAAATACTATAGGACTAAGCAGTGGTTGAGGTTGAATATAGATTGAATATAGATAACCCTTGGCCTTAATCCTGCTTGCTCTTCAGCCAGAAGCTTATTCTGAATCAGCCAGTCTAGGAGATTTCACTGTTCCATTACCACCTGTAGTTAGGAACCTAAGTCACCATTAATTGACTGGGTCATAATAAGCTCCTTTTCTTTAAAAAAAAAAAAGATACTTGCTATTGTCTGGAGTCAGTCTTTACAAAGTGGCAAGCATGATAAATATGTCTGTTGACAACTAACATGTGCCAATTATTTTTTTCCTATGTTCTTTAAAATAGCTTTATGTGATTTTTTTTTAAAAATGAAATACTAACTCCCCCATATAATTATCATTATTGACTTTGTGAGCCTTATATATTTCAATTAATTTGGCTTTGGCTATAACACAGATCCAATCGAAGTTTGGGATTAAACATCTGCCTAGAATTCTTTATTGAAGCATTTGCAGTAGTATCTCCTGAGTCACAATGGTCACTTGATGAAAAATGTGCAATAGCTCTGGGGCATCCTCAAGTCACTACTTGATCTTGCTGTTAGCAATTATCGGGTCCCAAATCCCCAAGCAACAAATGGATAGCTTGGTAGAGAGTTCTTCAACTCAACTACTCGGGTCCCAGTTTGCAGATTGAGACTCTTGCACATGAAATGGCATCATAGCATTTCTTGGGAAGATGAACTGGATGGATGTCCTAGGGCACATTTCTTCTTTCCAAAAGCTTTAGAAATAATCATGACAGACACGTTGCCATCTAACAGACATCTGCAGCATCAGTCATTTTGAAGGAGGCAGTAAATAATAAAAGCCTTGCCTAAAGAAGAACGGGAAATGGGAACAAAAGCACACTGGGAAGTAAGTCTGAATTAAGAGGGTGAAAAGGGGAGGGAAGGTGGATTGAGAAGATCTCTATAGGAAGGATTAGCTGAAAAAGGGAGATTAAAGAAGAAAAAAGAAAGGATTGACACACAAAAGGCTAGCTAGCTATTGATAAAATAAAGCAACCTTTGTCAACCTGGTGCTTTCCAGATGTGTTGGGAGAACTGTTGCCATCCTTCCTTGGTGGCATCTCCAGCCAATATCGCCAGCTGCGCCTTTCCTGATGGCGTATTTGACACCAAGCTTCTGAGGATCACTACCCTGAATAGAGAAAATAATATGAGGGCATGCCCTTTTCAAGTGTCCTTGTTCCAAATGTTTTTAGGTCCTGCGGTTTTCAACAACCTTAAACTGTAACAATGCAGGCCAAAGAAAATCAGAACGACACAATTCACACAGTTATGCCTCACCTAGGGTGCAGTTCAGTATAATAAACTGGATGCGACTAACTGATGATGATCACTTCCAGTTTGAGAAGTAGATATAGTTGAAAGCCACGTTTATTAGATAAAAACCGAACATACATTCCAGGTCACAGGTCCTGGAAGATAAGGATGTACTATCCTTGTCAGCAAAAGGAAACTGGAGGGAGCTTTAGAATTCTGTCTTTCTCATTGCTGCTTTTATGTACTTTTCTGCATGAATCTGCATAAAAGATACTGGTATGCTGCTTTTAACACTCATCCACATTCGGCTTCAATAATGAGGCCCTGTCCTCACAGATTTAGGGTGAGAAAGCTTAAGGAAAGCAATTGGGAGATTCCCCTGGCAATGCTTGCTAGTGGGAAAAAAAATCACAATCACTTTCCCTAAAGGAGAAGGCAGGTTTTGGCAGATAGTTGGTCCATATGTCAAAACCTGGTCCTAAGCTAAGGTGAATGTGGGGAGAGGGCCTTCTTCATTAATAGCTCTCACATGTAGATCAGGGAGATTTTTTTTTTCTCTTGAGATGTATGAGGGAGATACTTGAGGGACCATCTCATCCCACTGGGATTGGCCAGCCCTACCCATGCCGGCAGAGGAGGCATGCTGCAGAGCCCATCAGCCTGACTATTCCAATGAGAGGGATCCAGGTGAAGGGCCTTCTCTGCCATGGCACCTGCCCCATGAAACATCTTTCCCCGCCTCCCCTGGTTTGAGGTTGGCCCCAACCCTCCTGACTTTCTGGAAGAACCTAAAGACCTGGCTCTGCCTAGTTAACTTGGGGCTTCAGTAGGGGAATGTCACAGTGGAGGTGGTTGACTGATTAACAGCAGATCCCACCTCCATCCCCATCCTGCTCCTGGCCTTCCCATCTTTTAATTGGGGTGTAGGTTTTGGATTTTGTATCAACCTATTTATGTTTTAATTTATATAGTTTTATTTTTTTTATGATTGTAAGCCACCCAGAGTTACCTTGAGCTCGGCGGCCTATACATTTTATAAATAAATAAAAGCAACACAATTGTAGATGTCATACTTTAAAAAATGAGCAGGACAACACACACACACACACACACACACACACAGAGTCTATAATCCATAATTATGTATGGATTAAAAATGAATTTCTTTTAAAATAAATTCTTCTAATTTTGCTTTTCTCATTTGTATGTGCATGTGTGAACTAAGCACTCACACACAAATCATCCTTTGACAAGCTCAGAAGTACTGAGAAGTATACTATTCTATATGTGCTTCTCAGACAAAAAGGAAAAAGGAAGCAGGGAAACCCAGAGTCCGTTCACTGCTGAAAATGCCCTGCCTCATATGGCTACCCCAGATCTGATCTCCTAGATGGGTTCATGAAAGGACCTTCACACAAATGCCCATACAAATTCTTATAAGTATAAGCAGTTGAATAATCAGATCCTAGCCTATTTAAGTTTATATAACTTAAGACTATCCATTTAAACCAGATGCACACAATAACTAGCATAGCCCGATACAAAATAAATAGTGCATGTTATAATTGACTTCCTCGTCTACCAGCAACAACCAATGCATTGTGGCTGAAATTTCTGGACTGTCTTCAAAAGATCCTGGAGTGCATTACAGTCAGGAGATGTGATTAGAGCACAAAAAACCATGACAAAGTTTGCTTTTTCTACATGGAATCACAGCTAGCATACTACACAAAGCAGATAAAAGGCAGCCCTGACTACTAACACAACAAATCAGGTCATATTCAGCAGAAATCTCAAACCAGAAAATAGGATCCATTAAGGGAAATGCAGTACCATCCAGAACTGGTTATATTTTTTAACCCAAATTATCTTGGTTTCCCAGCCATTGTCTCTCCATCTTATTAAAGATTAAGTTTCAAGTTGTTCAGCCTCATACACCCCAATATCTCTGTTACTGCATTAAGAGTTCTACTATGTCCCTAGAATGGCAGGAAAAACAGTGCTTTTCCTGGGAGCCTTTGGGGAGGAAGGATGATAAGCTTAGCAGAATTAGTGAATCAATGGGGTAATAACGGGGGATGGTATTGTATTTGTTTGTGATGGGTTATATTTATGCTTTTATGTTGCATATTCATTTTGTTGTATTGTAAGTCTTCTAGAGTCATTCAATGGAGTGGCATACAAACCATACATGTGTGGTTAAGATAGAAATATAAGAGTTAGGGGTCTTATCTACGAGGACAAGAAAATATCCCAAATTTCCAAATGTCTTAAAAGCAGGGGGAAAGATGAATCCTCGAGGCCCCTCACAAATAAGGCCTTGAAGTAAAATTCCCCAACACTACTCTTTCAAGCTGACTGTAGGGGGGGGAAAACCCCAAAGGCCCTACACCCTGCACCCCTGAGATCCATTCCACCTGGGCAGTGCAGACAAATACCAACAATGAATGGAACTCATATCTGCTAAAACCAATGGGAGGGGTGAACAATTGCTTGGTGGTTAAAGTCACACTTGATATTTTGAGCAAGGGATGGACTCAGGAATTTCTGAGTTTTTTTTCTGGCTTGAAGGGAGGCTATTGTATTAAGCCCATTTTAGATTTGCATTGCACTTTTCATGTCTGAAAATGGGAAGAAACCTAAGGAGGCTCTGGAGGATGTGAAAAGAAAAGAAAAGAGAAAAGAAAAGAGCTTCACAGGAAGAAGGTTGCTTACCTTGATCAATACTTCCCCTATATGCCAAACATCTGGAGAACCAAACCTATTTGTGACTCCAAACCAATGCAGAATCCAGACTGAAATAGATCCAAATAATTATAATTGCTGGATTGTTTGTTTGGTGAGCACGGCTTTTAAAAGCACTGCTAGTTTTTTCTGGACACCGAAAGGAGGAGAATATAAATGCTCTGAAGAGATCCGTAAACGTTTGGCTAGGTCAGGAAGGAACTCACACTTCTTTCATCCTAAAAGTGTCCAAAATGAGTTTTGCACATTAAAGGTTGGCCCTCTTTTAGAAGTCACAGAGAGCGTAGTTGGACGGTGAAAAGAAAAAGCCCTTGGGCTAACTTTCACGGACATCTCAGGATGAACGAAGTGCACTGCGTGCTGTACTGTTGCTAATTCCTTCCTTGGAAAAGAACATCCAGTGATCTGCCAGAATTTTCAGTGTAATCAGCACGGAACCCACTTTCATAATGTTGACAGTACACAGCTATATTTTTAGTTTCTGCCCAAGGGTATCTACAGAAAGGCTGGATAGTATAGACATCACATTTTCAAGTAAAAAGCCAAGAGTGGGAGGGGTGCAAAGCTCCAGAGTCTTTCCTTTCTGAAATTTAGTGGTCACATGAGGGGGGACGATAGGGTAGATTAACTGCAGAACCAGGCTTATTTTGAGAGAATGGGAAATAATCAGTTTCCAGTGGCAGTTTCCAGAGGGATGGAATATTTTTAACTCTGCCTCTGTGTAACATTAACATTTCAATGTGCATGTGTAGGTGTCTGTACCAATGTATGTATATATTTATATGCATGGGTGCGTGTATGTATGTGTGTGCTTATATATATGTAGGAGACATGTATGTGTCTACAGTAAGTATAATGTAAGGCCAAATATGTGTGTGGATGTTGTTGCATAGAAATGTTGCAGCACTGAATTCTCTAACATTGAACTGCTGTACCAATATAACCCGGTGCTTCTCTTGATGTCTACCAAGGATTTCGACTATACCTGACTTTTTTTTTTAAAGGATTTTTTTTTTTCATGTTAAACAAATTAAATGGGAAGCCAAAATATTTCAAAGCCAACCTCTAGCATGTCCAAGAATGCCTCTGGCAGTCACCCTAGGCCACATCTCTATTCTTAGGGAAAAAAATGGTGGTTGGCTGCAGTCCAGTCTTGTTTTAGAAATGAATCCATTTGTCAGGGGGAAAAGCACAGGTAAGCACTGAAGGACTAAGTTAGGGACAGATAATTGTGAAGAAAAATTATCTATGTGGTTGCTAAGAGCTGACAACAACTCAATGGCATTTAATCATCATCATCAATCTGGGGTGATTAAAGAATAATGAGTGGCAAGCATCATTACAGCCTAACTCTTGGTAAATTGGTGTTTGTGACAGACAACAAATGCCAGGGTGGGCATTCTGGGTGGCCAAACTACCACTATAGGAGCACTGGAAGATGCTGTCAAAGTTCCAGACGTATCTATTAACCAAGGAGACTGGAGATCTATGTGCAGTACATCATGCAAGATGTACGGTGTTAGGACCTGTTAATCAATCCTTCCATTATGGAAAAAGGTGGTAAGAAGCACACACACACACACATACAAAATTAGGGTTTCACAGGTGGCTAGATTCAGATGTGTACCTACAGAACTATCTATCTGTAGTGAGGGACAACTAGTGGCAACCTCAAATGACAGGAGCTGGGTGTGGGAAGCTGAATCCAAGGACCTAAATAATCTGCTTCCCTCAGGTACAATTAAAGCTTTTGCTTCAGTGCCAGGGCTGAAATACATTTCAATTGCTGGATGATAAACTACTTAACCTGGAATGGGAAAAGGATACTGTCTTGTTCATCACCTTAAGGAGCTTATTTTGGGCTGGGTTTGTTGGTATCTAATACTTCAAGATCAAATGCACATCTATTTCATTTGGTTGGGTTGAGCTAATATGATATGATGAGTTAAGTTATTGCTTTGTTATAAAAGGGAAGAGTATTTTGGATACGAAGTTGTAACATTTGAGCATAACCAGAAAGTAGGACAAAGCATCATTATTGTGGAAAGACAGGATACGTCGTTAAAATAAGCTCCCAGTTAAAATGCTCTGAAATAAATTCATTTTCAAAGGAATTTTCAGATGTTTAGTGGCAATGTTGGTTAGGAATACTGATCCTAACATATTAGGAAGCTGCCAGGTTGTTGGAGATGAAGTCTCTCACAAATCCTTTTCTTGTAGACAGCAGAGAGCAGCTCAGACCAAAAAAGCCCAGTAGTAGCCTATGCTTTTAATGTTTTAATTCATTTAACTTTTTAAACCCCAGTAAAAAAATTTCATCAGTATATTCGAGGCTGGTGTACTGACTGAGTTATGAATGTTAAATTTTTTTGCAGAGGGATGCTAAAATATTACCAACAGCTAAATAGGCCCAAAATCATCTCTATTCTATCATGTGGTTTTCCCCCTCTCGTTTTTTAAAAAATCTCTGCATCCTAATTCTTGTTTTCTGCCTTTACTTAGCTGGTGCTTTCTCTCTCTTTTGATCTGTGTCTTAAGGGGAGGGGATCCAATTCCACTAATCTCAGAAGAGCAATAACAGCGAGAAGCCTATAAAATCTCATTTTCTGCTTGTCCTAGGAAACAGAAAGGTGGGGAGGAAAGGAGCAAGAGATTTGAGGGTATGATAGGACAAAGAAAAAAAAAATAACTGGGAGAGAGTACTGGAAAACAAGGAACTGACCTAGTCTGCTTAAGGAGTTGTAAGGGATGGAGTAAGGAGAGAATATGGCATTTCAGGTCAACTACACTGGGAGAAACATAACTCTGCTTTTCAATTCATATCTGCAACAGGAAGCATAGCTTAAGTATAATGTCTTGACAATTTATGTGATGGTTATAAAAAGAAAGCAGGAGGAGGAAAAGCAACTAGGAAATACAGTAACAAACAAAGAGTCTAAAAACTGGAAGACCGTGCAAAACATTTTTAAAAGGTGAGCCGCTGTATCTTTTGCAAAGCTTGTAAAAGCTGCTCCTGGCTGCTTCTGTTTTTTTTTTTTTTACTTATTTATATTTATTAAGGATTGGATATAGAGTTAAAGACAAATCTAAAGAAAGAGAGAGATAGAAAAGAAAGAAATGAGAAGAAAGAAACAAGCAAAGACAAGAAAGATAAAGGAATAAAACTAAAGTTACGACATGGCTGCTTCTATAGGTGGATGCAGCACAGCCACTTTGCTTTGCTGGTGGTTTAAGTAGAAAGGGGGTCTCTTCACATCCACATCCACAGACCCTCACAGCAAAAGAGGCAGCTTTTGAAGAGAGGTGATTTGTCCACATGAGCATGCATTGCAACAGAACACCTATTTTGAATGCTTTGCAGAGCCTTACAAAAGTTTGATTATATGTTAAACTGAAGAGAGAACCAAACTTTAAGCAAGATATGTGATCAGCATTGGCAGAGATAAATATGTGTGTGTGTGCTTTCCTTGCATTAATCTCTTGGAAAAAACCTTCGCCTAATTCTTGGCTTTTAATCTTTCACATTCAGACATATTTTTTGAATCCCCACCTGTTTAGAAATGGTTTGACATTCATGAAAGTGTCTGAAACACCCACCCCACCCCCAATAAGATACATTCAAGCTATCTTCGGGCTTAGAGGTAATTGATGAAATCTTTTAAAGGTTGTACGCTATGTCAAGAATACTGCAGCAACTTGGCAGGCTGACTTAGGACTTTATTTTCTTAAAATATTTCTTTATCATCCATCATATCTTGACAGTATGCAAGAAGAAGCAAATCTTAAAATTAATATAAAATAAATTAAATTAAAACTATATATAGTAAGGTGTATGACATACCACCTCAGCATGGGGCTATAATGTAACGCAACAGCTTGTCAAATATTTCCATATACTGACAGGAATGCAACGTTTTCCACAGGATTCCATTTTGAGGATCCTTGTGCAGCACAATGCAAGACAAGAGTACTAAGAATTAAGTCCATTAAGTTCATTGAAACTTATTTCCCAGTTCTGATGTAATCCCAAAGTAAACATTTCTGTCCACCCCACACATACACCGTGGAAAAATGCTGGTCATCAGTCCTGAAAATGCCTTATATGACCACAGTAATGCCAAGGGAAAGGTCTCTGATGCTTTCACAGTATCAATTACCCTGTTATTTTTACAAATAACATTACATCAGTTCTCTTCCATAGTCCACTTTTTCTATCTGAACTTTGCTGAGCTATCATTAAAAAAAAGGCAGAGTCAACTGCCATTAGAAGAAACCTTTTAAAAAGAAGCTTGGTGCTTAAAACAACGAGGACAACAACACAACTCTCAGTCTATAAATCAGGCCCTCTTCTTTGAGGGTGGAGGGTTCTAGTAAGTCCTTCCTTGATTTTATTAGCAACATGGCTCTAAGCTTTCGGTTGCAGAGGAAACATCTGGTTTGACCTATCATGTGTGACAGTAAAAAACAACCCTCCCTTCAACCAATTAAATATTAGTGACAGTACTTTAATAACTAGCTCTTCTATTTCCTCCCCCCCCCTAAGGTCAAGAAGGAGATGGCAAATTCCAAGGAGGATAAAGAGCAAGGCAACACTGTTGAAACCATTTGTCTAAATGTAGCTCCCTGTGAGACAAAAACCAGAAGCCAAAAGTGTGTAAACTCTTGTCATAACTATTTGGATAAGATCAAGGTTAGATCAAGGGCCTCTTGGGTCAAATGGCCATAAAAGAGATCTTAATCCAGGGAAACCACCCTCAGTAGCGTTTCTCTTCAGTTCTGGCCACTATTTTGCTTTTTTACGGCTATATTTCATGCAGTTTTTAATCTCCACACAGAGATCTGCCTTTTGTTTGTTTTTTAGATGCTCCTCTCGATGCACAATTGAAACAAATCCAAATTAAACCTTCTCTCCTTTGTCTCTTTCTTTCTATCTCTCTCTTAGTACAGGGAAGCCAAAACCCGAGCAGCAAATGTAAAATTGTTTTCCAAGCAATTAGGTGCTAGCTTCCAAACCAAAGAGTTCCTTGTCTTTCTGGTCCTATTATTGTAAAAGAAGTCGCTCAAAGCGTGCGCCGCTTTACCTTTTAAAATGTCGAATGTTGAGTTTAGAAAACCACTGCCGTTAAATAGGTTAGAGAATTGTGCTGAGCCAGTTCCCTTATTTATTAGGCTCTTCCTATGGGGTCAAATTCAATTTAGTTTATGTCAGCTGGTTTCCAAGAGTACGTTCTATTTTCGTGAAAGGAAATCTTTGTGGTAGCTAAGGAAAGACCACAGGCGACCACCCATAGATAGCTCTACTGTTAAAAATTAACAGCAAGGAGCACCAACCCCTGTGATGAATTCAAGCTGACCACGGAAGTTCTCTTAGATAATTCCATCCAGGGAGGGAAAATCCAGGAACTTTTCTTTTCTTTTTTTAAAGAATTGCTTCACAAGGTCCAGCATTTTATTTCCAGATTAACAATGAAAAGCACAGCCATAAATTTCACCAATATTCTTTTAATATTACTAACAGCAGTGTTTGAAACAGAGGCACTTTTAATGGGTCCTCTGGACCCACATTGCCAATAGTCCCTCATGCTGAATGTATTTTTTTTTTTGGAGTAATGGAATGGATTTCCTTTACCATTAATGGCACCTTTATCTGGAGTCAGTACTTAATAACATGTAGATTTAAGGGGGGGGAGATGGAGTAAGGATTTTGCAAGAAAAATGTGTTCTACTTTGCTGATTTCAAATAACGCACACATCTTCCTGTGTGCTGAGGATACAAGTAAAGCATTTGTGAGAATAAATGGAATGCTTCGTAAATGGTCTGCCTGAATGGTCCATTGAGCAGACAGTAGGACAAAGATGGTTATATAATCCAGTTCAGGCTAAAGGTTTAAGGAATGTGGTAATATTAGAAGTGTATCGGGGGGAGCACAATGCATGTGTACTTTTGCGTGCAGATAGGGTTACATTGATGGCTGCAAACTCAAATGATTTGCCACTTGAAGTTCTTTATCAGACCGTGCTTCGTCCTTTTCCCAATAATCTTCTGAACCCTTTCTCAGTGGCTCATGCCACTGACAGTTTGTGGTTGTCACTAACATCTATTAGCATTAGTGATATCTGGACCATCAAATATTGTCGTCACAGTAGAGTTCCCTTGGTGTTGCAGGTATGACACTTAGGTTGTTTCAGTCTTATCTCAGAAGATGCTGACACTTTCATAGAATGGCTTCAGGTCTCTGTCTTTCCCATCACCAGCAAGAGTTTCTCAGGGTTCAGCACTGGTTCTCTTAGTATCTTCTATATGAACCCTTGTACTAGGGCTCACCGATTTCATGATCCCAATTCACTGATCACAACTGTGCTGACAACTTTTATGTTCATCCTTCAACCTCTGCTCTGGACAATACTAGAATCTCTTTCCAAGTGTCTAGGCAAGGTTTCTAACTGGATATGCTGCCACTGTCTTAAACGAAGCATGGATATTAGATAGAAAATTGTACTCATGGTGTTGACACATTGTACCATTAGAATGGGCATCTCCAATCGTTTGGAAGACCTACTAGGGGCTCATGTGCCTGTATTTTTGTGCCAGTTATTGGGCCAGGATGGCTGGATTCTCTTGTATATTCTTGAATAGCCATGCACAGCTTTCCTTAGCTGGATTATTCTTTAAAATAAATTCCAATTAGAATTAAGCTTGGGGTTGGATCATTTGAAATTTAAAATGGGCCACTATGAAGTTGTTTAAAGTCCATCTTACCTGATAATTTGAGTGTATACTGTAGTTGATGATATTGTATGTCTAAGGCCTTTTAGTTTGTTAGAAACTCCTTATTTTATATTATGATATACAGTAATTCTTGATGTAGTACATTATATTAATTATTTCTTCATCCTCTGCCTGTACTGCATTTAGTTATAAGTGCTGCAAAATTGTTATAAAAAGCAGAATGTAAAAAGTGCAATCTCCTCCTCCTCCTCCATGTTAGATACTATGTGATGCAACAAGAACTACGGATTTGACAATTAATTGATTAAAGATCAAACTAATTGTGTTTCGAAGAGAAGATAAAGTGAATGATTGCAAATGATACATAAATGGTGAAGAATATCAGTAAGATATTAGTCACAAACAATAAATCTGGAACAAAGAGAAGGAATGTTCCACTTAAAAAAAAATCAATAGGCTAGTGTTTTAAAGAAATTCAATATGGACCTTATGATATTAAGATGTGATTCATTCAATATATATATATATATATATATTTACTGGACTCTTCACAGGATGTTTAGTAATGGATGATTTTCAGCCTCACTATGTTAGAAGTGCAGTAAGGCGGAAGGCACTTTCTGGGGAATTAATAACATATACAATAGTAGACTGAAAAATCCACGATGAAGCTAAAAATCATAAAATCAAATGCAGTACAAAATACCAATAAAAATAATTACTTGTTGGTATCTTAATCATCCATATACCTTCCAAAATAGTTGAGTTTTAACACTTCTAGGAAGCCAGTAGTACTGAGGTTAGTCAGATATGCACCAAAATATTACAACACAATTGCAGTGATTGAAAAATAGTGCCACACAAACATTGCTTCTTGTTACTTCATAGTAGTGTGGAACCCTATGCAGCCTCTCCTGGGATACATGGATCAGATTGATTGATTCTTATTGCATTGATTGATTGATTCATTCATTATGTGTTATCAACTAATTTTCAACTCTTAGCAACCATATAGATAAATTTTCTTCATGACAACATGTCCCTAACCTCATCTTTCAGGTCTTTCATCACCACTGTAACTGAGCCCCATCCATCTAGGGCTGGTTGTCCACCTTTTCCAGCTTTAGAGACTTCTCCAGAGTGCTAGATCTTTGCATCTGAGTCTGAAGTAGGACAATTTGAGCTTGGTTATTTGTGAGAACTCCAGGTTGATTTCTTTGACAATCCATTGGTTTGTATTCTCAGGAGCCTTCCCCAAAATCAAGGTTCAAAAGCATCCATATTCTTCCTGACCCATTTCTTCAAAGTCCAAATTTCATTTCCATAGAGTGCCACAGGGAATACCATGGCTTCTTGATTCTGATCTTTGAGGGCAAAGACACATCCCAGCATTTGAATATCTTTTCATGGCTACTATGCTCATCTGTGACATCCTTCTTGACTGCTGTGCTCTTTACTGTTGATGATTGATCCAAAAGGTAGAAAATATCACTTTGCTTTAATATATTTATTTGTCAATTTTGAGGTTGGTTGCCATTATTTTGGCCTTCTTTACATTTAATTTTTAATCCCATTTTTTCCACTGTGCTCCTTTTATTACTAAAGCTTACAGATCCTTTGCATTTTCAGCTATCAGAATAGTCTCATCAATATAATGAAGTTTCTTCCTCCAGTTTTATAATCATGCTCATCTTCTTCCAATCCATTTTCCCTTATTATATATTCAGCATTAAGGTTGAATAAATATGGGGAGAATGGACAGCCTTGTGGCACTCCTTGACCAGCCTGGACCTAGTCTGTTTCACTGTCAGTATTATAGCTTTCTGATCTATATATACTGTAGGTTTCTCATGAGAACAATGAGATGATTCCCATTTTTCTAAGTAGATCAGTGAAACACATACTGTCTTCTTTTTGGTATATTTTAGTTTTTTCAATTAGGTAGTGTGCATCACAATAATGCCTTGCATTCTTCAGGCTTTTTTTTTAAAAGCCATCTTGAACATACCTGGCATCTTCCCCCCCACCACCACCTAGGTCTCTAATTTGTATTGGATGGTTCTATGCATCATTTTGATGGCATGTGAAATTAAGGTAGTTCAAACTTGATCTTCGAAAGCAGCCACATTTAAAGTATGTTGCAATAGTCTAGTTGTGTAGCAATGAAAGTGAGATTCTCCTGCTTCAGATAAGTGAGCAAAAATCACTCTAACTGTAGACTCCACTTGCCCATACCACAGTAGCTGTGAGCCCAGGAGGAACCCAAATCACAGACCTGCTTTCTTAAGGCAGTGCTATCCCATCTTTAGACACTAGTGGAGCATCAGGTGACTCTGTTTCATGTTGTTGAGAATCATCTTCATTTTTTTTTCATATTAGGGAAGAGCTGAAAGATCCTGTTGATGTTGAAGGTGGGAGTACCATTGACAATCCCCTTCTTTTCCTCTGAATTTGCAGATACGGTGAGAGGAGAAATAAGAAACAGAAAGAAATAAGATGGACAAAGATTGAGTAGGCATCATCGGCACAATCAAAATGGAGCAACAGGCACAAATCATTGGACTAATTATAATCTTTTAGGAAATCTTAAGTTCTGGAGAGTAGCAACAGTCAATTTTAATCTATAAATGTTACCGGACTCCATTTCAAACATCTGGTTGATCTTTAATGCAAAATCCCTGCAGTTGTGATTGATTTAATTTTGGTAGCAATTGCCAGTAAAGTATAAGTGTGAATTCCATTTTAATGTGTATCTTTTGTGCCACAATTAGTTTTCAAAGTTAAATAATTGTTATTATGCATTTAAAGTTAACCTGCATTCTAAGACAATAACGCTCCTCTAAAAAAAAATGTAATTATACCTTCTCATTTTCCAATAAATGGCAACAATTGCCTAAGGCCAGATAGAAATGTTAAATCATTCCCTTTTCAAGAGCCCTTCCCATTGGTTATTGTTCATAGTGAATGAACAATTGTAACTCATATAATGAGCGAACTACAGAAAAAGAAAAAGGCTCTGTTGTTTAATAAATCTGTTAAATAATTTGTTGTATAAAGGACCTCTTTGGAGCATCTAGAATTATATTAATTTATTACAACAAAAACATTTCTTTTTAACTATTTTTAGCCTTGAGCTCTTTCAAATGGCAGATTTTGCACCCAATTCTGTTTTGGGAAATTGAAGAGAAATACCATTCTGGAGAGCAGTTTATCAATCCTTTACTGTTTATGTGTGGATTCCCCCCCCTTTGGTGGTTACAAATTGACGTTCTGTTCAGTAGATGTGGGGAGGGGGGAAGACAACTGGTCAACCAGGAAAAAAAAAAAAAAAAGCAAGCAGCGAGGCAGCTTAAAGCAACAAACTTACCTAACTCACAGAACCGACCAGAAATATCTACATAGAAATCCCAGTGCAATGAATGAGCCACCGACCTCTTTTAGTATCACATAGGAGAAGTTGCCAGTGGATAGAGCCAAACATGAAATATGAAAAACTGTATCGCTCTAAGGGCAAAGCTGCAGATGGAAATAAGAGTACATCGCCTCTTCTGTGGGCTGTGGGCTTTGTCACTTTGAAATATGCTTATACTGTTCTGGCAGAGACTGTAGTTTGTTGATTTGTGCTCCATCATAGAGGAGGCATTAACTTTTTTTTCCCCCACAGCTGTTTTACTGGTGACCCTGCAGGTATGCAAACAGAAAATGATTTATGCCCGTGATCACAGGCACACAGAATGGCAGTGTGTTTCCTCCATACCGATTTGTTTCAGACCTGTCAGCAGAGAAGATGCTGAAATTTTCATAATGCACATGTTCACACACGTTGCCGAGTTGGGACTTACAATCTTGTTCTTCTCCCGTAGATCTCTAGTAGGTTTCATGATAAAAAAAAAAAAAAAGTGGCAAGATTCTAGCAAGTCAGGTTGTTGATTTTTAATGGTGCATCTCTTATTTTAATGGAATGGCTCGCTTTAGCTTTCCGTTGTTTAAAGAGAAATGGGGAAAACATTGAAAAAGGAGGAACAAGGTAATTTTTAAGAAGTGGAAACAGGATGTCAACAAGAGTTCAGCGGGGGACAGTTTTACTGATTTTTAAAAGAATTTTCCTGCTAGCATTTTGAAATGTTTGTGATTCGCTAGAATTGTATATTTACAACAGGAGGACAGGAGGTAGTGGGAGACTTTATGAATTCTAAAAGCAGATCCATCTGATGGGTTCATTGCCAGAAGAGACCAGTGACCATTTCTTAAGGTTAGGAATACATGACATCGCTTGCTACCAGCACTCAAGCTCACCGGAGAGGCAACCTTGACCTATGGTTTTCTGCATCAAGATAGGATTTTCTGCTTTTTGTGGGCTCAAGTGATGGTCAGTTCCCCTTCCACTCCGATTGACTGCTGCGAGCTGTGAAGGAAACACCCTTCTCTGTGCTCATTGGATGGTGCTTTACACAGCTTCCCTGAGCCATCATGAAGAGGTGTAAAGAATCCACATTTCACAGCTGTTCTCCAAATTGGTTTTCCAAGTAGAGCCAAACTACTTCTCTAATGCCCGGCAGGTAATTGCGTCTTTTCTTTTTGTGTGTGTTCTCCAAAACTGGTTGTCATTCAAGTTGACAAAAGAAGACGTTAACTATTTCCACTAGGTTTGCTTTAGAAATTCTTTGCAAGGAAGAGAATATTAACATGGATTAAAAGTATTTTTCCAACTATGTTGCAGCTTCCTTGGTCTTCCATCTTCAGTTCTATAGCACCCGACGACGCCACAAAGTAACTTCTCCTATGGGTCTTTTCAATAGCAGTTTTACTGTTCCTGCTAGGGGAAAATCCTGCCCTTGAGAAATGGTTGGGTTTCTCCTTCCGCTGGAGAAATTTGGATAAATCCTGCATTTTAAGATAGAGGTTTTTAAAAGGCAATTTTTGCCCATCTTTTTTTTTTTAAGGCCATGGTGTTACAGGCTTAAAGGTGCTCCAGATCATTTTGCTGGATCTTATCTAACTTTGTAATTCCTGACACTAGGATTTCTGTGAGTAAAAGTACCATTGGGGCGCACCAAGGCAATTCTGTTACACAGAATAGCACTTAGACTTATATACTGTTCTATAGTGCTTTATAGCACTTTCTGGGCAGTTTACAATGTCAACATGTTGCCCCCAACAATCTGGGTCCTCATTTTACCAACCTCAGAAGGACGGAAGGCTGAGTCAACCTTGAACTGGTCAAGATACAACTCCTGGCTGTGGGCAGAGTTTGCCTGCAATACTGCACTTTAACCATTGCGCCACTAGGGCTCCTGATGATCATTAATAGGCAGTTATTAAATTTTGATGAGGTGGATCAATGTGATTACCTTGTTCTTCCTGGCCAAGGAGAGGCAGCCAGAGATGTCTTTATAATGCAAGAAGACAACTTGATGTAGAAAATGGGTCTGAAAAAAATCACCGTGGATTCTCCTAGAAATCCAATAAGATATGAGAAACTGTCAAGAGTGTTTGTGCTGTGAATCATTACCTTATCCTCAGCTGGTGCATATGTGTAAATATATTTCATCTCATAAAAGTGATCTCATCTTAAAAAAACTGCGCCTAGAATCAGCATTAGATGTTTTGAAATAGTTATCGTTTGGAAATTTATTACAAATGCATAATTTTTCTTCTCTATTGTCAAAATGAGCATGAACTCAATCAAAGTTGCTTAATATTTCATCTATCAAAATAAATTGTGGAAGCTAATATATAATTTTTGTTCCTCCAAAGTTTAGAGGAAATACTCTACCCTCTATCAAGACTTAGCCCAACAACTTTAATAACTGAATTACTTTTCTTTTTAGGTAGCCCTAATTTCAACCTCAATAACAGACTGAATGGCAGATAATTTCCTTTCCTGTGAGAAAGAACTGCAAAATACTAAAACTTGATAAGGACAATAAATTTGCAAAGAAATACTTTGCCTATAAACAGCGCTGGACTAACCTATAATGGGCTGATTCATTGACAAAGCATTTTGAAACAGCCCTGATAGAATCTGAGCTTCAAACAATTGCAAGTTAGCTTAAAATTGCATAGAAATTCTCTTGCCTTTGGCAATTACATAAAAATGGGCTCTTGACTGTCCTTTTTGGAAAATACGCACACTCATGCCACACACATATTCCACCTAGGGGATACTATTATAGTCTAAGCAGATCTTCCCTAGCAGTTTGATATTCCAGCCCGCAATTCACCAATGTAAATGTTTACAACATTATCAGATGCTATCCAGACACGGATAATGCATTGCAGATCTCTTGCTGGTTTATTTACTTTGAGGTCATTCTCTGAAATGTTTAGAAAGCGTAAATCTTGCTGAGAAATAAAATTTCAAATTAGTCTGATCCAGGTTTTACATGGAGTCTGGGGATAATGGGCCCCAGATACTTAAGGGAATAGCTGAATAACTATATTGTGTGGCAGTTTATAAGAGTCAGCATCACAAGCCATCAGCTTTACTTTTTTGACAGCTGAGTGCTTCACCAGTTAACATACAGGCTAGCCTCAATTGCAGCTACCATTGGTCATTATTGCTGTCTGCCACCTCTGCCCCCACCTTACGGAAATAATACTACGCCACAATACATGGCGTGTGATAAGTAAGCTGCAAAGCTTAGAAATAAATGGCGGAGCGATTGAGAGATTCTAGGGAGCAGAGTAAAAAGAAATGAATCCTTTTAAAACAGATATGGAAAAGTAACATCTGGGTTACTTTAAATTTCAGAAGGTAGCCTAATGAAGGAGAAAAGTAGAGCTCATCTGAAACTCAGCACTGGTAAGTTCTAGTGCGTGCAAGCATCAGCAAGGGACATTCAGGCCCATAAAGCTGCAGATCCTGTTAAGGCACTCCAGCAGCTTGCCTGACTATATAACAGAAACTTGAATAGACTGGAATTCGGTTTTGTAGAGTTTGTTTGATAAACGTGGCATCAAATGGCTCTTACAGAACAATGACTCTAGCAAGCTGATCCCATTATACACTTAGCAATAGTGTCCAAGCAAACCTGAATAGTTAGAAGGTTTGTTTCGTGAACGCTGTCTCAGTCATAAAGGTTTCTGATTAAAACCACAAAGAGTTTGATGCAGTAACTCAGGAGTCAGCTGAATCAATTTATTCCTCATCTGTGCAAAGTTGACTTTTGTTCGGGCAAATATAATATATGAACCAGCTGATCATTTATAGCAAGGCTAGCCCTTCCATTACACAGTATGAAACAGCTGCCAGAGGCACTGGTGCCGGCGTTTTCATCAAAGGGCAGTAAATAGTTACATATTTAATTTATTATTGTTGTATTTTTTATGACCATAGAGGGAAAGGGTTGCCAAAATAACTTGACAGGTCACATATATTCTATATATCTTGGGGTATATAATGGTATGTGTGGAAGGAGTGGCAGTTGCTGATCTCTTTCAGCATTCAGATGTTTTGATCTAGCCCAGCACTGACTCTTCACCTCATAGTTTTTAGCCAGTTGAAGTCCCCTCTCATCACCAGCATCTAAAGCAGCAATATTTACAATCTTGGAATCTGGACTGCGGGCACCCTGCACTGAAATCAGAAGTCTTGGAAAAGAGGATCGGTCTTTAGGTGGTATACTTTGGGTGCTAGGCCTCACCTCATAATTACAAGGAGGGAAACATATGTGTAGGGATACAGTCCCTAACCCACCGTCATGATTCTCAATAGGTTTGGTTCCTATTTTATCCATTTTGAGATTAAAAGGCCTTCTTTCCTTGTAACTAAGCTTCTTACACAGCAAGAGCAATACTATGGGGTTTCCTCTTCTGGGGTCTGAGAAGCTGCTGCAGATACTCCCTGGTGCAGTGGGTAGGCACCCTTGGCTCTTTTATGACTCGTGGACTTCAACTCCCAGAATTCCTGAGCCAGCATGACTGGCTCAGGAATTCTGGGAGTTGAAGTCCACGAGTCATAAAAGAGCCAAGGTTAAATAAAAGCATATAATATTCAAATCACCTATATCGCTTAAGCTTGCCAATCTCACAGGATTTTGATATTCTTGGTTGAAAATCCACTGAGAATTGGCAGTTCATGAAGAAAAACCTCACAGAATTCCACAGAGGAATAGCAAAAACCTGAGAGAGGTGGAGTTTTCAAAAATAAAAACTGGGTCTGCTGATGTCACATGGAAGCCTGGTATCTCGTGGTGTGTGCACAGATACACTCCATTGGTAGATACGTTGGGAACGACGGTTCTCAGAATTGCTACCAAGGATTACCAGCTGAATTCTAGGAGGTGTAGCTCCAATCCACCTCCAAGGCAGTGGGTTGAGAGATCTAATTTATTTATTGCTTTTATATATTGCCAAAACTATCAAGGACTCCTGTTGAGATATTTTATCAGCATTATAGAAATGGAATTCCTGCTGCATATTACTCAGCTCATGAGTCAAATGAAGAGGTGATGAACAAATGGCACCATCTGAGTGCTTTACATGCAATATGGATAAAAATAAGGTGAAATAGATCTTCCTAGATACAGGGAGAATGCAAGAGGTATATATTTAATTCCGTATATGCTAGTGCCAGGGGTATTTTTTTGTTGTTGTTTTTGGACTAATTCCAACATAGATAATTATAGTTTGCTGGCCTGAATTCCTCTTTGGTTTCTATATTTGGATACAGAACTTCCTCCCGCTGGTGCTGCACAGTGAGTCATGCAGCCAGCAGAGAGGATTTTCACAAGATCATTAGATTACAATGGCCAAAGACAACCTCTTTCTTCACCTCCTTACAAGAAGGACAATAATCAAGTAGTGACATGGGTATCTTTAAACAGCGGCTTGATCAAGTCCTACTGACAGTAGGAGGAGAGTAAGAACGTCAAGTGCCCAGATGCAAAAAAACCAGCCCCAAGCCCACATGAGCTACAAATATTACTGTGTGCCATGAGAGCATTATCATCGTCCAGCTCAGATGTTGGGTTTCGCTAGTTTAATTAATTATAATATTGATCTTTGGGCTGTGTTTCATTTTGCAAGTTCTGGTAAACCATCTACTGCGGAGTCTCTCAGATTTCAGATGGTGAAAAAAAAAATCCTATAAAGCAACCAACCAACTCAGCCCACCTCAAGGTGCTGTGGTGAAAATTATAGTCCGAGCTGAGCTTAACATAAATGTGATGCAGGCAGTCCGTGAGAGCATCTTTATGGAGATTGGACTGCCCTTGAAAAATGCCATTGAGTCAGCAGCAAAGGACAGGATATTATCTATCTCAGCAGGCATCTTGTTATGGAAAGCGTAGAAGAGATGGGAGCAAATTTCAGCTGTAGAAGACCTAGCAGAACCTCCAGAACTACTAAGTGGAACAAGAAGCAGTTCGACAAAGGTGTTTTGAGTATCAGAATAGGCTTTTTTATATTTTTCACACACAGATCCTCTCTCTCTCTCTCTCTCTCTCTCTCTCTCTCTCTCTCTCTCTCTCTCTCTCTCTCTCACACACACACACACACACACACACACACACACACACACACACCCAACACACCCAACACACCCAATGCTTACAGCTTTGTTCACTGCAATCATATAATTTATCTGGAGGAGTGTTTTGTTATTACTGGTGTCAGCAAGTGAGAATTAGAAATCTTTATTGAATTGCTTCAGATCAGAAGAACTTAATCTACTGTTTGTCCCTCCCTGCTAGAGTTGCTGAGAAGCCAGACAAACAGTTACTTGTTTCCAGTTTTCTCAACAAGAATAGAATGGCAGCCAGAAATGTTTGATTCCATTCAGGACTCAATTATGTACATGCCTTTAATGGATTTACACACTTTTCAAAACAGCATCTAATGAATTTGTTCCCTGTATCAGCAGGGTCAAGCCGGTTACTATTTGGATATGTTAGTGCAGTATTGGGAAGCAGCAGGGCTGTAGGCCCGACAGGAAAACTGCATGACTGGAATGTCCAAAGGAGTCAATTCCTTTTACAAGGAGTCTTCCTCTTACAACGGTTTGTTTAGTGACCATTCAAAGTTACAATGGCACTGGAAAAAGTTTTTTTACGATCCTTTATTACACTTTACGACCATTGCAGCATCTCCATGATCATGTGGCCAAAATTCATATGCTTGTCAACTGACTCACGTTTATGACAATTGCGGTGTCCTGGGGGTGTGTGTGTGTGTGTCATGTGATCACCTTTTGTGATCTTCTAACCAGCAAAGTCAAGGGGGAAGCCAGATTCACTTAACAAACTGACTTGTTACTGACTTCACAACTTCAGTGATTCACATAACAACTGTGGCAAGAAAAGTCAGAAACTCACTTAACAAATTTTTCACTTATCCACAGAAATTTTGGGCTCACTTGGATCATAAGTTGAAGATTGCGTCTACTACTGTTTTCAAGCATCAGCGGCAATAGGAGTAAATGTAGATCAGGTTGTTTTGGTATAACCACATTTCAGAATTAAATTATAGCTCAGAATCACACGATCAAAAATTATATGAAAGGAAGGTAAGGAACCTGCAGTTTTTCAAAATAAACTCAACCACAATTCCCAGCCTCCCTCAATACCACACATTCTGGGGGAATCATATTTCAACAAGAGTTGATAGGCTCTAAATTATCTCACTGTATTATGGATAAAATCTGGGGGGGGGAATTAAGCCCAGTTGAAAGCAGTGAAGAAGCTTAACATAATTCATTCGGATGGATGTTTTATTAAAAATTAATACACCATATGCATAAAAAAGAACTCTAATAACCGTTGTGTGGTCTGGAACTAATCTTAAACTTCTCCTTCCCTAGTTCCAGGGAATGTCAGAATCTCCTCTATTCTTAGTGGCAAATAGTACATGTACTTTTCCATATGGATTCTTGCTACTGGCTAACAATGTTTAACAATCCCAAATGTGAAAATAAAATTAATCCATCTTTGTTATTTGGGGGCTTATTAGGAGCTGATTTATTAATACTTTTAAGACCATATATGATTTATATACAACCAGATAATTTGCTGTAAGGAGGCCAGTTTGGAAGGGGAACAAATTGCCACTCTTTCTCCAGTTCCTAAGCTGTTATCCATCATAGATGCCTTAGTAGCTCTTTATCCTAAATAAAAGCACAAGGAGATATTAAGAAGCAATCCATTGCTACCCTGGATTGTCATATAATAAAACAAAGTGCTTGGTATGATGGCAGAATTTAAGAAACTGCTTAGACTTGCATCATGACAATTACCAAATGCTTCTTGTGTTGAACTCTATTCCTCTCTGATCCCTTGTATAAAATAAAATTGTTTTAAAATTAAGATTAATTTTGTTTTGAAAATGTTTTAAAATTAAGGAGAATGCATGTGCGGCTTTTAAATATTCATATGTTCACAGAGAAGAATCTGTTTGCTTTGTAAATGTATTCGGCATCACTGTAATCTCTCTCTTTTTAAAAAAATATTCACAATGCTTATGAGATCTATATTACTCTATCACTTCTTTGTGGGTCCCTCGGCTCATAAAAATATGACAGGAAATTCACTCATATTCAATTATTTTCTCGGTACAAATAGAGAGGAAAAACAACCCTGCACGAGAACAGAGCTTTCTAGAATCCCTTAAGCTATTTGATTTCATGTGTGTTTTAGGGGACTCTGCTGTGTAGCATTTTTCTCTTGAAAAATGGGTCATCTAAACAATCTATTTGCCAGCAGATGCTCTGGATGTTTCATAACCAATGGACAATACTCTTGGGAAGATAAAATCTGATTTTTTTTTCATTTAAAAGTGGGCCAATCTCATACACTTACAATCACATTGATTGGTCTAGAGGTTGCGATGGGAAAACATCTTCATTGCTTTATTAATCATGTCTATAACACATCTGATATGAAAAATGATTCTGAGTTGTCCCGATCACGTTTTAAACTTAGTTCCCTTTTCAAACAGGTTTCAGTACCATCTACTGGTGAATATCTGAAGGATGCTTGGTTACACATTCTCCTGCAGTCTATCTATCATACAAATTGAAAAAGGGGCATTGTTTTCCTGTGAACTATCAGGGAATACTCTGCAAGGCATAGTTGAAAGAAAGAACAGAAATATGATTTCAATCTTTATTCGTATACCTAGCAAATTTATCTTCTGGGAAAATTCCAGTTTGAAAATTGCAGGTAAATCTTTCTCTTTCAACCATGGACAAATATAGGAACCAATACTTTAGACTGAACACAATTTACGCACAAATTTTGATTTGCACACAATAGGGAATACACATTGAAAGAAATGCTCTGGCCTTGGCTGTTTGCCTTAACATGCTTGGGCCTGGAAGCTACGATACAGCAGGTGTATTCCTCACTGGGTGCCTGCTTACTCTCTTGTAAACCCTCCCTCTCCAATCTTTCCATACTGCACGGAGGGGAAGAAGAAAAAGAATGGGACAGGAATAGGAGAAAATGCTTAAAGAGATTGCTTGTTTAGGCAATCTTTCCTATTCCTGATCCAGTTTTTTCTTTTTCTTTTTTCCTCACTTACAGAGCAGAGAGTATTGCAAGAGAATGTTCCCCACTGTGTACCTGCTTATTATCTTACAATCTCTTTCTCTCCAATCTTTCTGCTCTACAAGGAGGAGAGGTGGGGCAGGCATAGAAAAATACATACTAATTGATTGCAATGGTGAACACTCTGCACCTTGGTTGCAAAAAATTTTTTTTTCCATATCATCATAACTTTAAATGGTCATGGCATGAGGCAATCAATAAGTGAGGTCTATTATAACAACACCCTCTGCCACATCCAGTAATAAAACTAAAACAATTGAAAGACACTCTCAAATACCTTGAGAAAAGAAAATCCTTATTTCTTTTGAGGGGCAATACTGTAATATTTGAGTATTTGTGATAAAGCATGACACAACATTCATACATTAATGCATTAATAGGTTTACTTTATTAATTCAATAAACAAAGCCTCTATATGCATCTGGCTGCAACCAAGATATTTTTGAATGTTATTGTTCTTTTGTCTAGGAAGTTGTGTTTTGTTTTATTATGTTTTTAACTGTGTTTTAATCATATATTTGATGTTTCGTAAGCTTTCCAGAGTATTTTTGGAATTGGGCAGCCAACAAATTGGGGGGGGGGAAGGAAAAGAAAGGAAAGGAAAGGAAGGGGGAAAGGGGAAAGGGGAAAGGAAAGGGAATTCTGGGTGCACACACAGTCACCAATAATACTGTGTATTTCTGGATGTTGATGAGATCTTGATCCATGTAAGAAGAATACCAAAAAAGTTCGTCTTGTCATCATTTTCAGGCTGAATGTCAGCACACAACCTGGCAGATGACAAGCACATTAAGAGGATCTGCTTTAGGAATGCAAAACATGCATAAATTAGCCAACTAGATATGCAGAATTATTGTATCACAATTTGTGTCCATGTAATATAGTTTGGCCTCCTCTGCACATGAGCACTTGAAGCAACTGGAATTAGAAGCACAAATGTTGGCAAAAAGAGACTAATTTTAAAAAAGCATTCTCTCTCTCTCTCTCTCTCTCTCTCTCTCTCTCTCTCTCTCTCTGATATTTTTAGGAGGAAGAGGAAGATCCTGGACTTCACACATGAAAGGAGTGAAGTATAGTATATTTTATTATTTGACAACATTAAGTAGAGCAATAAGTTTCACTCAAGTTAGCAAAACGGATTAGTTAAAATATAATCCCAATAATTATGTCAACGTTTTAAGTTTTCCATACTTGTTACTAATCTTGTTTATTGGGCCATTGACTTCAATGGTAACAAAGAAAAGAGGGAAAGAAAATACTCCAATAGATTGCAGGGAGAAGCTTGAAGGGCTGCTTAAATACAGTTTTGAATCATAGTTTCTCACCTAACAATGGACATAAAAAAAAATTAAACAAAAACATTGTAATTGAAAGTCTCAGCTCAGCTGGCAATAATTTTGTACCTTGCTTTCCTGTAATGCCTTTGGTTTCCTTGACACTTCTTCATGACAAGTCTGCAGCTTTCCTGGTTGTTACTGCTCTTGACTCCAGGGTATAAGACTGATTTCAAAGCCTGAAGCTCTCCATGTGCCAAAAGTGCAGATGTGGTATAATGATTCTGGAGTGTTATTCATCAGCTGGGTAGATCTGCCATGAACGAATTCATCAGCTAACATCTGGCATGAACTAATTCATAAGCTAACAGGATGACAACTATCACCTCTCAGAATAATAATTCTAATGTATTTTATAAAAGTCTGTGCATCAATACAATCAACTCAAGAATCACCATTTGATTCAAAGTTAAAATTAGACTCCCTGAAAAAGAAGCAGCTAAAGATGTAAATGTCCTTGGCCCTATACTGATAAACACAAATACCTGATATTCTTTTTATAAATGCTACAGTATAGCACTGCAAGCCAGAATATTTCGATTAGAAATCCCATCCATCATATTAGAAATCCATTGTGTACACATTTAGTGAACAAAGAACTTATGTTTCTGCAGAGAACAAATATGCTAATGTCCACTAATGAAAGTTATTTTAGGAAAAGTAAGATACTACCTGAACCTGCATTTCTCCAAATGCCAGAAAGCATATCATATGCTACTTTTGCAGATGGAAGTTTGTTTTTAAATGCAGTGTATAGTAGTAAAATGATCAGATCCAGTTCTCAGATAAGGCAGAAAGTGGCCTGACTACTGAAATAATTGAGGTTAGCTGATAAAATTCAAGTACTAAATACTCACACAATTGCATAGAATAGAAAATGTTAGAAAATAAAGGCTCAGCCAAAGATAATGTCTGTTCAACAACCAGGAACATTTTATTTGATTCCGACAGCATGAAGGCATTTTTTTTTAAAAAAAATAAGAGTATACAAATCCTATATACAGATGTGGTCCCTGGATGGTGGCATTCTCAAACTGTAAAGAAGATTAAAAATACAATAAAGCTATAATTATAGCCTTAGCTATATTTATCCTTTTTGGTTTGATTGAAAGGCTCCTGAACTCGGTAGTTCTGTTAGTCCATTTGCAAATCTTTGACTGGCACAAGGCAATGCCCTGGAGTTGCACTGCTTGCAAATTAGCAGTGCAAAGGAAAGCTTTACAGCCACAAAAGGGAGGATTGTATTAAGCAACAGAATAACTGGTTCCAAATGTCACATTAGTTTTTGATCAGGAAATGTGACTAGCGGAAGCCACCTTGAGTAACAAGGGATATTACATTTCATATAATTAAGGAGTACAGCCCAATTTATGTATACTCAAAAGAAAGCTTCATAAATTACCCCCAGAGAAGTAAATTTACATTTGCAACTGAACAATCTATATCTATTTGCTCAAAAGTAAATTCAAGCTCAATGGGCTTTTCATCCAGGGAAACATATAAAGCACTGCAGTATATAATACCAGACATAAGTGAACGGCCTCAGTTGGGCATTTTTCCTTTCCAGGAACAGATTGGTTGATTGATTGATTGATTTCCAGGATCACTATAGTGATGTGACTGGCAATTTTTAGCTTAGTCAAAATGGGTGTCTGATTTTCTTAATTAGGTTTTGTAGACGCTTTTCCCTTTCGGGGGAAAAAGAATGCTGCAAAAAATTGATGATGAACTGCCAAATTTCAAGGGGGAAGGAGGGGTATTGGGAGGACCATTTATGTCCTATAGACTAGAGGTCTCCAAATTTGGCAACTTTAAGACTTGTGGACTTCAACTCCCAGAATTCCTCAGCCTGCCAGCGTTTAGGGCACAGGTGTCAAACTCGCCACATCACATGACATGTCACGACGTATTATGACTTTTTTTGCATTGCCGGAGTTGGGGTGGGCATGGCCTCTGTATGATGCAATCGGCCCGTGGGCCAGCAGTTTGACACCCCTGGTTTAGAGGATGTCTGTATCAGTGTTTATAAGGGCTTCAGGTGTGGGTGTGGGTGTGTCAAGTGAGGGTCTTGTGATGGGTCAGGTGTGAGTCAACAGAGAGAGGCTTGTGATGGGTCTTGTGATGGAGAGGTTACTTCAGGTCAGGGTCATTGGAGGGTGTAAATTATCAGTGGGTCAAGTGTGAGTCATCAGTGAAAGGCTGGTAATGGGTCATGCGATGGGTCTTGTGAATTTCAAGAGGGCTGAAGTAAGGAGGTGTTGGACTTTGTGGAATAGCTTTCCTCTGAAGATCAGACAGGCTCTCTCTTTGTGGATTTTTCAAAAACTTCTAAAAACAGATGTTTCAAAGAGTCTTCTGCTGATGTGGTGTTGCCATCTATAATAGTATACGGGAATGACCTTGGGAGACAGAAGGAAGAGTTGTAAACTGGACAGGCAGCATGTAAAAGATATCTCAGCCCATCAAAGGAGAAGAGGCATGGGAAGCATTTCAGAAGAGAGCCTTCTTAGTTTCCTAAAGTGAAAGGAAAGGAGGGGAAATTTATGTTCAGACCAGATTCTGTTAATGTAACCTTAGAGTAAAATTAGAGTTAGTACTCATAGTTGTGCTTCTTGTCTGGACTACCTTTCCAGAACTCATATCCATTGACCTTCTGTTATTGAATAATGTGAGCCACATGTTCCTGTGAAATGCCAACGCTGAATGCATTTTCTCTTTGACTGAAAAATCTATCATTTTTAACCAGTTCATTCATCTTTCTCATGTGAAACCCATTGGTTGCTATCAAGGATCATTCACTTTGTTCTTGATCACACAAATGAGCTCTTCCGGATTTACCATCTCTACATTTTTTGGCTCAGCAACACACAGTACCCATGTCAGCATCCCCATCCCCATAAGCAACATGTGTTTGCAGTGAATTTCAAATGGCCAATTTAATTAAACTTTTGGCAGTCAAAATCTCAATCAGTGCATTGGTAAGTACTCCTTGCAGGCTTCCATTTCGCAAACAATAGTAACCCAACCTTTTTTTTTTTCCACTGCAATTTTCTCACTGCAAGTGAAATGAAAGAACAGATGGTGAAGAACACATCAGAGCTTCCAGTGTATTAATGCTGCCATCTGTTGATGACTTATATCACTGGAGGTGTTACTTTTCATTCACCCCTTGTAGTTATTTTCCTAAATGTATGGGTTGGTTGGGAAGATCTTCCTTTTGCAGCACTGCCTAAGAGCTTTCTGATTTATTTTTAAATAAATCACAGCAGTAGGTTTGAGACTTCCTGGAATGCCCAGGCCAACCTATGGTTACACGGGCAATCCAGGAAGTGAATGAGAGATACAAGTTTCTCTGTGAAAAGCTTTGTATCCTTCAAATACACAGGGCATTTTAAGAGTTAAAAAAGGATGCCTGAAGAGATTCTCTGGTCACCTCATATGTTTAAAAATATAAGTAAAATTCCCAATACACTTTGGGATTTTTTCAGGAAAATATTGATTTTGATTGTATCAAAATTGTATTTCTTTATAACATCCCAATCTGGAAGAAGAAGATCTTCACAGCTTGCCATAACTAAGGAGTTTCATACGTATCAAACTACTAAGCAGTACTGTAACCAATAAATATAGTCATATAGTGTTGGCTTAACAAGTAATGTAGCCAGCCAAACTAGAGTAACATTATGCTATACAAAGTCCTTTAAAAGATTAGGTAATTGTGGCTTCAGAGCACCACAATTAAGGAGCTGTCTGACAGCAGAAGTAAGCATAGTTCCTGCATATAAATAAGTCTCTTGAGCAAAGCATATGAGTCCACCAGGAATAGGACGTTATAATTAGATTTAATATAATGTATGATCATTAAAGCTATTGCCACTCTGAAAGCAGCTGTTCTTACTCATATCTTCTAAGCAATCCTTCCCATCAGTTTTAGATTATGTTATGTACCAAAGGAAAGGAAAGGAAACAAGAAGAACATTTATGATGTTTTGTTTTATAGGAATGTTTACATTGCAACACATCCAAAATCTTGAATAACTCTTCTGATAGTCTGCCATGAGTTTCAGGACAGGAAAGTGAAGATTTCACTGCATCAGTTTTCTATTAGCACAAGAGTCCTGCAAGAAATATTCCATGCTAGTAATGTTCTTTTTGCAATAAAACTGAGACCAATCTTTAGAACAGTGGTTCCCAAGTTGAATATGAGAAGCATTTTCTTCAGAAGCTTGGCTAAGTAGACAACATCATAGAACTGCTTAAAAAGATGACTTACGGAAGTTTCAGTCAGTCATCATTTTTATTGATTTTGGACAATTTGGCTGTCCTGACCATTTTTCTGAAAATAAATAATAATGATGATAATAATAAAGATACTGATGTTTTCCTTGCTTAGCTAAGGATGTTCACTGATACCCCAATCAGAATATCCCAAAGGTGCTTTTTCAAAAGGCACCTGGACAACCGTGACCTGGATCACTGAGACTCTCCATGGACACAACCAGTATAATTTCTTGTTTTGAATTCACAGTTACCTAATGCTAGCATTTGAAAATACTGACTGGTAGAGTCAATCCAGAATTCCAAACCAAATTGTTGTTGTTGTTGTTTTCCCCAACCAACTATAGCTCTTCTGCATGCTGAAGTCACTTTATCGTGAGATTGTGTCCTCAACTACAGAAATATTTGCCTCCCAGAAAGCTGCTGTAACCTTTCTGGGTGCCCAAGCCACAGGATCTTACCTAAGGCCTCAAGATAGAGAATTTCAATGCGGATTGAAATGGAAATATGTGCACACAGCTGCCCATCTCCAATGAACTCCAGGCCATTCCTTCTTCAGCCGATGACATACGTTATGGGCACTGGTTCCCGTTTGCAAAGAATAATTGGACTGAGTAGATCACACAACAACATGGAAAAGAAAATGAAGTGCTGAGGCAATTGAGGTTATTTAAAACATCCCGTAAGTGGGTAGCTATTTGAATTACATGAGAACCGTGAGGCCTGCAACTTTGGCTTGAACTTCCTCCCTGAGAGAGTTCTTTCTCATAAAACTTCCAGCCTTTCCACTTAAGGCTTGGCAAGGAACAGCATGAGAATCACCTCCCTCATGAGTCTTTGACATTCTGGTTCTACTCCTTCTTGCCAGAGGAATCAAGTGAGGAGACATACTCCATGCTCCAGTCTTTACATTATCTAGACATTTGTTTACCAACACACATGATTTGCCTTTTTTAAAAAAAAAATAAGATTCCTGTTGGGAGTAGCTGATAATTGCCAAGAGAGAGAGAGAGAGAGAATGTGTGTGTGTGTGTGTGTGTGTGTGTGAGAGAGAGAGAGAGAGAGAGAGAGAGAGAGAGAGAGAGAGAGAGAGAGAGAGGCAGTTCATGCTTATCAAAATTAAGCAGCTGAGTTTCCATAGTATGTACACTGCAGTTGCTAGACACTCGTTTTAGCATGCCCTGGGGTCTCTGTGAAACCCAATCAATGCAACACGAGGATTCCTCTACATTACCAGACACTTTAAATGTTTGATTTTAGAAGAGTACTGTATGCCTTTTTAATTCGCAGGATATCCCTAAAATAATCCTCTGTTCACAAGAAAGAAATGAATAGCTCTTACATCACATTTTTCAAAACAAGAAAACTAACCCACAATGCCAAATGCATAAAAGAAACACATTGTACTGTCATATTTGGAAGAGAAGATTCTGTAGCACCCATGACCTCATGAGAGTGGGATCCAAGCACACAGAATACATATTTATGAGCTGTTTCTCTTTACTTCCATTTTGACATACACTCTGTCTATTGGATTCTGATTCCCATTTTCTTTTCAATTGTTCACCACATGCATGAACCATGATACTTGATTTGTTCCCCAACCCCCTTTTCTAAAGCCAGGCACATACTACAGGTAGTCCTTGACTTATGACCACAACTGAGCCCAAAATTTCTGCTGCTAAGTAAGACATTTGTTAACTGAATTTTGCCCCATTTTATGATCTTTCTTGCCACAGTTAAATGAATGGCTGCAGTTGTAAGATTAGTAACACAGTTGTTTAGTAAATCTGGCTTCCTCATTGACTTTGCTTGTCAGAAGATCGCAAAAGGTGAGGGACATTGCCACCGTCACAAATATGAACCAGTTGCCAAGCATCCAAATTTTGATCATGTGACCATGGGGATACTGCAACAGTTGTAAGTGTGAAAAATGGTCATAAGTCACTTTTCTCAGTGCCATTGTAATTTTGAACAGTCACCTAAACAAATTGTCGTAAGTCAAGGACTACCTATTGTTCTGTAGCAAACTGACTTTTGCTGAAAACTGATTTCCCCAAAGCCTGATCTGGATGAGAAGGACCTTTCTGAGCCCAAGCTAAGAGGCCACAGACCTCCTGCAAAAGCTGTCACAACGTTGAATTTTGTATGCGAATAAGAAAATTATTAAATAATGAAATAATATCAACTCTGCGGTTAGTTTAAATGTATGATATTAATCCTAATTGAAGTTAATTTATTTTACCCTTTCTTCTGGTCTTGCCCACACGAAATGAGACCTTTTGGTGCCAGCTGAAGCATCTCCTCCCCAATTGTGCATGGTTGAAGATGATTCCCTAATTATTTCCTGAGCAGTGTCTCAGTCTCATTATTCCCACCTGATTCAGTCCGAAGTTGTCTTTAGGTGTTTTGGTGCGACAGAACTGGTGTCTCTTGTCTTGGCACACAATTTCCACCATGTGGAAAAAGTAGGCCATTTCAGGGAAATGCCTGGGGATGACAGCACCAGAGTCAGCTATCAGCTCAATTCAGTATACCTAGAAAAATCTGCTGTAGAATACCTATCCCAATGACTCCAGATATATAAAATTATTCTCTTTATTATTTTTAATTACTTTCTTGCCCAGTCTTAAGGGAGCCAAAACTCTTTGTGACGTAACAACTTTCATGTTTTAAGACTACAGTTCAGCATCACATCAATATCCTGGACTTTAACATGGCTTCCAAAAATTATTACTGAGATGTGTCATAATTTGTAACCAAAAAGAAGGCTATAGCTAGACAACAGCGAATCAGAAAATCCTTCAAATTTCTTACAGTGCCAATGTTTTTTAAAAATGTAATGTAGATCCTTTTATTCTTGTTTTTGCTCTGCTGCTTTCTCCTGCTCTCTAATCTCCGGTCACTACTCTAACTATTGTGCATTAAAAATGAGTCACCACTCCACCAGCCCCTAAGGTACTGCCAATGAACTATCTGGGATATTTTAAGAGAGAGGTGAAGCAAAAGTACCGAAGAAAATCCAGTACAACCAGCAGAATACTGATGTTTTAAAAGGTAGCAACAGAGTTCTGGAACCATCAATACAACTGCTCAACAGCCGAATACTGGAGAAATATGAAGATGTAGCTCATCTTCGTAGAGGGAAATAGTGCAAGATGTATGCTGTCAGTGAAATCACTATGGGTCTCTGGTATCAGAATAGTATAACATTTATTCAGATAATATCGCTTGGAAATAAGGGTAAATTATTGAATTTCTGGTCCTGTGGGGCTTGAATTTCTGGTCCTGCAGTACCTATCACAATGACCAGGAAGAGAGGCAGCATATTCGGTCTAGCATGGAAACCAATCAGCAAAGTACAGAGCATTTAGTCCAGTTCCTGATATATGTAATGTAATGTATAGCATAACATATACTTTATACAGACATTGCAACATAAACATATGTATAACATGTAGCATTAACATGTGTGTACCATATATATTTGGTTAATAATCTCAGTGTATGGGATACAATTCCAACAGCAACAGAAAAGGAAACAGCTAATGCAAATTCAGTCACACTCACTGCGATTAGCTGCCTAGAAAGCAGAGCACAGATCCCTTAGACAAGGGCGGACAAGAAAACACTAGATACTATGGCCTGTGAGATCAATGCCTCATCAATGCCACTGTGGTAGTTTGAGCTTCTATGTTGATATGAGAAATGCTAGCTAGCCTTCTAGATGACTAAAAGATCCCTATTTGAGCTCCCTAATGGACTTACAGTTGCAGTGAGAATGTATATGTAGACACAGGTGGCAATCTTAATGAAGTAATTGGCAGGTCCTGTCTAGTGGCTTATACGTAGATTTTTTTTTTTTAAAAAGAGGTTGCTTATCAATTCATCTTGAGACATACCACTATGGGCAATGTTATAGTTGAGGCTTGCCACATCATCAAGCATGCTCCTAAAATAAACTTCCCACATTGTGTTGGGATGGTGAATGGATGACATATCCCAGACTGTGCAACACATAGGCAACAGCAGCGGTAGATCAGTAGGAAGTACTATCACATGATACTTCTGCAGAGCACAGAAGATGACACTGGCCATTTTATAGACAGCAAAGGCAGGAACAATGGGGTGCACCATACAATATTTGTCTTTAGGAACTCAGCATTGTATTGTGCAATGGCTTAGACCAGGTTCTACCAGGGAATCCAACAAACCCATCCATCTTTGGGGACAGTGAATATCCCTACCACAGTGCAACTACATTCTACCACCAGTTAAACACTTAGTTGTAGAATGTGCCTGACAAATGGTTTCATCAGCCAGCTGTGATGGGAATAAACACTGAAGGTGCAATGGTGTTGTCTCAGTGTCAGACTGTCAGTTAGAGAGAAAAATATTTGAATCCTTGAGGCATGTATCATAATCCATCCAATCTATGAAAGCAGGAATAATAAGCTGAAGGTCGTTGGCAAGAGAGGAGTGAAATGTGTGAATATATAAGGAGAGGATTTGCTTGGGGTTACTTGGGAGTTCACATTCTTATAGGTTCTCCTGCTTGAGCAGGGGGCTGGACTAGAAGACCTCCAAGGTCCCTTCCAGCTCTATTCTATTCTATTCTTTTACTTGGCGCACAGTAAGTTCCTGTCTGAATACAGGATCCTAGTCTTCAACTTTGTGGCCAAGCTTTGCAGTACAGAAAGTAGAACAATACTTGACCCCTACACTGAAGGCAAAGACAGGAGTAGATGAAGAAACTCAGAGAGTCTAGCTATTGTCCCACTTCCTTTGGGTGGATCATTACACCATCAATAAACCTCTCAACGGCTGATGAGGATTAAACTTGCATTTGAGTAGACAATGAAAATGTAGCTATTTCTAATAAAATATCATGTTCACTCATAAATATACTGCATTAATGACACTTACAGGTAATCCTCAACTTATGACCGGTTGCTTAGCAACTGTTCAAAGTTATAACCTATCTACAAAAAGGGAGTTATGACCTGGTTCTGAAGTTCTGATGGTTCCCCCCCCCATGGTCATGTGACCATGTTTTATGACAGTTTTGCTGAATACTGATAGTTATTTCCTGTTTTTGGTAAGATCACGCCATGGAAAACCATGGGTTCGCTTAGCAACTGCCATGAAAAAGGTAATAAAATTGGGTCAGTCATGTGATTGGCCCAATTTATGACATTCATGACAAATGACTGTAATGGGCAGGCTCCATTACAGTCATATATTGAGGACTTCCTATATTAGGAATTCTAATGGGAAACAAATACCATGTGCCTGATGGCTAAGTTGATTGATTGCATTACCATAGTTTTCAACATACTCTTATGGATCATATAGCAGGAATCCACACGTTTGTTTTTAACTAGGTTTCAGGATATCCTTAAGACGTTTGGAGCAAAAGAATCCGTGTTATACATTATTTCTTTTCATTATTCTACCTACCTACCATAAAGGATCAATGCAATGTAAGAAAGGCTAAATCATGAGCATGCTTTGCAGTACTTTTTGTTAAAGTTACATGAATATTTAGTGAAATGCACAAACAATGGGAAAGCTGGAATGGTTGTAGTATATGTTTTCTGTCCCATTAGCTGAATGGCATTTACTCCTCCAGCAAATAGTTGCCTTTCTTAATGCCAAAGATTGCTATGTAATAAAAAATAGTCTTTGCACTGCTGACATCACCTGGTATTTCAAAGGGAAGGTAAAGAAAAGCAGGAATCACTTGAGGCTGATATGCCAATATCTTCATTTTTGCGGTCTGCAAAAATGAGTCTGTATATCAAAGGAATGACAGAATCCATACTGTTACTAACAACCCTATTCTTCCTGTAAAAGCAAGAGCAGCGTCTAAAGAGCAATGTTAGATAGCTCTAAGGCCTAGTGTTCATCTAGTGCAGGGTTCTTCAAACTTGGCCCTTTTATGACTTGTGGACTTCAACTCCCAGAATTCCTCAGCCAGCATTGCTGGCTGAGGAATTCTGGGAGTTGAAGTCCACAAGTCATAAAAGGGCCAAGTTTGAAGAACCCTGATCTAATGTAATATTGTCCCTCGGGTAAAATGGTTGTGGGTGTGTGCTGCAATTTCTTCTGGGTGGTCTGCCTGTACTATTTATCAGATTCATATCAAGGAAGAAGACCATGTACACCAAAAATGAAATCAGGACACCAATGAACAAGAAAATAACTTTCAGTGACAGAGCATTATAAAACAAAGGAAACAACATATGGCAAAGGCAGGATGAGAACAATTTGGGTGGGCTGCAGACTTTCTACATATTGCCTGTTTCTACATCCCAGTGCCATTTCCTAAGGCTGCAATCCTACTATGCAAACTTCTGGCTTGACACCTCCAAGGAATATAGCTGACAATGGACCGTGGCACTAAGATAGGACAGTACAAGGTTGATTAGAAGCTGGGTAACCTAAGTCACTTGCAGCAGTGTCATTTGTAAGATAGCAAGCATCTGGTTGCTTTGTTGATCATGATTCTAAGTGCCTACAGTGCAGTAGGTTCCATGGGTACACACAGAGGCACAGTCTATCAGAGCAGTCCTCATATAATGCCCAAGAGGTCCTGCATAATGAGGAATTGATGTATGCATGCTTCCATTAACCAGATAGGCTTGCATCTAATCAACCACCACACACAACCTGACACAATGCCATTGTGTCAGGACCAGTTTGGTACTCAGTCTATCTTGGGTATAAAAAACAGAATATACAGCATGTATATGCCAGATATTATCCTTTCCCCCAGTCTAAACAGTTAGACTACTAGTGATCCTTTGGTAATTCTGATTCATGCCTCATCCTACCATGCTAGGCAGCAAGGGAAAGTTGGGGTAGAAGCTACAATATGTGAATGGCAGTGTAGCTGCCTCTGGAGGAATGGCGAGTATGGATATCCCTGTAGTGGCACACATATTCTTCAAGGACAAAAATTCCTGTGTTGTGTAACATACATATTCAGAGTTGATGACCTCATTCTTTATTTGACTATCCAGGATGGCACAGATGGTGCCCCTCCCTGCAACTATCTGCAAGCTCCAAGCTTATCTTCCCACAGTACTGAAGGAGGCAGGTTAGATGGCAGTTGTGTGCTACTCACCAAAGGCACTTCTTGCTAAATATTGGTGTTGCTGTAAATAGGATGGTGTTGCAGATTTTGTGGTTGTGGTGATATGCCAAGTTTTCCCATGTTTGTAAGACTGCCTTTGACTTTCTCTGACCTTGCTAGTTTCCCTCAGGCCCTTCTTTGGGGTGGACAAAAGAGACCAGCCCCTTTCCTGATCAGTCTACCTCCTGAGGAAAATTGGAAAATGTTTTAACGGTGAGAGAGTGTCTTCTTCTAGGTGAACATGCCCTTGCATCCCAGGTTGCATGTTTCAGCAGGGCATGAACTACAGGAAAGGGAGATGCTAGCTGTTAGAAATTACAGAAATTGAATCAGTAGCAATACGTTGTATGCTTCCCTTCTCAGAATGGATGGTCAAACCACAATGGATTTGGAGTAACCCCAAATTCCAAAGAGAGCAGCCTGTTGATGTGCCGCACATATAGCATGTATGGCTATAAGTGCCCAAATCTACCAAACATTCCCTGGAAAACATGACATTAACCAAACTGCAAGTACAACTAAACTACCCCTCTTTTTTTTATGAATACTACATAGTTAGTCCACAACTTACAACAGTTCATTTAGTGACCATTCAAAGTTACAGCGGCACTGAAAAAAAGTGTCTTATGACCATTTTTCACATTTATGACTGTTGCAGCATCCCCACGGTCACGTGATCAAAATTCAGATGCTTGGCAACTGATTCATATCTATGATGGTTGCAGTGCCCCGGGGTCATGCGTTCCCCTTTTGCGACTTTCTCACAAGCAAAGTCAATGGGGAAGCCAAATTCACTTAACAACCGTTTTACTAACTTAACATCTGCGGTGGTTCACTTAACAACTGTGGCAAGCAAGGTCATAAAATGGGGCAAAACTCACTTAACAAATGTCTCAGTAACAGAAATGTTGGGCAAAAAATCAAGGACTACCTGTATGTGGAATGCTACAGTGGAATCTCTTACAAGGATACATAAAGCCAGATCTGCTGTTTTCTTGCAGGCTGTTACTCTATATGGATTTTTAAGATTATTGGAGAGTAGGGGGTGTGCTTCATTTTTCCCAAGTAAATAGTGCATATCTTGAGATGCCAGGAGCAGGCAGTTCTTTCTCATGAGAGCAATGTTGCAGAAAAAAACCCCATTCAAGAGATAACCTGCAATATCAACTCATGTTGAAAGAGCCATTAATTCAGGCATTTCCGCTGGTTGAAAACTGGAAGCATACATAGTGGCCTGCTATTATGCTTGGCCAGCAGGCAGTGGAAGATACTCTTGAGCCATTTCAATTTGCTCCCAGCTTGTTGCCCTTCCCTTGGGAAGCCCTTCCTCTTTCTTTCCTAAGCAATCCACTCTCCAGAAGCTAAGGGAAGGCAATTATGGCAATGAGCCTTCCCAGCTTCTGATCATCATCAAAACACCAAGACCACAATGAACAAGGCTTCCACTTCCCCACACCAACAGCATGAGCTCTAGGAGCTATAATTGTTGGAGATGAGGATGCAGTGAAAGTCTGTAGGAAAAAATACAATCTATCAAACAGAAAAAAACACCACACATCAGTGATGTATTGAACTGAGTGCTCAGTAACCTCTGCACGCCAACAGAGGTGCATTAGCATCCAAAAGATCTCTGCCAGGGATGTTAGGTGTGACCCTCGAAAAATAACTTCTCCTTCAAATATACCCCATCACAGTCTCACATAATGTGGTTCTATACTATTTTCATTTATTTCTTTGGAGTTAACAGGAATATTGATCCCATCAAGAGTCCTGTGAAAGAACAACTTATGATACTTTGTTTTTCCATTGGAATATCCCTTTCCATTACTGCATGGGATTTTTCCCCCCTTTCCATAACACTATCAGTTTCCAGGAAGATTGATAATTTTGTGGCAAACAATATCAAAAAATTGTGATTGGACAGATGTTAGACGTTCCATTTAGTGACCAGCAATGGTTTTCTACTGATAGAGGGTGGAAGTATATCTAGGGAACCCATCAATCATTGACCTTGCAGAGAAACAATGGAGGGTCTCTCTGTACATGAGACATGATAGGTAGGTTGGGGGTGGGGTGGGCACCTTATGTCATATACAATCCTCCCAATTCAAAGAGGAAAGGAAAGCACATTAAAGTGGTTGTTTGAGTGAGCATGTTATGGTTCCAAAGGACAGCGTTGACAGAGCACTTACTCTAAATTGAATAAAGTACATTCATAGATTCATCATTGCCGTTAATTCTAGCTACGGATCAAAGGCATAGAGTCATTTCAGGTCACAGATCACACTTGGCCTTTTACTGTCTTGCCTAGGACATACAGTATTACCAACATGAGTCTAGGAAAAAGAAGTAAGGTCTGGACCAAAATTAATTTTGATTCAATTTATTTAGAAATGCAGTTTTTGCACTCGTGTCAGAAGCACCGAGGTTGAAAGGATCAGCCGGTGACATCACCATTGTTTGAGGGATGCCCAGTTGGGGGTTCCTTTCATGTCCCCAGCAGGAGCTGGAGTGAAAGATGGGAGCTCAACCCCACCCTATGGCAGCTCTTGGGTCTCGAACACAGGCTTGCTAGCCTCCTGCCGAGCATCCCAATCACTGAAGTTTCACTGTGCTCCCTTAGCAATACAGTAAATGAACTAAACACCGTGACTATGATTACTTCCTGTGCCTTTAACAATTAAAGTGTATTGAAACAATTGAAGTTGTTCTACCTAAACTTTGGAAGGGAGCCCAGGTCCTCACGATGCATCCTCCCTTCCAAACATACTCTCACAAGTGAAACTTCCATTCATATATGTTGAACAACAGAGCTACATTAGTTGGATGGTAAACAGGAAAGGGCCATTTTGGATATCTAAAAAGATCAAGAACATGGTGGATCCAGAAAATAAGGATGAAAATGAGGTCACAAGAGATCCCTAAGGACAAAACATGTTTCTGAGATCAATCCTTAGTGAATATGCAGCATTCACATATAGCCCATGGAGCTTGTATACATAAGCATCTGGATGAAACTCCTGACAAAACCAAGTAGCTTCTGAGGAAAAATCTAAAAACCATGTTCATTCTTTAGTAAAAAAATCACAACTGGACATCTGGTTTGGCTTGCCAAACATCAGGCAACCAAACCACTGCCAAATGATGCTTTGTAGAAGGGCCTCCTACAGCTGTGAGACTGTCTTTTATTCACAAAGAAATTCAAGTATTGGAGTGCATCAATTCTAATATTCATCCTTACAATATAAAGTGGTTGCCCCTGCTGTGCACATGTGTTCTTCATTTTCTGTCATTTCCCAAAGTTGGCTGTCATTTTTGGCACCCCTGTTGTGCACAGCCAATACTTGACCATATGTTTTTTCTTCAAGAATTGATCCTGAAACATAAGACTGTAATTTCTCTCCCCCATTCTCTCTCTCTCTCTCTCTCTCTCTCTCTCTCTCTCTCTCTCTCTCTCTCTCTCTCTCTTTTTCTCTAACTAGCTGTCCCATCCCAGTTGGCTTCATATCAAGCTGAGAGCATCTGAACTTGAGCCTGGGAACACCAACTGTACTACCTATCTTGGGAAAAGCTTGGGACTATGTAGGGTGACTCTGCCAATCCCTTTGAATTGCTTCACTTGGATTGTGCATGGTACAAATTTATCATCTTTGGACTTGTCTCAGCAGCTTTTTATCCCTGGCACTCTCCCAAACCACTGTCTGATCCACGCTAGTTAATGCACGTATTTCTGTTCCCTGAGTTCTTCATCAATTGATTGCTCACCACAATACTATTCAGTGTATCTGCCTAAAAAAATGTTAGCATTCAAGAAAACTCACAAATTTGATGATTCACAGTTTATTCAAATGAATTACCTGCACTGAAAAGCACTGTATTTGTAGTGACTGCTCTATAGAGGTTTGTTTGAAGGCAGTTGCATCTTGTATTTTATCTTTTGTGGGGGAGGGGAAGGGATGCAAAGAGTGGAATAAAAACGCAATATATTTTATTGATCTGCTCTAGAGCAGTGACATCTTCAAGGAAGATAGGTATTGTTAGAAAGTGCAATTACTAAAGTCTGATTCCAAAATCAGACAATGAATTGCACGGAGGAAATCCTGATAAAAAACGAAGAGTACAGTTGATAGAAATATTTGCTGCAAGATAAGTTTTACTCAGTTCAGAGACTTTTGTATTCCAACTGCACGCTAAACAATTTAAAAACAAAATAACAACAACAACAAATCAGAAACTATTGCCCAAATAGCAAATGGTTGAAGTCATTATAGTTTATTCCTCACATATAACATTTTAAAAACACCAACACCCAAGAAATATTGTTTTAGGGACAATATTGGTGTCCCTAAAGTCACTTAAAGGCTTTGGGGACACCTTGAATATATTTCTGATTTATAAAACCCATCAGCAGCCACAGCCACATGAATATCTGCTGTCAATGTTGCTGTCAAAGCAAGAACATCCAATGTTCTGTGGTGCAGAGAAAATTTCAAAATCTTCACCCTCTGAAACAGCACAGGAAAAGTGCTATGTTGTTTCAGGCACCACATATTCCAAGCTTTCTTGTTTTAAGCCCCATTTAAGGTAAGATAAGATGAGATGAGATGAGATGAGATGAGATGAGATGAGATGAGATGAGATGAGATGAGATAAGATAAGATAAGATAAGATAAGATAAGATAAGATAAGATAAGATAAGATAAGATAAGATAAGATAAGATAAGATAAGATAAGATAAGATAAGATAAGGTGAGGTGAGGTGAGGTGAGGTGAGGTGAGGTGAGGTGAGGTATGGAAAGATGAGGTAAGGTAAGGTAAGGTAGATAAGATGAGGTGAGATGAGGTGAGATGAGATGAGATGAGATGAGATGAGATGAGATGAGATGAGATGAGATGAGATGAGATGAGATGAGATAAGATAAGATAAGATAAGATAAGATAAGATAAGATAAGATAAGATAAGATAAGATAAGATAAGATAAGATAACCTTTATTGTCATTTTTTTACTGTGGGCGCAACGGCACACATCAAAAATGAAATTTAGTTGCCTACTCTCAAAGTGAAACACATACATGACACACACCTAAACATACTATATACAACATATGTATAGACCCACACCCCTACTTATACATAACAAATAAATATTAAATACTGTCCATCTTGAATATATAACGGAAGGAGGAGGCTTGAGAGTTCACAAGATTAATGCTGTATGGAATGAAACTATGGCTGAATCTGGATGTTCTGCTTCGGATACCACGAAGCCCCCCCCCTCCCAGAAGGTAACAGGGAAAACAGATCGTGAAGAGGATGTGTTGTGTCCCAGATAACCTTATGGACCCTGCTCAAGCAGCGCTTCTGTGCTATGTCCTGAATGGGAGGGAAGGAACTGCCAATGTTTCTAATGTTTTATTTCACAAGGTTACACAAGTAGTATCTATTAGGGGAGGGGAGGGGACTTTGAGCAAACCTGTTTGTGGTTTGCATTTTGCTGCTTAACGTAAGCTGCCTTGGGAATCCTTCTGTCCAGGGTAGAAAACAAATCAATACAGATAGTTCTTGACTTACAAACACAATAGAGCCCCAAATTTTCATTGCTAAGTGAAGCATTTGTTAAGTGAATTTTGCCCCATTTTATGCTTTTTCTTGCCATAGCTGTTAAGTGAATCACTGCAATTATTAAGTTAGTATCATGGATGTTAAGTGAATCTGGCTTCCCCATTGACTTTGTCAGAAGGTAGCAAAAGGGTGACCTCGGGACTTTGCAACCCATCATAAATATGAGCATCCGAATTTTGATCATGTGACCATAGGGATGCTACAAGGGTCCTAAGTGTGCAAAATGGTCAGGAGTCACTTTTTTCAATGCCATTGTAACTATTGAGCGAAGAGAGATAACAGACAAGACACTCTTAAGCCTTAAAGAAGAGACCCCTATGCAAGTTTGAGCCTTGGAGTTTCTCATTTCTTTTAATTAAGAACTGGAAATAAACAATGAGGTCCCTAGAATTTTATCCAATTACAGGAACATCATTTCAAAAATATCTGCCAACTCTGCTAGCTTTTAAGGTCATTAGCCACTAGAAACAACCATTAGATGATGTCAGCACAACTTATTTCTAATTAGTGTTCATTTTTTTATGGCCAAGCCCAACAGTTTTAGAATATGTGTGACACTCCACAGTACTTGACGGCAAGTCAGCTAAGACAGGGGTCCTCAACCTTGGCAACTTTAAGACTTGTGGACTTCAACTCCCAGAATTCCTCAGCCAGCTTTGCTGGCTGAGGAATTCTGGGAGTTGAAGTCCAAAAGTCTTAAAGTTGCCAAGGTTGAGGGCCCCTGAGCTAAGAAGCCTTCCTCTATTTCTTGTGATCTAGATTCATTTTTGGTTTAATGTCCAAAGAGAGTGAGGTCCTTTCAGTTTGCCTCACTAGCCTACAACACAGCAACAGAACTGAATCTCAGAAAAGCTCCAATTTTTTTTTTTGCAAAGCACAAGGACATGTTCTAATAGGGACACTCTTTGCATTTAAGCTAAAACTGTTCCAAGTTTCAGTCATTTAAAGCGGTCACTATGGAATCTCTCCTACATTTATCCCATCTGCTTTTTCCCCCTGACATCTACTTTAATTACAGGACTAATCTGCAGAGGAAGTGCTCCAAGGGCTGTGTAGGTAGAAGCTGTTTGTTCCTTCAGCCAAATGCTTCTTCCTGGCATTTCTAACTAACAGGTTTCTCTTCTAACTAAACCTTCAAGGTTACTGCTGATTTGCTATATTTAGTAGAGAGCCTAGCTGAGTTTGATGGAGAGGTGAGGAAACAAGATTGCAAATGCTTCTCTTTGATGGAGTAATGGATGTCATGATTCAATTTTAGAAACTATCAAAGAAATATACACAGACACACCAACGTGCATGCACACCTATTTACCCCCTAGAAGCAAAAATGAGAACTATTTACAAATACCGTTTAGGCAGGATATTTAAACACGAATAAGGGACAGAATGTCCATATGCACTGGCCCACCACAGACATGGTAGGAAACTGACCAAACTTGAGTAGAACTCTTAATGCAAACATAGATCATGGAGCAGGATATATTTTGGGCTAACATTGTTTTGAAGTATTCTTCTTCTTCTATTCTGATACATCATTTATGGATTTGGTACTTATTAACCAAGTTGGTATATAATATTGAATTAACATATGTTTATAGATTGAGCTTAACATTTTGTTGTCAAATCACTTTTCATATTATTATTTATTGAAACTGTAATTGACATTACCTTAGACCAGTGATGGCGAACCTTTTAGAGACTGAGTGCCCAAACTGCAACCCAAAACCCACTTATGCATCGTCGCGTGCCGGGTGGGTGTGGCCCATTGGCTGGGTGTGGCCCATTGGGTGGGCATGGCCAATTGGGTGGGCGTGGCTGCGGTGGTAACGGCAGACAGGGTGGGACTAAAAAGTTAAATCAATCAATTCCAACTTTGCAAGATCTTTTTTTTTTCCGCAAGAAGTTGAAATTGACTGATTGAACCTTTTTTTTTTTTTTTGCACACGGCGGCGGAGGCCTAAAGCGAAAAGGTTTTATAAAACCCAGCTGAAGGCCTAGGGCTGGGGCGACAGCACGCGTGCCCACAGAGAGGGCTCTGAGTGCCGCCTCTGGCACCCGTGCCATAGGTTCACCACCACTGCCTTAGACTTATAGGATGATATTAGTTGTTTTGAGTTTATTTTGGCAGCGAGTTGGTAGAAACAAGATTATGAGTTCCTCTATTGTCTTCCAGCAGCCCCTTGTTCTTCCCCCACCATTTTGAGGCACTTTCTCAGACAGAATTATGCACTATGGTGATTTTAATCTAATTTATGGTGACAAGTCGCCCAGAGTCACTTTATAGGGAAGATGGGCAGCATAGAAATTTAGTTAATAAATAACACAAATAAGACCAATTATAGACAAACTGATTAAATTTTAGAGTTCGATAGAGGTGGGAATGATTAAGTTTATTGAGGATGACTGTGATTGTCTCATGTTTTCTATTTTTAATTAATGGCTCATTCGATTCTAGAAATATTTAGTACAAAAGTTCTACATGGTGTGCATATGAAAAGACTTGAAGAAATCTTTCATGCCACCTTTTCAAACATGTCCAGCATATTGAAATTTAATTTTACTTGCTGAGGATATATTGATTTGGAGTGATTTTAGGATGGTTGGCAAACTAATCGTTTAAATTAATGAATTATCTAATTTTTTACTTGATACAATTTGGTCTTTGTATTCTATGATCTTTAGATAGACCTCAGTAAAAAAAAAAGTCTAAATGTGCTTATATAAATGAGCATGCACGAAATTGATATAGACTTGCAGAGGAGCCTGTGATGCAAATATTTTCCATGATTAACATATGCATTCACTTTATACGAAAGAAATATGTGGTGATTAAAGCAAAACAAATGCTTCCAGTTGCTTGAAATCTGCTATAACAGTGTTTCTCAACCTTGACAAGTTTAAGATGGGTGGACTTCAACTTGCAGAATTCCCCAGCACAGCTGGCTGAGGAATTCTGGGAGCTGAAGTCCAGCCATCTTAAACCTGCCAAGGTTGAGAAACATTGTGCTATAACAAACTCAGTGGTCTGGAGATGCTATTAATTTATTTAGAAAAAAATTATTATCTTCTTACAAACGCCTCAAGATGCCTGGCCAAACTGATCAACATTTTAACTTTAAAAAAGACAAAGGTAACTTCCTCCCACACCACAGATATCTCTGAAGATAAAAGTAATAGACTTAAGTAAATAAGTTTAACAAATACCCAGTTTAAAAGAGGGGAACATTTCTGAGTTTGCTATAAAATACCATTGAAAGTTTGAGAAAATAGGATATTAAATTTATGTTTTATAGCATAAAGATATGGGGCGAATGATCTGAAGGCTACCATCGACCTAACCTTGGAAGCAGTGGTAGGATTCAGCCGGTTCCTACCACTTCGGCAGAACCGGTAGCTATTTTTTTGCTGCCCAGGCCCAGAACGGACTTCCAGAAGTGGCATCCACACAGAGAACCGGTTGTTCACATATTTGAATCCCATCACTGCTTGGAAGGGAGGTGCCTTGGAGAAGAGCCACAAAGAATTATCCACATAATTGCTAGAAAGATCTGCGGGAAACAAATATTGTATTGATTCGCTGCATTCACACTTGACATTAAAGTCATAAGGTGTGTGCAAGTCTTTTGTTTTGTATGATGTGTGAACTTTTCAATGGTTTATGACTTAGCCAGGTGTGATTCCATTCAGTTGTAGTTTAACATGGTGGGGAACCTAGACACTGACTCATACATATTCTACACCCATAAAGTGAGGCACAAACCACTTGAAGAAGGCCAAGTAATCTTAACATATCAGCCCTGGTCTGCTCTTCACCAAGAGCACTTACTATGAGGGTCCATTTTGTTTGTTTTCTTCCAGTCTGTTGCTGTACCCAAGCATCTTTTTGTTCTGCATAGTTATCGCTTTATGTGGGTGTGATAGAGTGGAATGCTAGAACTGCCTGTCTTCACTATGTAAGTGATATGGCATTGAATTTGCAAACCCCTGATAATTATTTCCAAATGGCTTCATATATGGTCAACACATGGGGAATAATTCAAAACAGCCTTCCCAAACTTGGTTCCCACTAATTGTGTGAGATTACAGATACCGTAATTCCTAGACAACATGGGCAACAGATGTGCTGGCTGAGAACCCTGGGAATTGTCATCAAAAATATCTGAAGAGCACCAGATTACAGTCTTTGGAAATTAATTTATAATACCCTTGAGACAGCCTGCCTGGTAGAAATGCAGAGCTGCAAAATAGTATCTTCATCAAAAATCCAATTTGGAAGTATAACTTAGTCCACTGAGAGAATCAACTGGGCCATATTTATCCCCGGACAGTCATTCACCAACATGGCTGGGAAAGATCTGAGCCCAGAAAGCTTGTGATTTCAACCTCCTTGGCTGGAATAAGTAGTTACTATTTTCATTTTAAAAATCCATATCCTGCAATAATATGCATTGTCACTGCATAATCTACCATTCAACTGGCAGAAAAGAACTGACCACATATTGTTGTCTAATCTTGTTGGGATGATTCCATGTATTGGCATGTTAGTTGTCTACAAGCCGTTCACCTCATCTTATTGCCCTTCTCACTGCTGAATAGTTCCTCAATGCCCATTCAGAAATGACTCCCCTGGTTAGTTTTCAAGCTAACATGAAACTTTTTGTCCTATTTTTTTTTACCACTTCCTTAGTATCTTCATAGATATTCTTCATAGATATTGCAAAGAATTGCAAAGTCTTGCTCCAGTCTGTTTTATTTTCTTTTACCACCTGTACTAATTGTTTTCCTGATTCCCTTCTGCATTCTTCCTTAAGCACCTAGGTTTAACTATGTTATCATACTGTCTAAGAGACAAAGTTCAATTCACTTTACTCAGATGATTTCTGTGTCAATCACACACTTCACAGCTGGGAGCCATTTCTTAGATGTAAATAAATAAATAAGCCATGAGCTATTAGGTTAACTGGAGCAAGTAGCAGCAATATCAGTCTGTTTTCCACGGTTGTGTTAGGATAGCGGTCCTATTCCTTTATAGTCACTTACGCTATTTCGTTGCTAAATACCCCAGAAGCCAGACTGGATTTAAAATGGTTCCAATCACTATCCACCTATAGAGAAAATTAGTGTTAGAAAGTAATAATGTGTTTTGTTTCTAGAACACCAAAAAGGATATTTATCTGAGCAATTTTTCAAAGCGTGAAATGGATAGCAGGACAATATACTAGACTGATTTTTAAGATTGGCAGATACATCCACATTATGTCTCTCTTGAGGAATTCCTTTGGCAGTCCAAAATCAACTGAGGGTGGAATGGATTATTGGTCTTGGAACCCTTCCCTGAAAGCCTTTCCTTACTAAGTTCTTATGCAAGGCAATATTACCATTTCTTTTCTTGAAATATATTCCTACAGGTCATTCAGGAAATAAAACAGAAAGTGGGATATGATTTGAGGGCAAACTGAATGACTTCCAATCAAAGTGGTTATGATGGCTGGAGAAAACAGAACTGTAGCCTTACCTTAGTAGTGCCCAATGAATAGCCAAGAACATGAATCCTGAGGAGACCGACGGAGAGAGAGAGAGGTCAACGCGCAAGGTTTCAAACATGAATGCCTCTCTTCCTTCCATTTGCTTTCACATATGGTATGGTAACAGTAGCAGACAGATGCTACATAAAGCCAGACACACCTGATTAACCATGAATACAACAGATGCTGTTTCCCCACTGCCCCCACCACCACCCACAATCCATCTGTTTCCTTTTTTTTTTTTTTTTTGCTTTGACCCCTTTCATTCTGCTTCCATGAGGAAATTAAGCCCACTATTAAAATCCCAAGTTGAGAGGTGGGACAGGCTGCAACTGATGCCTTTTGTTTCATTTTTTGCAGGCACAGATTGGGCACCTATAGAATTGATCGTTTTACCTGAGGATGGATGAGGTCTACCACTGGTAACATCTCACTTTGGGCATAAAAGGAAAGAAGAGCAAGCGAAGCTGAGAGTCGGCCTAAGAGGTGGGGAGGAAAGGAAGCCTACCTTCCTTAGCTATGAGAATGAAGAGAAAACATTGCACATTTCTCACAGTGGAGAACTGGTCTTTGTGATTTTAAGTAAAGCTCCAAGTGTACTTATAACATAATGTAAAGAATAAATAGGAATATAGAGCCAGCTTGATGTAGTGGTTAAGGCCCTAGGGTAGAAACTGGGGGACTGTGAGTTCTAGTCTCACATTAGGCACGAAGCCAGCTGGGTGACCTTAGGCCAGTCATTCTCTCTCCAACTCGACAATTATGTGGGAAAAGTGTAATATTTGAAATCCCCAAGGCTAACTGTAAAGAACATTGGAGGAGCATAATGATCTTTACACGCACTTCAGAAATTTTCCTTCCAAACTTAAATCCAAATGCTGGGTTTTCATTTACAGAATAACAGAGTTGGAAGGGAAGTCTTCTAGTCTAACCCCCTGCTCAAGCAGGAGAGCTTATACCAGGGGTGTCAAACTCGCAACATCACGTGACGTGTCACGACGTATCGTGGCTTTTTTGCCATTGCCGGCAATGGGGTGGGCGCCGTTTCGCTATGATGCATCTGGCCCGCGGGCCAGCAGTTTGATACCCCTGGCTTATACCATTCCAGACAAATGGCTCTCCAATCTCTTTTTGAAAACCTCCAGTGATGGAGTACTCATCTTTTCTAAAGGATTTCTAGGAGCAGCTTCATGGATTTATATTTGCAACTGTAGTAAAGCTTGGTCCACAAGAGTCTGAAAGAAGAACTTCCATTCACAACATTGAATACCATGCAACAGTGGTAAGAGAGGTTTTTTTTTAATGCCTGTGTATTTGTAATCTCCTCTCTAGCACTGATTTTCAAGTTAAGTCTGCAGACCAGTGCCACCTTACTTTCTGAGAGCACAAGTGAATACAAGCTTTTAAAAACGAGGGGTGAGAGCAAGTCCATTTAAAACAATTCCAAAACTGAGATACAAAACGAAAATCCACTTTCCTACCAGGGTAATAATTAACCTTATTGGTTGATTCAGGAGAAAACTTGATTGATGCGGTGGAAACAGAAGAACGCTCACAAACAAGCAACTTGACAGCTGAAATTGTTTCAATTCTAAATGAGCTCAGCAAATTGAAAGGGGAAAGATCATTGAACTATTGCTACAAATGACACGAATGGAAGCAGCACATTAAGAAAGAAAAGAGGCATCAATTCCATTTGGCAGCAGTAACATTGGGTGGCTCTTGAAGGCAGCCTGCCTTCACTCTGCATATATATCAAAGAAAGGGGAAGAGAAATGGCTAGAAAAATGTCTGACCTCAGACCAAAGATTCTGATCCAAGACACACCGGAGGAATCAGTAACGTCAGATAAGGGACAGGCGATGTAGGCAAGACTGGAAACTGCTGATTAAAGCATTTTATGAAAAGGGTCATTTCGGAGGGCAAAAGGCCAGAGATAGAAAAAGCAGAGCAGACAAATACAGCTAGTCCTCAACTTACAACCGCAAGCCCAACATTTCTCTTGTTAAGTGAAACAGTTGCTAAGTGAGTTTTGCTCTATTTTACAACCTTTCTCGCCACAGCTGTTAAGTGAGTCGCTGCAGCTGTCAAGCTAGTAACGCGGTTGCTAAGTGAATTTGGCTTTCCCATGGACTTTGCTTGTCAGAAGGTCGCAAAAGGTGAGCACAGGACCCCGAGATATTGCAACCGTCATAAATGTGAGTCGGTGGCCAAGCGTCTGAATTTTGATCAGGTGGCCGTAGAGATGCTGCCGTGGTCGTAAGTGTGAAAAATGGTTATAAGACACTTTTTTTTCAGTGCCATTGTAACTTTAAATGGTCACTAAATGAACTGTTGTAAGTCGAGGACTACCTATACAAGGCAGACCAAATGTTGAAGCCAAAACCCTTCAAAATAATAAAATCCACGTGTCAGAATTCTTAGAGACTACCACCACACAATTACTTGGTAAAAGGCCCAAATGCCTTGGCCACAGTGGCCCCCTGGCCTTAAGGCCATATGCACCTTACATTCAGTGTTGTTGTTGTTGTTAGTTGCGAAGTTGTGTCCGACCCATCGCGACCCCATGGACAACGTTCCTCCAGGTCTTCCTGTCCTAATATGTGAGCAACCGGTTCTCTGTGTGGATGCTGCTTCCGGAAGTCCATTCTGGGCCTGGGCAACTAAAAATTAGCTATCGATTCATGCCGAAGTGGTGCGAACCAGCTGAATCCCACCACTGACCTTACATCCCCTGCATTGGATTGACTTTGAAAACCATTCAAATCTTCCAAAATGCAGCTGCCAGGTTACCAGAGGAGGAGAGGCCTCACTCAAGAATTGCTTTTGGTTGCTACATTGGTTGCCAATAGTTTTCTGGGTCCAATTCAAACTGCAGCTTTTGCTTTTAAAAGCTTACGTGGCTCAGCTCCAGAGTTCTTTAGGGACCGCTTGCTCCAAGTGGAATCTACCACAGTCCACACGTCAGGAACTATTGAATTAAGCCAAAAATGTGAAGACAGTTATGTCTGGCTAGGTCGCGCTTTGTTTCCTTTAGCTTCATTTTGTTTAGCCACGATTGGATGGTTCAATGCAACGCACTAAATCAAACAGTTTTTACTGTTTTATTACATTGATTAAATTGTACAGGCAGTCCTTGGCTTACCACAGTTCATTCGAAGTTACAAGGGCACTGAAAAAAAGTGACTTATGGTCATTTTTCACATTTATGATTGTTGCAGCATCCCCACGGTCACGTGATCAAAAGTTGGCTGCTTGGCAACCGACTCATACTTATGATGGTTGCAGTGTCCTGGGTCATGTGATCCCCTTTTGCGACCTTCTGACAAGCAAAATCAATGGGGAAGCCAAACTCACTTAACAACCATATTACTAACTTAACAATTGCAGTGATTCGTTTAACAACTGTGGAAAGAAAGGTCATAAAAAGGGCAAAATTCACTTAACAATTATCTCGCTTAGCAACAGAAATTTGGGAGTCCCTTGTGGTTGTCAGTCAAGGACTACCTGTACACTGCCCAGAGTCCCTCTATGAGGGAGATAGGTGGTTAAGAGGTTTGATGAATGAATGAATGAATGAATTAATGAATAAAATAAATAATAAACCCAAATTAAACAAGCCACATTTTAACCAGCTAGGTTGTCTGAATGGGCCTGTAATGGAAAATGGTGACATTCCATATCCTATCCTTTGAAGATTAATTATTATCCCAACTTATCCTGCCTAAAGAGAGCACTAGAGAGCTGCAACATGCCACTGTGTTGTATTAATGTCATGTAATGGTAACTGTCAGTGCCGGTGATGGAATAAATATGGAAAAGGAAATTGCTGTAATTGATTGACAGTCTGCAATCCTGCATGTTGAGTTTAATGAGAGGGACTCATAAGCAGCTCTGCTAGACAGGCTATTCATGTAAATCATTTGCACTAGCCCTGCTCTCTGAATTATGCAGAGCTATGCAGATGTCTGTGTCGAATCTATTTCCACCAGCGTTGTCTTTATTCAGAAAAAGGGCCCATCGACACACTGATTACTGTATTACAGGAGCTTCAGAAGTTGGGTGCTAAACGTGAACAGTTGCTACGTTACAAATTTGGCTCAGGATGAGAACAAGCGTTTAATGTTGTTCCTCACATTCACTGCTCAGTTCTCTAAAGCAGGTTTGTCAAAGCACACAAGGATTTATGGGCAAATTCTTGGGATGTGTAGCAAGGATTGGAAGAAGAGCAAAGAAGACAATGGCTTTTGTTAGAAAGTTAAGTCACCAGCCCATTTTGCTGCGGAAACAAAATAAAACAAGAGGCTTAGGAAGGGCTTTGCTTGTCCTGTGAAATAATACTCTGCATTGATTTCCAGGAAGTTAGTAGACTGGGGGAAGGGACAGGATGAAAGTATCCAGTGTTTTATGGTAATTTAGAATGATCAAACACATGTTAACTTGAAGAGGGATCCATATTATTATCTAGTGTTGATAATATGGTGTATAAACACTGATGGAAAATTAAAGCTGCTTTACTTTCCCTATTCTTGATGTTATTGGGGCGATGGAGCCCAAGAAGTTTACTGCAAACTTTTGAAAACTGCTGCCAGAATGTGCTAAATATAAAATTTACTAAGAACTAAGACTGCAGAGGATTATGTTCCATGTTGTCTTCTGAGATCATAATTTTGAGCACATCCAGAGGACAATCAGTATAACAAAAGAGAACAAGGAGGCCACCAACTAATTTTAGAAAGTAATTTACATTTTGAAGCATGTCCAATGGTTTTAATTTCTTTCTTTTTTCTTTTTTTACTCAAATAAGATTTGAGGAGATTGATGGTTAGTACTGACAGCATACCTTATTAGACAAACCACTATTTTCTAATATCAGTTTGAGGCAAAGTAACCAAAAGAAATTTGTTGTCATTTAGTATTTTTTAAATGGAAAAATAGTCATGAGCAATATTTAGTACACTGGGTTGAAGATTGTACTTTTAGAGGTGTCTTAGGAAGGCCATTTCCCCAGGCTTAATTGTGGCTGAAATCTGATGGCCAGTTAACCACCCAACCACAGAGAAAATTGCTTTCTTTGATGGGCTGAGATTTTGTTTGTGTGTTTGTGTGCATGTAATTGGAAGCCTTTGTATTTTTGTACATCTGTATATGTGTATGAGTCAGAGTATGTGTGAGGGAGAAAAAGGTGTAAATCACACTGGGCTTACAAATAAGTATTTTTGCCACTTGGGAAAGTTACTTATTGCTGACATGTGCCTCCTGATACATCTGCCTGAAATCAGTTAGTCCCTAAAGCCAAAATTGGTTCTCCATTCCTGATCTAAAGGGTACTTATTCTAGAAGGGCAGTTATTTCACTGGAGAATTTGTGAGTTCTTTCTAGGAAAGATGTCCTGTCTTGTTTTACTTCAGCGAAAAGAAATTAAAACTCTGGAAAAGGTATTATGGGATAAATGTGTGAGGGCCTCTCAGTTTATGCAAGAGGACATTTTATGGTGTCACAAAGCTCCTGGTTTTGAATCATCCAAATATCCACTAAACTGAAACATAAGAATTCCTGCAAGCAGTTTCATGTTCTATTGTAATATGTCACAATTTCTTCCTTTGACACATCTCTACCTGTTCACAAGCTGTTATCAAGCTCGAGACAGCCTTTCCAATTAATGCAGATATAAGATAGTTAGAAGTTACCACTCCTAACTCAAGGAGAATTGAGAAGGACGTGAGATTCCACAATTGCAGAATCGAGTTATGGAATATATATATTTTTTGTGGAACTATGTGGAAGGATGAACTGCCCTGAAATGAGCAAACAAAAAGCTACAAAGTTGGATATTTTTTTTCCTCCTTGGTGTTCTGACTATCAGGTGTTGAAAGAGAAAAAGAAAAGGTAGAAGAAGAGGAAGAAGAAGGTAAACAAAAAACAACAACAACCTGGGCAGGGCAGAATTTCTTCAAGATTTGGTATTCAAAATCACTCTGCTACTGGAATGAGAGGCAACCAGACAGGGTGTGGATTTCAATGCATCTCTCAGACCTTGTAACTTGTAGGGCTGTTGAAAGATGTATGAACTAAGAACTGCAGAACGCACAGTACCTAAAAATGTTTATAAATGAAATCAGCCTGCCCATCTATCTCCAGGGCTATGCTTATAAGTATATTGACAATAGCTACAAAAAGTAATGATTGTAATACATGTGCTATTTCAGAACCAAATATCATAATGAGAGATTGCTGTATTTAGGATTCCAGTCAAAACATAATCAGGAAGAGGAGGAGAACTTACCGTTCTAGTGTCAGATTCAATTTGGAAGGACAAAAGCCATATACAAGAAATAAAAAGCATCTGTATATGAAAATATGTTTAGCTTTGAAGCTAAGGTGGAAATACTGGCTTAGTTCTTATTTCCCCCCCCCCCCAAGTACTGCATTGTTTTATGTATGACACTCACACTTACAAAGATTCCTGGCTATTTCTCTCCAAATAACAGGGAATACATTCTGTCCTTTGATATTAATAGATTGTTTTTTTTGCAAGCTATTGCGGAAATCATATAGCTTTAGAGGAATAGAATGTATTCCTAATTAAAAGATGATGAGCATAAATGCAAAATGAAGCAAATAAACCATGACAAACAGAGATTCTCATAATTGTAAAAAACAAACCAAAAGCCCTCTTTGATTTGTATCTAGTCCTCAGGTAAATTTATCGTATAGCAAAGCCAGCTTCATGCTGCATCCTAGGTTTTCATATATCCCTGTTTAAATCTCATGTTACCATCAATTGAGATTGTCTTGAAAGACTATATAATTCGTTAGAAAAGCTAAAGTCACTGAATGCAATACATTGGTCAGTAATCATCAATCTATTGCTTATTTGCATTTTGCAACCTGCATTATAAAAATAGTTCAAATGTGGCACAGTAGCACAAAACTCAATCATGCCATATTTGACAAAACCTTTAGGAATTTCTTTGCAACAAAAATGCGTAACTGATGTACACATGACAGTGCTTACAAAGACGTGTATGTCAAACTCTCACACATGAGATGTTCAGATCCATAGTTTTTATTTTACATTATAGCAAACCGTGTGATTTCAGATACATATTGCTGTTTTCATCTGTGATGTGCAGGAAATGGGTACGTTGGTCAGATCTACAGGTCATCCTTGCTAATCACAGCATGAAGATGTTTCTCTAACCATTTTAAAAGGACAGTGTCCTCTTCTTATCTCTAGCCTGCCATGTAGGAACCATAAGATCATCTTTAGTTGTTCCTATTTTACAGCATTTTTTTTCTTTTTTCAGCAGCAGCAGCAGCAGCAAAACTCTTATCATATGAACAATTTACAAAAACTTATTGACAAGGTAGCTGATGACAAAATCAAAGGCTAACTAGCTAGTCTCATTAGCCTGCTTTAAACTGCTGCGAGCATGCTTTTTCCCCTCCATCACTAAACATCACCCTCCATAGCCATGTTGGCTTACGGTGCAAGAAAGACAGAATAACAGAATAAGAGTGCATTGGGGAAATGCCTCCCTACCTCTCCTTGCAACAATTTCCCCGTATCAGCTGTTTGTTTTTGCTATTTCCAAACTTGGATTTAGCACTGTTCTGGACCTGGGTTTCCAAAAGGAACGTAAGTCTCAGCTGAACCCACCCACCAAAAAAAAAATGGAAATCAGAGAGAGTTGGATAAAACTCACTTCCACAGCTTACACTGTGGAGAGCAAAAGGTGGATTGCTACCAGCTGATGTTGCTCAGTGGAAGAGGAAGTGAAGCCAAGGGGATCAACCCATCACTTTCCTTAACTCATCCTACATTGAAACGATGAGAACAGTATTAGTTTTCAGCAGGCCGGTTTATGTTGGTAGATTTTTCTGCTGGCTCAAGGATTGGAAAAATGTATGTTAAAGTTTCTGTGATGAAGAATCATGAACTGAATTCATTCGAGACACTGAAGACAATATACACACTCAGATCAAATGAGCCATCAAAATTGTATACATGCAGTGAGGCAGTTCTCCTTTTTGAGCCCATGCAATGGAGAAAGTCCATCATCTTTCTTTCACGTTGTCTCAAAAAAATGGGAGTACAGGGGGGGAAAAATAGTCCTATCTGCTTACACAATTAAGCTGATCATCTGGGGGCTACAGTGCCAACATCCAACTAGAAGTTATTGTGGTTTTGCTTCACTGGCTTTCCATATACTTCTTCTAAGGAGTATATTACAACATATAGCAAAGTTCCAGCTCATTGTGGCCATGATGAGTTAATTTATATCCTGCTGCTGTATCTAGTTTATTGCTACTTTAGATGCCAGGAGCTCCTTGTGGTCCCAAGTTGAAATCTTTCCCAGATACCAAAGAGAGAATCCAATATATTTATTTGTAGTAAATGTGTGATCTACCAATGAACTATGACAGCCTCTTGAAAGCTTTTATTCTTGCCACCAAAGATATAGACAGTGTTCATTCTTAATAGCAACAGCTCTTTCCCAGGCAGAAAATTCATGAGTGAATACCATATGGTAAGACGTCCCACTAGTTGGCTGTTCTTTCTCCAAGTTATTGAAATGGATGTCTATGGAGATTTTCAGTCATCCAGGTCAAGGTTGTCCCAAAGGAGCTTTTTCAAAAGGCAACTGGACTTTCTTTGTTTTTGTTTGAAGATGTTTCGCTTCTCATCCAAGAAGCTTCTTCAGTTCTGACTGAATGGCGAACAATGGAAGGACTTATATTCTTTGCAGTTATCTGGTCATGAGCACTCTTTTTGAGAGTCGTTGAGGTCACTTGCATCTGTGCCTCAGGGTCACCTGAATAGTGCAAATGGGAGTCAAACTTTCTTGGGACTGCTGAAAGGGATTGAAATGGGTGTGTAATGGAGAGAGAGAGAGAGAGAGAGAGAGAGAGAGAGAGAGAGAGAGAGAGAGAGAGAGAGCGAGCACAGAATCCATTCTGGGTAATTAAGACTCAACATTAATAAGGGCAACCGGCAACATCCCATCTATCTTGACATGTAAGCAATGGATACCACTCTGGTTAAAAAGAGTTAAGAGTTTCAGTAAGCTGGTTGCACCCACCCATTTTCAAATTGTTGATACACACATCCCAGACACTAGTAAATACCACCTTTTTATATGCTGGCTGGAAACATGTAGAGTGTTTGGATGACATCAGCTGGGGAAATGTCACCTGAATTAAATTACAAATGGTAACTGAATCACAACTTTGTGGTGAACCTTTTAAGGCAGAGGCCCCCAACCTTTTGGGCACCAGGGACCGGTTCTGTGGAAAGAGGTTTTTCCGCGGACCGGAGGGGGCGTGGTTTGTTTGCTGCCTGCAGCCCGTGGATGGGGCTTTGATTGTTTACGTGGCCCAGTTTCTGGCATGCTGTGGCCTGGTGCCGGTCCACGGACCAGAGGTTGGGGACCCCTGTTCTAAGGCTTCTGCCCAGATCACTACATCTATGTCCTGCCTCTTTGCCGCTTTTAAACATAACCATAGCATCTTCTGTAGGAACATTCATTGCTTGATAAAGTGGAGTATGACCCTGCCTGATTAAAGTGAATGCTGGGGTCATTAAATGAACTCATTGTTCACTATGGGGTAGATTTTGCCAGAAACTGGAAGTAAAGGCCAGTTTCCAGGGGGGGGGGAATCAATCATGATCATGCGACTTTGGGACACTGCAAATAGCCATAAAGACATTATGCATTAAATGTCCCATTTAAGTCCCATTTTTTAGGATTGTCTTAACTTTGAATGGTTGTTAAGCTGCTGGTCGTTAAGTCGAGAACCAGTTGTGTTCCTTAATTCTTCCTTAAAATCATGGAGGCAAGTATGTGCACAAACATTTATTTGAATTGGGCTGGATGGGCAGCCCAATTTAATTTTTTAAATTACACAGCTCTAATATCCACATTTTTTTCTTTCGGTTTCTTTCATATAGTAAAATGAGGCTAATTCGTTATTACAGAATTCAGCTGAGAATTTTTCTATGCTGCCAAGCTTCTTCTTTCATAGATTCCCCCTTTTTTAAAAAAAGAATTGTTATACGCTGCCTGCCACAGCATGTGCCTTCTGTTCAGTCACCAAGTCATGCCCAACTTTTTGTGACCCCGTGGACCACAGCGTGCCAGGCTCCCCTGTCCTCCACTCTCTCCTTGAATTTGCTCAAATTCATGTTCATTGCATCGATGAGTCTATCTAACCATCTCATCCTCTGCCATCCCCTTCTCTTTTTGCCTTCAATTCTTTCTGATATAGCCCAGAATTCTATGCCAAAGGCCTCTCTAAGGAAGAGAAAGATAAAAATAAAAAAAATTAATCCAGTTTCATGACAGTCCTAAGAATACAATGCAATATTGTACACATCAGTGGTTTTAATTAAAAAAAAAACATTTCTTTAAAACTGTACAAGAAAATGTTCAGATATAAAAATCAGCACATCTTAAAGAAGAAAAATAGAAGGAAAGCAACACACACTCTAACCTAAATAAAGTTAATCAAGTCTTACAAACCTGCATTTGCAGGGAGAAAACACACAGTGGAATACATTGCAGAGAGGCTGAGTGGGAATATCTTGGCCTCTTCCTCCTCCTCCTCAGTTCTTGTTAGAGTAGGCAATGGTGGCAGTTGCAGGAGCTGCTGTTTTTTTCCTCCCGAGACCAATGTTGTGACATTTTTACAGGAATCTCGGATAAGTAAGGTACAGCCTTTTAGCAGGATCGTTCGGTCGAGTAATGTCAGGGATTTAGCCAGAAATTCAGAAAATTACTTAGAGGCTGGACACATTTTCTCAACAACCCTATCTCTGAACAAAAAGGAACTGCTCGGTTCTTAGCAGATAAAACCCTTGTACAGTATTGAAGAAGAAAATCTAAGACATTGCCTATTTAGGTTTCTTGGCATTTGATCAACTTTCTGGATCCCTGCCTGGAAAAATATGAGGATAGGTATATAGGTATACACACAAGCAATAAAGTGTCTCTTTCCCCGAACAGAAACTGGTGCTGGGGCAATTCAAAGAAGCAATTCAAAGGGCAAAGGAAAGGCTATTCATCACTAATCCTCTGGCCAAAATCAATAAGAAGCACTAAAATGGACAGGAACTGCAAAGAGGAAATGTAACTTTCAATTAAAGCCACAGGAACTCTGAAATGTCACAGTGATGCTTTGCCCATCTGCCTTGGGATGATGGCACTATTGTTCTTTTAATTACCTAAATCACCACAAATCAGGCCTGAAAACAAAAAGGGTGGGCAAACCCCCCCCCCCCCAAATCCTGGTTTGCAATGGTTTAAATAGGACTCTTAAAAAAAAGTCAGTGACCAAGGATGGCGGTTCTTGAGAAAAAGGCCCTTGTTTGTTTCCATTTCACCCAGCTTGCTTTCCATGATGTTTCCTGAACAAAACCATTGCTTTGTTGCTCGTTGCCGCTCTTCCCCTGAAACCCAGTTTAAGTCTAGTATGTTCAGAAGTGTTCATCCCATGTAAATAGATTTAGGACTGCAGTGAATAACTACAGCGCAGAAACATCAGAAGTAAAAAAAAAAAAGGCTTCATTTTTGTTTATTTTTAAGCAAGCCTTTTGTTCTCATTTTGTAATTGAGGTCAGCCTCCAACCCAATTATCTTGCCTGGAGTAATCCCTGGCAGGAAACCAGGGTAAGCCAAAAGCTGACACACATCCTGCTAATTAACTTAACCATGGCTTGCTCCATTAATTCAATTCACTTGGTTTGCATAATACACCCAGCCATAAACTAACCACACGAGCTGCTCTGCAAAACACCCTAGGCAAAACCTGTGGTTTCGTATGTCATGCAAATGCAGCAAGGAGGTGGATGGCAGATGTCAAACCCCCCACGCTTCTTAGAATGGAGCCTTGCAGACATGATACAGTTTGAATGCTTTTGATTCAGGTCTTGCTCCAAACACTTGAAAGTTTGTGGTGGGGGGGGGGAGACCATTTTTTCTTAGTAAACATTCCATACTCTCTAAATGTCTATAGCAGGGGTCTTCAAACTTGGCCCTTTTATGACTTGTGGACTTCAACTCCCAGAATTCCTCAGCTAGGCACGCTGGCTGAGGAATTCTGGGAGTTGAAGTCCATAAGTCATAAAAGGGCCAAGTTTGAAGACCCCTGGTCTATAGGCAAGAGAAACCCAAAGTACACATATAGATTGGGTGAAACCAGGCTTAATATCAGTAATTGTGAGAGGGATCTTGGAGTCTTACTGGACAATCAATTAAATATGAGCCAACAGCGTGCAGCGGCAGCCAAGAAAGCCAATGCCATCCTACATTGCATTAACAGAGGGATTCAATCAAGATCATGTGTGGTACTAATACCACTCTATAAAGCCTTAGTAAGACCACACCTAGAACACTGCATCCAGTTTTAGTCTCCACACTATAAAAAGATGTTGAGACTCTAGAAAGAGTGCAGAGAAGAGCAGCAAAGATGATTAGGGGACTAGAGGCTAAAACGTATGAAGAACGATTACAGGAACCGGGCATGGCTAGTCTAGTGAAGAGAAGGACCAGGGAAGACATGATAGCAGAGTTTCAATATTTGAGGGGCTTTCACAGGGAGGAGGGGGTCAACCTATTTTCCAAAGCACCTGAAGGCTAAGGAATAACAGATGGAAACTGATCAAGGAAAGATTCAATTTTCTGGCAGTGAGAACAGCTTACCTTCAGAAGTTGTGGGAGCTTCATCACTGAAGGCTTTCAAGAAAAGACTGGACTACCCTCTGTCAGAAATGGCGTAGGGCCTCCTGATTGGGTGGGTGGGGGTTGGACTAGATGACCTACAAGGTCCCTTCCAACTCTGTTATTCTATTCTTATATCTGGAAGGTGCTGAGCAGAGTAAGCTATTCTAAGCGTATACATAGCTGTAATCATAGGGCTGGTCTCAAGGCTGGTGAAGGTATTCGAACTTTCATAACAGGTCATTGAATTGTTATTTTTATATTATTACAGGTAGTCCTCAATTTATGGCCACAATTGAGTCCAAAATTTCTGTCGTTAAGTGGGACATTTGTTAAGTGAGTTTTGCTCCATTGTACAATCTTTCTTGCCACAGTTGTTAAGTGAATCCCTGCAATTGTTAAGTCAGTAACACGGCTGTTTAGTGAATCTGGCTTCCCCATTGCTTTGCTTTGCTTTGCTTGTCAAAAGGTTGCAAAAGGTGATCACATGACCCCGGAAGACTGTAACCATCATACATATAAACCAGTTGTCAAGCATCTGAATTTTGATCATGTGACCATGGGGACGCTGCAACGGTCATAAAGTCAGATTTGTCAGTGTTGTCGTAACTTTCAATGGTCATTAAATGAACAGGTATACGTCGAAGACTACCTGAACCCAGGGAAACTTCATGTACTCTGTTACCTTTGCACTTTTCAGATCTGTTGAAGATATGTATATGTCCGGGAAGTTTAAATGGCCTAGCTGGGGAGGATTTGTTGACTGAGGAAAACAAAGGGGACTTCGGGTGACCTTCTATCAATCAACAGCAAATGTCTGAATCCCTCCCACCAACTTTCTATTTTGTAGCTGAAGTGGATGACTTCCTAAACCAAAGAGGCGGTTGTGGGGAGTGGGGGGGGGGAAGAGGAAGAATCCATATTCAGGCACCCAAACTGCAGGCAAGTGAGATTTCGGTGTGGGATTTTGCATAATGGTAGGAATTCAGTCAAAGGCAAGGAGGGCTCCTTTTCTCATTTTCAATCTCCAGTTCTCTGTTCCACCTGACAATGTTTTCGCCTGGGGCACACCTACAGGCTATGGTGGAAACTGTCCAAGAGGAAGAAAACCACATAAAAGACATTATTGTCTTATTAGGCTACAGTTTGTGCTAATTTCCTTCCCATGCTCTGTGGGAGAATGCAAGTGTCTAAGAAAGAAATGATTTTGAAAGGATGGGGAATTGGGGTCCAGGCTTAGACCACCTGTCATCCCTTCTCTCCCTTGCCACTGATTGAAAGAAAAAAAAATGAGGGGGAGAAAAGTATTTTCCAGTTCTAATGTCAACCTACCAGAGAGAGCAGCGGTTGTGTTTTAATGAGTGTCTGCCCTCCCTAGGAAAAAAAAAATGAAATAATACAATAGTCAAGTTTTTTGCATGCACTGGACTGGGAAATACAGGCAAAGTGCAGAGGACCTCTGCATTGTTCTCCTATGATGGGAGTCTGAGGGTAGGTACAGATTTATGCCGAATAAACAAACACAAAATGCTTGCCACATTGGATTTCAGGAGGCGGGCTTGCTTGCTGAAACTCTGTCAACATCACCAGGCCCCAGAAAACACAAGGAAGGGAAGTTGCTGCAATGTAGGGGAAAGATGGCAATAAAATCTTTAAGGGAGAGTATCAAGAAATTGCATTAAAAGAGACTGGAAGAAGTGAGCAAGCAACAGAAATTGGGCAATAGGAGGAATCACATTGTGACAAACATAATAAATCTCAACTACCTATTATCTTGAATCCTGCTTGAGGTCCTACTTGCTTGGGCCTAATTTGGGACTCTCTCTCTCTCTCAAAAAAAAAAAGCACTAGCAAGTCTAGACTAAGGCCATGGACGTCTCCTTGATTTTCCCTTCTAGCAATTGTTACAAGAGATCCACATTCATACCTCTTATGCCTCTCATCCAAGTTACTCACCACAATTTGTGTTCAGTGAAAAATTAGACTTGTTTTCAGCAAACAGTAATCCAGATGGCAGTTGCTTTTACGTCAGAGCATATGTGACCTCAGGTTTGCTAATCACTGATCATCATTTTTGTACTTTCGATTTGTTTGAATATTGTGCACGCTCAAGTTTTATGTAACCAAGTACACAATTGTATTCAACAGAGCCCCACAAACTTGTTGGCACGTTCTGTAAATAAAATTGCTATTGTTGAGGAAAGCAAGACTCAGGCTAAATATAAACCAAGAATGTGTACATTTATATATTTTGTGAAGTACTAAACATAAAGATGCTGTAACCAGATTGGGAAAATAAATCCTCTCAGTCAATCTGTTTGCATTGTAATTTCTTAAATCAGTTCTGTCTGCGTAGAGTTACATAAGGATGTAATAGTGCTGGGGGAAAAAAGGCTTTACTTGTAGTGTTTAGATGATATATTTGTATATCACAGCAGGGACCATTTTGGATGATACATTCATTCTAGGAATGAATTGAATGCCTTTTCAGAGACAGTGTCTGCTACCTATGGTTTTCTAAGCTTTAACAATAATTAACCTTTTTTTTTGCTTCAGAAACCTGTTTTGCAACAAATTAGGAGTTTGAAACTAATAAAAAAATCTTTTGATCAATTATTATGCTATTGATGAAAGTTTTTTTTAAAAAAATATTAGATGGAATCAGCTAATACAGCTTTGAAAACAAAAGGGAAGTGAAATTCTATAAGTGTATCAAATGTTTGCTCCTATCAGCTCTAATGGAAATGAAAGGGATTTTCAACAAACTAATTGTGAATTGCTATATTTTGAAGGCCTCTTTGCAAATATACAACTAGAGAGGAAAGAATCAGCAAGCATTTTATAGAAGAAATGACCCTTCTACAGCTAAGCAATATCTATTTCCCAAACAGTATTGATCCTTTATATTATACACTTGCGTTGTCCTTTTTTTTTTTTTTTTGGAATAGACCTGGTCAAGCTGACAAGTGATCCTTCTCTTCTCCATTTTCTATAACCTGCCTGGGGGAATTCTGGGCAAGCATACAGTCATAAAATTTGTTCCTCAGTGGATGTCCCAACACACCAATATTTGGCACGTATTGAAGGATCCACAGACTGACTCCTAAATGGACTGTATTTTCTAAATTTATTTTCAAAACTCCACAAACTTGTTTCACCCCTTCCATTTAGAAATATTAAATTTCCTGTACCATAGCCAGCATAGGAAACACCCTTGCAAGGGTTAATTTATGTTCACAACCTAAACACCCAACCTAAGTTTTGAAACATACGCACTCTCACACAGGCTCAATAAGGAGCCTATTAAAGTGAAATAGAAAACTGATCAGGTGGCAATGCCACTTTCTTTTACTCCTCTCAGCTGTGGGGTGTTGCTTCAGCAGAATTTTATACCATATGCAGGAAGAAATACATTCAGAAACCACAAGGAGCCTTATGAATACATTATTAATCATTAGGCACATCAGGGATATTATCATGTTATCAGCAGAACCATGAACAAGCTCTTCCCTCCCTGCTGAGAGTGAGAATATGGACATATGATACCTAAATAGGCTGCTGCAAGGGCCAGTTGTCCCAATCTGTTGCTCTAATGACAAGACTTCCTCCTGGAAATGGGGGTTGTAGGCGGCAGGGAGGAGCTGCCCTGATTTTTGATACCTGCATGTCTTAGAAAAAATAAAAGATTTTTGTAGGTAAAGTGGGCGAGCTCCTTTTCTGGATTGCTGCATCTGTTCTTAAATTGGTATAGAAGCATCAAAACTATGTATGTGTGTGTGTGTGTGTGTGTAATGTGTATGTGTGTGTGCGTGCGCGCACACACACACACACACACACACATGCCCCTGAGCATATAATCATGGCGATTACAGTTCTAGATGCAGCAAATCAAATTCATTTCCCTTTGCACATATTATTATTATTATGCTTGGTTGCACAGTCAGCCAGATATTTAGACAGGATTTGGCATTTTGATCCATCTATCCAGTCTTTCCCAAGGACCTGGGGATTGGCAGATGTGGTTGTTTGATGGTGTCAAAAGTATGTTCGCAGGATGTAAGCTGTTCTGTGCAAAGCTGCCTTTTGCAACCTACCCATGGTTATTTTGTCAATGCTCATGGTGTTCAAATGACTCCGGATGCTTTTGGAATTGCACCCAAGGCATCTATTACTATTTATACTCTCCTTGTCATAGTCATTCTACTTCTGTTTGCGGGTATTTTGCGATTTTCTTTATTTCCTTCTCTTCTCTTCTGTTTTCTTCAGGTACTGCAACATCCACTATTCAGACTTTTTTTTTTTATCAACAGTTGTGAAGTCTGGGGTGTTACGTGTCAGTTGCTAGTCTGAATTCTAAAGTACCAGAGCATTTTAGTCTATTTTGTGGTCCTGCCAGTTCTTCTTTTGTGATGGTTGTTAATCTGGTCTAGTTAAATCCAGAGTCGTTTACTCTCTATTTCAGCCAGGCTCCACATTTGCTCATAGGTGTATTGGGGGAGGAAGGGCATTATTGTCTCAAAAGATGATGGCTACAACTACACAGTCAAATCTCTACCACATTTTATATATGTTACACATGTGGCACACATGAAAAAGGATGGAGCTTTCATTACACAGTTGTGACCATCATCTTGACTTTTTTTTAACGCTGCCTCCTGGAGGGCCCTGGGCTGCTTATCTCTTAATATGATCATTTTAGCAAACAAATATGAAGTTGATGTCATTTCTTTACCAATGATCTCCAAGCCAGAAATAATAATTGCTTCCTTAAGACCAACCTATAAGGTCCTTGGTTAAAGGCACCATAAAAAGTGTGGCAGCAGAATAGCTCACAGAAACCTTCATAGATGAGCAAGGAAGCGATACTGTATGTTGTCTCCCCCATCCCTTTGAAGTGGTTTAAAAGAAGAAAAATTGGGCTGCAATAAAAAAAAAATGGCAAACCCTCCAGAGAATGCTTAAAGAGGAAGACAATTTTTAGAAACTATTAAATAGTCAATCTATTTCAGTGCAAACCTTCTTTGTTAGAAGTTGTCAATTTGATTTGATTCCACTGCCAGGCGGACTGACCACTGAATCAAATGACATATGGCACTAGGAATTGTAGTTCAACAACAGGATCCCTTATCAGTTAGTTAGTTAGTTAGTTAGTTAGTTAGTTAGTTAGTTAGTTAGTTAGTTAGTTAGTTATTAAACTTACATGCCTCCCAACTCACTGTTGTAGCAACTCTGGGTGGTTTACAAAATGATAAGCCATGCTTTGTCTTATCTGCAATCTAAAGATAACAACAGTGGTCTAAGAAGAGTGTTGTAATAAATAGTGATAATTAGGTAAAAATTAAGTATTAGTCCATGGCAAAGAGTAAATTGTTCTTATAGCACACATAGATAACTAATTGTAATATATCAAACGGAAACCATATGATAGAATATATTATAAATTGTTCATCACTGTATTAGAGAAACCTATTTAGGAAACTACATTTCCTCAACATGTGTTATTGGACTCTTTTTATCTTTCATTTATTTGATGTTGGAATATTTATTGCTGGGACCCTTATTTTAAATCAAACAAATCCCACTCCACCACAGCGGCCTTTTTTTTTTTTCTTTGATTGTCCTACTGCCATTGTTCCCATTTTATTTGAGCAGAATGACCCCAAGAATACTCCCCCTTCCTTTTAAAGACTCCACACCAAACAGGAGCACAAGTTAAACAGAAAGCCACAACTGCCTTGTTTACTGCAAAGAATGATCAATGAGCCTAAATGAAAGGACAGGAAGCCAATGTTTTCACTGTAATTTGTTAGTTAAAGAGTGAATAGTCCAGTTGTAGCTGACAAAGGACTTTGGGGGGGGCGGGAGGGGGAGTGTTCAGAATGAAGGTCCTGGTAAGGAAAGAAAAGGTGCTGACAAGCCGTGAAATGTGTGGCATCAACAAATTTATTCATCCCCTTCATTTGTTCTGTGAGATAGAGTTACTTAAACTAAGCTAATGTCCGGAAATTCACGATGGGGAAACCAGAACTAACCATTGGAAAGAAGCAGCAATATCATTGACTGCAAGTCTCTGCTCATTTTCCTGGAATTAAGTCTCATTGAACTCAATGGCTGTGGCAAGTTTGGAAGCATTAAGTAACTGTACGATCCTTACATGTCTATCTAGAAGTCAGGATAAACTTCAATCCCCAAAAATCTATGCCGAAGCGAATTTGTTACAGTAGCTGTTAAGAAACCTTAAGGCACTTTTTTGTTGTAACTAATATGGCTATTGGTTGGAAACAGATACTTTCAGAACAGCTTTATCTGGGAGTTTGTTGTTAATTATTCCAGCTTCAGAATAATAATCATTTCAATATTATTGTGGTTATATAAGCAGTTTTAAAATTTATCTCTATTTTAGTTCTCCTTTTTTCCAACTAAAAAATGAAGACTGTCTGTACAGCGTCTAACAGCCAGCTATGCGAAATCTGGAGGATGGTGGACACAATATTTATATATTAATTCTAGAGGCCATTCTAGCTATCTTATACAGATGCTTGGGAATGTAAATCCAACTCCTGTTTTAAATAGGACACAGTCCAATGGTAGCACACATGCTTTCCCAGAAAATATCCTTTCTTCCGGAGCAATGAGGAAAAATTATTGCCTACAATGGTTAGTGCCATTGTATTATCATTAGTGTGCTGGACAGACCATCAAGAGCTGTTTATATCCCAGAGGGAATAGCAAACAGATTTCTTGAAAGCACAGCAGATCTCAAATTTGTCTACAAGTCCTGCCTTACCATTCCAGAAGATTACAGGTTTTTAATCATGGCATTCTTCACCTGCCCTCATAATTATTTCAACCTCTTACACTGGGTCCTGGCAATGGTTAACCTAGATTCCAATGCATCTATTGTCATTTCCCCAAGGGGACAATTTTTCAGAGCAACACAGGGTTCCTGATCAATGCGGTCATTGTCTGGATAAGTGGACCCAGTACCTGCAGGAAAACGCTAGGAAGAAGAACATGCGGGTTCCTGACATACAGGAGAGATAATAGAAACTTCCAATGTTATCCAAACATAATTGACCTCATATAGTATAGAATCCTAAGGAAATAGTTATGGGCACTGGTTAGTTATTATATTTTGCTTTTTTTTTTGCACAGTTGTACAAGACAAAGCACAACTATATAAAAATATACAACATGAGCAGTGGGGAAAACTGCTAGTGAGATTTCATGATGTATGGTGGGGGGATAGCCCCTTGTGTGTGTGTGTGTTTGTATACAACTCCTGTCCTTGGCTTAAGGGGCCATTAAGGAGTTTGATGCACATCTGCAGATGCCTTAAAGCACAGTTGTCTTATATATATATACCACTGACTCCCAAACTCTTTCTGTGAACTGCATTCGAAAGAGAAAGCCAGATTAAATACAAAACCTAGATTAAAATTATGCCAAATTAAACATTTGTTCAAAGAAAAGTGTTTTCAATTTTCAGCCTCTTAAAAGCAGGAGCTGGATTCCTCACAAAGAGAGCAGTTACAGAGAAAGCCTGGGCTTACAGCAAGCAAAACCACTGCAACTGTGGGCACTTTCCCAAATGTCTTCAGTAGTAGTAGGACACTCATTTACAATGTTAGTTGAAGACATCTTTTGCAGAAGTCAATGGATCTTTTTGCACATCTAATTGTTCCAATATCTAAGGGGTTGCCACAAAGAAGAGGAGATCAACCTATTCTCCAAATAGCAATAGCAGACTTATATACTGCTTCATAGTGCTTCACAGCCATCTCTAAGCAGTTTACAGAGTCAGCATATTGCGCCCAACAATGTGGGTCCTCATTTTACCAACCTCAGAAGGCCTCCCATCAGAAGGATGGAAGGCTGAGTCAACCATGAGCCAGTCAGGATCGAGCTGCTGGCAGAGTTAGCCTGCAATACTGCATTCTAACCACTATGTCACCACTGCTCTTAAGCATCTGAAGGTAGGACAAGAAGCAATGGATGGAAACTAATCAAGGAGGGAACCAACCTAGAACTGAGAAGAAATTTCCTGACAGAATAATTAATCAGTGGAACAGATTATGTTATGGGTGCTCCAACACTGGAGATTTTAAAGAAAGGATTGGACAACCATTTGTCTGAAATGTATTAAGGTTTCCTGCCTGAACAAGGGGTTGGACTAGAAGATCTCCAAGGTCCCTTCCAATTCTTATTCTGTTGGCACGATGCTATTCCAGCAACTCAGTTGATGGAAGCAGTTTGGTCTTACTGTGGGAGGCCTCCTAGTGTCTGGATGTGGTCTAAATAAGGAAATAAAATTGCTTCCCCTTGCTCTTACTTCTTTTGTTTGCTCAGCTGGCAAGTTGGAAGACCAGATTAGATAAGTGATAATTAACATATGATTTGACCTAGCAGGGACCAAACCCTTTCTACTGGAATTGGAAGGGCAAATAAAGCCAAGCAACAGAAAAGCAAAGAAAGCTGAGCAACATTGCACTGGAAATACACAGATGTCCCCTGGATATACTGGAGTATACATCAGCTCACTATATATGTTCAGTACATGCAGAAGGCAACTCTATTTCATGAAATAGACATTAAAAGACTCTCCAGCAAATAAAGCCTAATCTGTGGACGTGAAAAGTTTAAATCTTTTTTATCTCCCCGGCTTCCTTCCCAACAGTCTACTGATCACATTTCAGATCTCAAATCTAATGTGAGGCTTAACACAAGGGAAATACTGACTCCCCCCCCCCCTAAACCGCTCAAAGAAGAATCCAGGATTATATTAAAGAAACAAAGAAAGTTATTTGTAGTTGCTGTTCTTCAAAGAATGGTAGGATTTGGAGGGATTTGGTGTCACGGGAAACCACAATAATCCAAGAAAGTAATCTGCAGAATTAACTTTTCCCCCTCTCTCTTTTTCTGATTGAAAACAGTAGCAAAGTAGCAAGTATATCAGAGAAACCAATGCAAATATTCAGTACCTGTTCACCCCAAAGCTTAGTCACAATAATGTGCAAACTCTGACATAGTTATGACATTTCTGAGCACCTGAGAAATTTCTATTTCATCTAAGGAAATGGTACTGCTTCTATAACATGGAAGACCCAAGACAGAAAATGCTAAACTGTTAAAGAGGAATCACCATATCTCAGTCACATTTTCAAAAAAAAAATCCCCTATGACAGTGTCTTTTATTTTTAATCCTTCTTCTTCCTACAGAGAAAAACTTGGGCAGTGCCATATAGAGCTTACCCCAGCTTAGTGCATTTCACCACCATTGCTGTTGAATTATTTAACAGATTGGTCAAATTAAATTAAAATAATTTTGGGGTGAATATATTGATATATTGGGAATATTATTTAAATGAAAAAAAAATGTTACAGTGCATCTAACACTATGACAATTATTTCATTTGTTGAAATAAAAACATTGTGGTTATCACCATGGTAGACAAGTTTATTGCATCAGCCATTTACAGTCTAAATATCCAATCCAAAACAAACATTAAACATATGGAGGTTTTAAAAATATGTTATTATTTAACACTAACTATTTAATGAGTCCTCCCCCCCCCCAAGGAACACTTGGGGTTCCTTAGTGCATTGCTAGATACTCTGTTATTCAGGAGTATTGAGTAGATGAGTGGTGCACAATTTTAGCCACAGGAGTCGACAACATATCGGAGGTTGTTTAGATTGTAAGGAAAACGTATACGCGTAGCATTCAGGGCTCATTCTGTGGCAAGAATAGGACAGTCTGACCTAGGCTGCAAGGACCTAGATGGCCAATAGATGGCAGTAAAGAGTCAAAGCATTGTCTTTGCTGCCACTGACTGGTCATCCATATTTTTACAGCCCTAATTTAGTGACAATATCAAATATAAACAATCTGTGACTGAAAGGCCACTTGTGGATCCCAATCTGACTTTTTTTATTGCTCCCATCGGTCCCTCCAAACACATTATCAGTATTCCACTGAGGATGACCAGCAATCAGTGAGAGTTGCCTTAAACCACCCAGACTACCATTTGAACTCTCACTTCCCTTTAAGATAGAGACTCCTCCTACTGTACCATGCAAGTCTGTATGATATGATATGACATCTCTGGAAGAGGAAGCACAGGGCCATTCAAGATCAAAGGACACCAATTACCTAATTGCTTCATACTACACCTTTCATGGTAGGTCATTTCTTTCCCTAGGTTATATTCTGGTTGCCAAGAGGGTCCTCTCCCATCTAAGACAAGTTGGGCGCACACCCATGAAACTTAAACACATGCACATGACATCAGTTGTTTGCAAATGCTCTCCTGTTTCTTATGAAGCCCAAGTTATGGATATGTAACAGAGTCCCTAAAATTAAAAGAGAGTACATTATAGTCTTATCAAGGTTTTGGAGTGGGTGGAAATTATGGGTTGTTCTGGTTTGCTTATTTGATCCAATTTTACTACCTGTAGCTCTAAATAATTCATTAAAGGGTAGTATAAAATGGTTTAAATAAACACATTAAAACAAATTCATGCAGGTCTGAATAGTTCACAGGAAGATAGCACAATATGATTGGAGTTAGTACGTTTAAAACAAAATCTGCTAGGTGATGTAGTGGACAAAAATCAGTATTGTGCTCTTTCAAAAATATTTAATTTTAGACATTTTGGAGTGTTCAGCTAAAGCTTTAATCAGAATTCTCAATATAGGCTGAAACTGGTTACTTTCTTTTTTATATTTACCTTTTGTGGCAGAGGAATAGGCAAAACAAAAGAGAGTGTATTCCACCTAAAGCATGCTGCCACCAAAATGATCCTTTCCTGTAAAAGGCAGCTATAAGTGGGATGTAAAGAGGAGTTGAAGTTTGCTAATGTTGACTTTATTTTTTTTTATTTGCTCAATTTATCTTTTTTACAAAGAGATGCTTATCCAGTTGATATTGACTTAAACACTGACAAAAAAACAGAAGGCGTGCAAGCTATCACAACCTTCTCCCATTCATCCCTTTTAATTAAGTCCACCTAAGCGAATTTTGGGAGTTGAAGTCCACACTTCTTAAAATTGTGGAGGTTGAGAAACACTCAACTTCACAATACACAAAACACTTCACAATCTGGTGAAGATACGGTGAAGATAATTTTGAGCAGTGTGTTTCCAATGTAGCACCTCAAATTCACGTTCCACAGACTACACAGATATAAAAGAAAGTCCACATATCTTAAAGTTGTCACATTTGAAAAACACTTGGATCAAAGGAAGATCAGAATAGCTTCTGATAACCCGTTTCTGTTGCAAAATGGCTGAATGATACCGGGCATTAGTTAGTCTTTGACTCCATTATCTTGCTAGCTAAAAAAAGAAAGAGACCCTAGTGAAGATATATCACTTTCGAGCTGAATAATTTCCTGTAAAACAGAAGTACATTAATGTTTAGCACCTATCTCCTATATGCAGAAAAAAGTGCTAAGTAAACTGTCCTTTTTTTGGACACCAAAAGAATGCAGAATTCATAGGTGTGATGGTCTGTTTTTGGTGAGAAGACTAAGATAAAGCTAGTCACCAGGCTGTATTGTTTAATCTCTAAACACAGCAAATACAGGCTTCTTAGAAGAGATAATATTAGTCTGTAAACTGAGGGAATACATGCAGAGCCTCATTCTGAACCCAAGTACAATGTTTAGCTTGGTGCTGAAAGAACAGTGAATAGCATGCATAGTGGTGATTGTTTAGCAGCGGTCGCAAGAACACAAATTCTAGTGTTGCTAATGTTGCTTTCACAGCCTTCACCATCTCCCAGCTGTGTCTTATGCTCCATAACTTTAAAAGGAACACTGCAAAAGAAAAAAATAATAATAACTTGCTATCAGAAGAAAGATACAATCAGCTTTGAATTAGGTCACTTCCAGACATTGCTCCTAGCAACAAGAGTTGAAGAAAGACAGCTTCCCTGCCCACCCCAAAATAAACACAACATCCCTCATTAAAAAAAATAATTCCTGTTGCAGAGGCTTTCTTCAGATGTAAGGATTATTACTCCTCCAGTGCTGATGGTGTTTAACTTTAGGCAATAGCATGGCCAACACAAGACTTACTTCCTGCCACTCCATCTTTTTCATGAATGGTTTATGGCAGGGGTTTGCCAAACTGGCAACTTTAAGACTTTAAGAATTCTGGGAGTTGAAGTCCATAAATCTTAAAGTTGCCAAATATGTTTTGTGTTGTTCACTCAGGAACCGCTTGTGGCACCCATCTCTATGGTTGGATGAATCAGTAAAAAAAACATTCTAATTGCCCCAAGAGACATCTTTTGTTCATACATGTATGGACCACCCAGTGAGATGCCCTTCCTTAAGCATATGTTCTTTGGGCTTAATGTCAAAAAGAATGATGAATTCATATACTACTGCCTTCCATCCTTTCAAGGTCGGTAAAATGAGGAGCCAGATTGTTGGGGGCAATACGCTGACTCTGTAAAACTGCTTAGAGAGGTCTGTAAAGCACTGTGAAGCAGTATATAAGTCTAAGTCAGGGGTGTCAAACTGCCGGCCCATGGGCCGGTTGCATCATACGGAGGCTGTGCCCACCCCAGCTCCGGCAATGCAAAAAAAGTCACGATACATCGCGACATGTCACGTAATGCGGCGAGTTTGATACCCTTGGTCTAAGTGCTATTGCTATTAACAAAAATGCCCACACTCCTTCTGTGTGTTGTGCACATAGATCTGCAGCATGCAGATTTTAATGCAGAATTGCTTTAGTTTCTAGTCCTCATGATTAATAATTAAAGTCAATACCCTTTCAAGAACACACAAGTATTGCTTGACACAAAAGTGTTCTGGCCTGCCCTAGTGTAGCAGCACATTGAGCAAGCAAAGTCTTTGGCATGTCTGCTTAATGAACCTACCAGCTATGAAAGTGAACATTGATGGAACTTATCCAGTGCATAAACAAAGAAGTTTTTAGCTCAGCTGAGTCGTTAACTGAACCAAGAGAGTGAAGAATTTATCATTTTCCTTCCAGTGTTCAGACACTTGTCACCATTGTTATTTAATTAACACTACAAGTGCGTTAGCGCCATCATTTTCATTTAATTAGGGCTCAGTTACATCAGCTTGTTTTCTGCAATTAGCTTTCTTCTTAAATGTATATTAATCTTGCAAAAAAAATAGTGCCATAATTAAGGAAAAGAAATGCAATTTTGTAGAAATGATATCTTTACTATAGTGTCAATCATACATGTTTTATTGGAGTGATTTATCCCAACAATATCATCCTAACAGGAAGATCTGCAGGTTAAGACTATCATTTAAATTATAATTTTACATTTATTTCTAGGTATATACATATACATACACATATACATTCACATACATACATACATACAGTATAAATGAAGAGATGAATAGGTAGCCTAGTCAACTGAAAGCTGGTAGAAATAAGCCTCCAGACAAGATGATATATTGTAGTGCACTAATGTTCAAAACTATAGAATTGTTCAAATGTTTAATGCAGTGTTTCTCAACCTCAGCAGCTTTAAGATATGTGAACTTATAGTCACTTATGCCCTAGTTTCCTGCAGATTGGACTTCTGCTATGTGCTCTACAGAGGGCTATCCTTGAAGAATATCTGGAAGTTTCAACTTCCATGGTACAGAATGCAGCAGCACAGGCCGTTTATGTGGTGCTCCTAAAACAGTTCAGGTTACATCTCTGCTCTGCGAGTTGCACTGATTGCCTGTTTGCTTCCAGGTCCAATTCAAGTGGCCGGTTTCAATCTTTAAAGCTCTTCATGGGATGGGACCAGGCTATCTAAAGCAGTGGCCCCCAACCTTTTGGGCACCAAGGACCGGTTCCATGGAGAGAGGTTTTCCCGCGGATCAGAGGGGACGTGGTTTCGCATGCTGCCTGCATCCCGCAGATTGGGCTTCACTTATTTGCGTGGTGCAGTGCCAGTCCATGAACTGGGGGTTGGGGGAACCCTGATCTAAAGGATCACTTCTCCCCATTAGATCTCACAGAAAAGGCATATCATGGATACCATCGGCTAGGGATCTCCATTTCGTGAGTCCCAGGAGGCGTGCTTTCTGTGTCATGGCACCTGCCTTATGGAACATCCTTCCCCTTGAAATTAGATGGCCTCATGCTTTTAATATTGGAAAAAGGCCCCAAAGACCTCACCGAATTGGAGACTTGTCTAGATGGCTCCATTGTTGAAGGGACCATTTTTTATTCTCCCTTCATCTGTGGTTTGTATTTTTGGATATTTATTACAGTGTTGTTGTTTTTTAAAAAAATATATTTGTATTGCTGTTTTTATATCTTTGTTATCTATTGTTGTGCATCATTCAGATGGGATGATCAGCTATATAAATTTAACGAATAAATAAGTAAACTCCTGGAATTCCACAGTCAACATCTTAAAGTTGCTAAGGTTCAGAAACACTGGCTTAATGCAATGCCCCTTCTCTCTGTGTGTATTTGTTCTACACATATAGGTACAAGGTAATTTACCAGCCCAAGAGTAACAACATAAATGTTATCAGACAAGAAGTAAACAATGCAGGGCAAGCTAACATATAATTATTTGTACTCATTTTATTATGACTCCATTAAAGTCTACCTTGATGCTTGTTTAAAAGATGCTGTTGAAACAAGAATAGACCTATTTATATGCCAGAGAGTACACTAATATAAAATTACATGTCCCTTAGGCACTCTTCCAAGACAGGTTAATCATGATTCAGTAAAGCTGAAAAGAGCTCCAACTTCTAAAATGGATGATTTCCTACCATTTTCAGGTGGATGCATAGTTTTTTTAAAAATCCCAAAGGAAACTTTTCTTAAGGAAAAAGAAATCCTGATTTTGTCTATCTTTTCAGTACCGTCCTATCCATTGTGTATCATCAGCTCACCCAAAATTGGCCTTAAGCTCTTTAAAAAAACAAACCTTAAACTGTTAAGTATAGCCCTAGCTGGCAAAAGGTTGCCCATCCTTTTTGTACAGCAATGCTTAAGAATGAATGCACCTCTTGTTTGGCAATATACAATACAATTCTGGTTTTGTTTTGTTTTGTTTTAATAATGGAAAGATGGTGCAGGGAGTAAATGAAGTACTGTAAGAAATGAGCTGTAGGGATTCAATACTAGACTACATTGAGGCAACCTGAAGTCTCCAGCTTGGAGCCTCATCTCAATTAGGACTGACAAATGATTTTTTTTTTCCTGAGTAGTTACTGAATAAACAGGAGGCAAGAAATTGATTTATGTTGCTCTCATGTTAAAGACAGGAACTAAGGCTGAGTATGAATAGCTTGCTTAACGCTCTCTGCTCAGTTCATGGCTTTTAAATCCTTCACTGGTGGATCCCCACCTATTTCTACCCTGCCTCCGTTGAGTTGAATCTTTTCTGACTCACTCTTAATAGGTGTTCTTTGATTTTATGTATTGTAGCACTTGATAAGCAACATGATTAGGTTTCTAGTCCTCTCCTTTCAGTACATCTCCAGTCATTACAAAAAACATCTACCAAACCTGAAAACCTCTGCAGGAATAAGGTGGGCCTGGTGGCAGGGTTCTGGCCATGTTCCTAAATCTGAGTTAAATGAAAAATAGAATCATCAAGAAAGCACAGCCTTTCCTTTTTCCTTAACAAATGTGATGTCCAGATTCCTACATGGTGAATTTGGGAGGTAATAGATAAGGCTCATATCATTCTACAATTATGCTAGCTACTTACTTGCTTACTTATTTGTCTGTTTATTTATATTTCATGTTTCTAGACCACGCACCGCCCTCAAGGATTTAAACTTTGCAACAAAAAGTTCTATGGGCCATAGAATTGAAGCAGTGATCTGGCTGAGGAATGCGGTGCTTTGGGGAAATTTTGATAGACTACAGTAACCTGTCCAGCAATTTAGGTAGACAAAGGCAACAAAGATGACTGGTGAGAGATGGGAGGGGCAGAGCGATGCTCACATTACTCTGACATGACCTCTTGGGTTTTACCCACTCCTGGTCACCTGACCTGGTCTTCCTGGGCCATAACAGGTGGTAAAATGTAACAGATTTTATACATCTTGTTGCCGTTATTGGATTTAAGGGAGAAATCTTTCATTAACAATGATACAGCAAAGACATAAGGCAGTTTCCCTTCTTGGGTGAGGATGGAACGAAGACAACAGCTCGGAGGGCACAACTGGAGTCATTTGCAATGAGGAGCCAGAAAGGTCAAAATCACAGATATAACCAGAGAATGAAACCCCGCATTTTTATACCTGTATACAGTGTTAACGTACAAAGAGAGGGGACAAAATGATATCTGCCATTTTGCCCCCTACTTCAGACAGCTCCGGGCACATCTGAAGAAAAGATGCTGCCAACAGGTGATGTTGGCATTGTTGTGGTCAAGTGCCTGAAGGGAAAAGCCCTACAATACTATTGTGTTGCACCGAAGAGTAATACCAGCCTAATAAATTCAACTGAAACGAGGGTGCGAAAAGAACATAATAACTCAAGTGTTCATTTCCATAGATCTTTTGTCCTTGACATGTAATGCCACTCCTGTGTTTTGACAGCTGGTATAATTCCATAGAACAGAAGCAATACAATGGCTTTAACCTAGTGGTAAAACAGGTTCCCAGTCCTGGTCCATTAAGCATTTACAATTTATATTACACAGGACACTTCAATGCTAAGAGATAGCGAGTGGCATAGGAGGGTGCAAGAGTGGCAGATAATTTATGTGGGGAAAGGTCATTGGGTCGCATGTTTCCACGCTGTCCCATTTAATGCACTGCTTAAAGGTTACTCCTAAAGCAAACAAACAAACAATGTCACACTGAATTTTGTTTATAACAACCAGGATGAGTCTCTGCAATGAAATCTACCCCTTAAAGTTTTTGCTTGTTGATTTTGGTTAATTCAGGGTTTGGGGCCTCAAAATTTAAACATTTCTCAGCTAGCGCAAATGAGCATCGTGCCAAGATTCACAAAGGCTGTCCAGGAGACTTTTAATTCTTCACCCGTCACAGCAACAATTGCTTTGGTTACACATTCGCCTTAAGGATAACCTATTATCAAACAAAAGCAAAATACAAATCTGCAAAATACATTCATTATATGATCAAACTATTAGATAAGATTTCATCTAGTAGATGGTGATACTACTCAGCTCTCAGTAACATCTACTTACTCTGTACTTTAAGCTGTTTTAACAAGGATTTTTTTTTTTCTAAAACCAGAATAAAGGTTCTAAGAATGACGAAAAGACTGAATATTGTATCATTGAATGCTATAATCCATTTCCTATTGGTGAAACCATCTGGTATTTCTTGTTGATCATTTTCCCATTAAACCAGCTGAGTGTGTGAAATGCCACTGGATGGTGTTAGACATTCTATAATTAATGGAAAAAAATATGCATGGTAAAACACCCTCCCCCCTCCCCAAAGAAACACAATTCAAGGGAAAGTCACTAGATAGTTTGCATGATGGCTGTGGCACATCACAGATGTCACCACGACTCACACATAAAAACCAGCCTTAAGTTATGTGCTGACTGCAAATATATGTGATGGATGACTTGCCAGCTTGCATACTAAAGAGAGAATCCAGTATTGAATTAAGAGTGTTTAAGCCAATTTATTTTAATAACTTTAAGTGTGTTGCAATTTAGGTTGGATTGTGGCCTTAATTGTGGATTGCAACCGGGGGGGGGGGGGGGAGAAATGGAATAAGAGAGAGGAAAAAACATTTGGTTTTGGGTACAATTTAAAGTGCTGGTTGTCATCTATAAATCCCTTTATAGCCTGGATATTTACAGGGCTGCCTTTCCCTCATTGTCTCAGCCTGTTCTGGTAGGCTTGGCATACTTGAAGTTCCATCATCAAAGCAAGGCTATCTTATGGGTCTTTGGAGTTAGGCCTGTTCTGTGATTGGCTCTGGCCTCTGTAATGGTATTTCCTCTGATGTCTTCACAACCCTGATACAAATGTCCTAAGAAAGCTCTTAAAATGTGGGTCTTTCAGCAGGGACAGGGTTATTTGTGGCTCAGTTTTTAAGACTGATTGATAGTTCCCTGACAAGGACTATTAGGATGATATTGGTATTATCAATTCTTCCATTATTATTATATGATTGTATATCATGCTTGCTGTAACAAATGAGGCGGCTTATAAATTGAATAATTTTTGAAAAAGGATTGGAAAAGTTTGTCACTTCTGAATGATACAAAACTTTTCAGCAGCTCAAGAGGAACAATTGAACCTCAGTTATTAGGATTTTAAAATGTCCCAGTTAAGGTAGACATTTGAAACTGCTATGCCAATCACCTTAGAATCACAGGACAATAAAGCATTACAGTTCTATTGAAGCTCCTTTCATTCATGCCACACAAGATTACTTGATTTTACTCTAGTTATAACTGTAAAACAAATTGTTATCTGATTACTAGAAAGCAGCAGCTAGAATAGAATGGGGAGCAACTTCAGGGTTCAACATTGGGAAAGGTGCACATTTTGTACTGATTGAATATGTGCCATGAAGTCATTTGTGATTCCTAGCAACCACATTTATAGATTTTTCTCCATGATGGACCTGTTGTTTCAAGTCTCTCAACAGTGCACTTATCATTGTTGTAACTGAGTCAATCCATAATAATAATAATAATAATAATAATAATAATAATAATAATAATAATAATAATAATAATAATAATAATAATAATAATAATAATAATAATAATAATAATAATAATAATAATAATGTTGGAAGGGATCTTGGAGGTCATCTAGTCCAACCCCCTGCTCAGGCAGGAAACCCTATACCATTTCAGACAAATGGCTGTCCAGTCTCTTCTTAAAAACTTCCAGTGTTGGAACATTCACCGCTTCTGGAGGCAGGTTGTTCCACTGGTTAATTGTTCTAACTGTCAGGAAGTTTCTCCTTAGTTCTAGGTTGCTTCTATCCTTGATTAGTTTCCATCCGTTGCTTCTTGTCCTGCCTTCAGGCGCCTTGGAGAATAGCTTGACTCCCTCTTCTTTGTGGCAGCCCCTGAGATATTGGAACACTGCTATCATGTCCCCCCTCGTCCTTCTCTTCATTAAACTAGACATACCCAATTCCAACAACTGTTCCTTATATGTTTTAGCCTCCAGACCTCTAATCATTTTTGTTGCTCTTCTCTGTACACTTTCTAGAGTCTCAACATCTTTTTTACATCGTGGTGACCAAAACTGGATGCAGTATTCCAAGTGTGGCCTTACCAAGGCATTGTAAAGTGGTACTAATACCTTGCTGATGGTTGTCCTTTTTTCTTTTATCTTTCCCAAATTGGAATTAAAATTATTAGGAGAAACATCAACAAACTCTGATATATTATGTTAATGACTGGAAGCAAGGAAGATTTACAGAATCTCTTGCTGAAGGTGATAGAAAAGAAAGCAAAAGCCAGGATGCTGTTCAATATAAGCAGAAACAAATATGAGGAAATGCCAACTCAACAGAGTTGAAGAAGTTATTGAAGAATAGCAAGATTATGATGGATGTAGACAAGGTATTAATCCAAAGTCATGGTTTCCCCAGTCATAATTGTAGGTGGAAGCTTCCATAATGATGGAAGACCATCAGAAAGACTGAATGAAGAAAATGGGAGCCTTTGAATTGAACTGAAGCTGAAGAAGCTTCTTGGATGAGAAGCGAAACATTTTCAAAGAAAAACAAGAAAGTCCAGTTGCCCTTTTGAAAAAGCACCTTTGGGACAACCATGACCTGGATGACTGAGAATCCCCATAGACATTGAGCCTTTGAATTGTAGTGTTGGAGACAATAGTCGAGAATATCTTAGCTTGGAAGAAGAAATTGTTCGGTGTTAGATGAAATAAATCCAGGCAGTTTACTAGAAGTACTAATCATGAAGCTAAAACTTGTTATTTTAGGTCCATAATGCAAAAGCCAGTCACTGGAGAAGATCACGAATCTTCCAAAGATTGAAGGCAACAACAACAAAAAAGGAAACTGTGGAAAGATAAGGGGGCTTAAATGCTATCACTGAAGACACATAAGAACCTATAAGACCCCTAAAGATGCACATCCTAACAGACAATCATGGCAAAATGATGTTTTTTCAAGTTCTGAAGAAATGACCAAATAAAGGTACAATAAAAGAAAATTCAGCTGTGTTATCATTATATTCATTTAAATATGATGCTTGATATCTGTTTTAAACAGTGTGAAAAAAACAATATTTTTACACTTTCATCACATGATATCACGTGAACACGGAGAGAGTATTATTTTAAAAAGATTCTTAAAATATTATATTAACAATAGAAAGTATTTATTTATTCTACTGCATTTACATGCTGCTTTTTATCAAAATAAATATAAAGTCAGTGGCATCTATTAAAAATAAACTTTGTATTTCTCATTTCATTAGATGCATTCATTTAAACATTTACAGAACAAAAATTTTTATGAATCTTAAGGCATAGCCAAGCAATACAAGACAGTTAATAAAATGGTATGTCTTTTAATCTGTTATTGAACAGAAACATATTCAAATTCTTCCCATGTGAAATATAACATCCCACCCTATATTAGTCTGTCTTTTCCTAAGCTGTCATCCTCCAGATGTGTGGAGACTACACCTCATAGAATACTAAACCAGCATGACCCTTTACATCTGGAAAAAATCAGATGCTGAAGGCTGTCTTACTCTGTTTCAGAAATGAAAACTTTTCTTCTTTTCAATTAAGGATGTGCAAAACATTCCATGCACAGACTATCCTGTGTCAGGTGGCTGTGCCCAGACTAAGTGTGCATATTTGGTCTGGCCATGGATCGGGAACACAGGAATGTGCCTGGTACGTTCTCCCCAGTGGGGAGAATGTGAAAGCCATCGGCAATGATTTGGGGCAGTGGTAAAGCTAAATGGAACCAAGGAAATCCAGAGATGAACTCAGAGAAGACGTGCAGAGATCATTAACAAAATGTGAGTTCAGTTTAGAAAAATAAAACAGTGTGAGAAAGAATCTTAAAACTGCCCCACCTTAACTCTCATTGGTATTAGCAGGAGGGGAACACTTTTATGTCGTTATATCTCAGATCAATAAAGTAGAGCTCTAGCATTGTGATTCTGTGTGTCGACAACCTGGCCTACCTTCAGGGGTTGATAAGAAGGAAAGGTGAAGGGAAGATTGGGAGGGGGGGAGGTTCAGATAGCACGTGCCAGTTTAAAAGAGGTGGTCGTGGAGAGGGGGAAGTAGAATAGATGAGTAGGGTCACTGGAAAAGAGGCGTGCTGGCCAACCAGCCTACGCAATGCTTGAATTGCATTGTAGCAGCATCAGAGAAGTAAGCAGGTGAGCAGACATCCAGGCCATGTGGACGAGGGCAGGAGAGAGGCGCAAGCTGCACCAACTCTGATCTGTTCATCCATAAGACCTCTTCTCAGCAAAAGCCAGAGCAACCACATTTTTCTAAATTTCAATTCAGCCAGAACTTGACCTACCCCAAGTGGGCTGGCCAAAATGAGGGAGGAATAGAGTGACTGTTTGAAGTACAAAGCAAAACACATTTTCTAGTTCATATACTTTGTAGCTGAAAATTGAGCTCTGCCTTCCACTGCCCCCCTCCCCGCGCCCCCAGTAATACATTCTATGGTGTAAATTGACACAGCATTTGGTCTATAGAAGGAATGTTGAGGATAATCTGCTTATTTAATTTAACTATTTAATCACTTCTCTTTTAAAGGTTTGCTACCAAATCTTGTTAAATAATTAACTGGCTACCAAATGGATAAAAGAAAGGTTTCTTAGTAAACCATTAGCTGCCTCCCCCATACTTGTTGTGGAGATTGAAATAATCTAATGGACCACCATATCTCCCTGGTGGCCAGAAGCACAATAAAACCAAACCAAGTGCAACAAGGGAGAGAGCAAAACTGAATTCACCAAGACAGGCAAACATGTGAAATACATTAAGCTGCCTTGAGGTATGTGTGTTTGTATGTTATGGGGCAGCAAGACAGAGTGGGGGAGGGCAGGAGAGAGGAAAAGGCCAGGAACAAGAATCCAGATAATCTCAAGCAAACTCCAGTGCCTCACAGCTTAACAGGCAAACAATTTGATGAAAGAAATGAACTGATTAACTAGATCTGCCAAAGATGATTGGTTAATGTGCAAAGGGTCATCTGATTTAAATCAACCAAGCAGTCTTTTGTTATCTAAGAACTGGATTGTGAGAGTAGGTGAAAGAAATCCTTAACAACCCTGTCTTTCCTGCTACAAGTAGGCATTGATTTCTGGATTCAGCAATTAAACTGGTATACAGTTGACCATTAATCAATGCCTAAGTCAATAAAACTAGTTCTCTCCTCATAGCCCTTCCCTGTGACTGTGACCAATGAATGGAGAAATATGGTGAGTCTAATTATATGTAGGCAAAAGGCAGGGGGGAAAAAACCCACCAGCAATTCCTGCAAATGCAACACAGAGGAGAGAAAAATATAGCTATGTTCCTTTCCCCACTGATGAGCTGAAATGTCCTCCACTCATTTTTTAGTTCACAGAAAACTAGATGGACATGAAATTTGCTACCCCTATCACAGATCTCTGTCTTATTTCTATTTTTGTTTCCAATCACTGGCCTTTCATCCAAGGCAATTTGCGACCCAGCTTAACCAATTCTGCACACCTGGAAATTGACTTTGGGCAGTGTGGGAATAAGGAAGAGCGTGCTATCTTAGTGTCAGTTCAGCCTAAACGTAAGTTATGCCAGTCTTGCTCAGGGGTTGGGATGAGATAAAGGCAACATCCAGGGGACAAGATAGAAAAAAGATTAGTCAAAGCATGTCTGCCTCTTAGTTTTACTTATAGGAGGAAAGACCCAAAGGCTGTGAAAAATGGCCACCAGCCATTATCATAGAATTTATCTTGTTCACACAGACATTTATCCATATTAGTCCATAACTAATGGAAACCTGAAGAACTGAAGAAATCACAGAGACAAGAACAAACAGCTTGCTGGAGTATATGTGGAAATCACTGCAGATACTGTAGATAAACAGGCATGACCTTCCTGGAATTAGGATCCAAATAATTATCCCATCTATTTTTTTCATTGAAATAATAGGAAACATGGGTGTACAGCTACTGTGGTGTTAGAATTGTATAAGTGAACTAATCATTCAGTCAGTCAATCAAAGGCTCTGAATGAAAGGCAAGCTCTTAAAAGCATCAGGCATCTGATGATTCTTCCTCAAAGCAAAATTGTGGGTAAAAATGCCTCTGCGTACACAACATTTATTTATTTATTGATTATCTAGAAATGTAATTTTTTTTCTGTAATTTTTTTTTCCTGTCTGCACTTATTTGAAGCAGCCCATGATGACGGAAAACTATAGTCAAATCAAATAATTATATATTCAAAAAGAAATGCTATATGAAAAAGAAACAGTTTGCAAAACTTTGTAGACTTTTGTTGACACTGGGATTGAAAATTTAATGTTTTATGGATTTGCTTACAGATAAGTGATAGATATAAGGTGAAGAGATACCTGTGTGTAACTTATAGGGGGTGAACAGTTACTACATTTGTTTATAGTTGTTGTAATGAAGGTTGGAAGTTACTTCTTTGTAGATATTTCTTTCTTTCTTTCTCTCTCTCTCTCTCTCTCTTCTTTCTTTCTTTCTTTCTTTCTTTCTTTCTTTCTTTCTTTCTTTCTTTCTTTCTTTCTTTCTTTCTTTCTTTCACCATTATCCTCTCTTAGTAATTTTTTTCTTTAAGTTTGTATTAGTTTTTATTACTGTAATCAAAATCCTTAATAAAATTATATACAAACAAAAACCAAAAATGAAACAGCTTGGATCTCCCGACAAAAATATATAACTGTTGTTAAATCAAACACTTAGTAGGTTAAAGCCTGCTAGGGTAAAAATATCTTCACCAATCAGTGAAAAACATTTAGCATATGATCTCTTCATACAGCAAAGATTATATTATAGAGTCTTTAGACTGTCCTTTAAATAATACCTCTGCAATTAAGACATTTCAGACACGTTTCCTCTCTGGCCAGGCCCCCTTTCAACTTGGCACAGAAAGCAAACAGCTGCATCATTCCTCTGATTAAGAGAAAAATTTTTAACTATCTGCTTGGAAAAGTCCTATGGATTCTTAGTAGAATCTCCCTTTTCAAGAGTTTCCACTGGGCTGCCTAGCACTAATACACCTAGTACATTGCACTACAAAGGGGAGCATCATTTTGCATTTGCAACCTGCAGAAACAAGCTGTGTGACTACTTTCCAGGTCACAATGCACCCAAACCTGAAACTGAGTTGCACCTTTTTTGTGCTCTTGGCAGCCTGTATTGTACAAAGCAGCACCAGTTCCCTGGACAAAATTCACTTTAGCAAGTCTGTGAGATATCTCAGGAATCCAGGCATAGCTAGCCACTATTTATTAAAAGACCAGAAATGGAGCTGAAAAATAAAACACAATCACTAAAGTGCAGACATCCCCCAAATCACTTTTCCAGAGCCTCTAAATTTTTCCAATTGGACTACTAAAAATCTAGCAATATACCATCAAGGGTTGCTAATAGTTTTCCACCATTTTCAGAGTATAGTGGGCCTTCTAATATAACTCCTAAGTTAAACAAGATAGGGAAAGCAGGCAAAGCACACATGAGCAACCATCCAGAGGCTGGCGATGGGGGGGGGGGGGGACAAAGAGATCAGATGTCAGGACATAAGTATGTAAGGGTGGAGATATATTAAGACACCACCATGAGTATGTCATAATTTGGTCTCAAGTTTGCTGCTTAGGAAAGCAGGACTTCTTGAATTCTTTCCCGTCTTATTACCTGCCCTGTCCTTGGGTGGCTTCTCTATTTTCTTTTCATGGCATATAATACAGGTAGTCCTCTACGTGCGACCACAATTGAGCCCAAAATTTATGTTGTTCAGTGAGTTTTGCCCCATTTTATGATTTTTCTTTCCACATTTGTTAAGGGAATTTGTTAATAACAGAGATGTTAAGTGAAACTGGAACCGTCGTAAATGTGAGTCAGTTGTCAAGCATCCGGATGTAAATCACTTGACCATGGGGGGGGGGGATGCTGCAACAGTCATAAGTGTGAAAAATGATCATAAGTCACTTTTTTCAGTGCAGTTGTAACTTCAAAAGGTCACTAAATGAACTGTTGTAAGTCAAGGACTACCTGTATGGGTCAGGTAAGAGATTAGGAACAGAACAGTGAATTTATTGGCAGGGCAACTTCCATAGATTATACATATGCTTTTGAATTGTGAAAAAAATTACAAGAAGTTACAAGTTACAAACAATTATATTTATAATTCCACCGATTTAGAAAATGAAATTCAATACATATATTTTTAAGAATAAATCACCTTCCTTGCGTGCTCTAATTTGGCTTAACGTATCTTGGCTATAGCTGCTACTTTTTCCTCTCCTCCCCCCTCTTTCTTGCTCTTTGATGCAATTAATTTGGCACTGAAATAGCGTTTGCCATAACAATAAGACACCTCTGTTGGAACAAGAGTGGAAAAGGGGAAAATGTTCCTCGTAGATTCAGAACTCAGCAGCAAATCAGTGAGGTAAGTGTATGGTATTAATAGCTCACATTAATTCCCTGATGGGAATTCTATTTGTTCTGATGATCTATTTTGGTATCTTCTATGTGGGTGTCTACCGGTTTCTCTTGAAAAATCTTTATCTCCAGCCATCAGATCAGGAGACTCATTGCTTTGTGCATGTCCAGAACCAGATTCTTCTTCTTCTCTCTCTTTTTTTTTTTTACTTTGAATGCTTCTGAAAAATGAAAGTTTGAATAAAAACTGATATATTTTTTTCTCAGAATCCAAGATACTTTTTGTAATGATTTAATTGTTTCTTTTAAAGACTTTGAATTTTTATTTATAATAGTCAGTTGAAAAGGAGCTATTGGCAGTGGTTGATACTTAATAAATGTAGGTAACTCGCACCCAGACCATCCTGCTGATGATGAACAGAGTATTTACATTTTACATCATTATCCTATGACTTCAGAGGTAAATTCCAGCAGATTAATCATTTTAAACTTGTTGCAGCAAGAATGACAAGGAATCCAGTAGCATATAAACCATATCACTGTATCAGATTCCTATAATGTAGATAAATATGATTGAGAGAGAGAGATGATAGATAGCTTTATAGCTAGATAATAGATGGATGGATGGATGGATGGATGGATGGATGGATGGATGGATGGATGGATGGATGGATGGATGGATGGATGGATGGATGGGATGGATGGATGGATAGATAGATGATAGATAGAAGCCCAGTTCAGAAGATGCAAAATTTTGTGACTTTTTTTTCCATTGGAGTTTTACCTGACTGAAATGTCTTTGGCTCTTTCTGAAGTGTTTAATCTCTCTCTCTCTCTCTCTCTCTCTCTCTCTCTCTCTCTCTCTCTCTCTCTCTCTCTCTCCCTCTCCTTCTCTATCTGTGTGTGTGTGTGTGTGTGTGCTGTGTGATTGTTATTTAATTGTGGGGGAAGAGCCTTTTCAATTGGGAGTCTCCAAAGTACTGGAGTTTATAGCTCCCATGCAGAGCAGCCAGTAATCATATGAGCTGGAATGGTAAGATATGTGAGATATAGGAGAGCTGGTTTGGCCTCATGGTTAAGGCACCCGAAGCAGGAGACCATGATTTTAAGTCCCACCTTAGCCATGAAAGCCAACTAGATGACTTTGGGCCAGTCTCTGTCTCTCTCAGCCCAACCCACCTCACAGGATTGCTGTTTTGGGGAAAATAGAAGGAGGAAGGTGTGTCGGATATGTTCACCGGCTCGGGTTGTTTGTAAAAATAATAAAGGCAGGATAGACAAACAAACAAATGAATAAGTAGTTGAGAATATCTGAAGGATGTTAACTGGTAAAGGTCATTTGATGACACTGGGAGTGCTTACACCAACCACTTTGCCTTCATTGGAAGCATTTCTGTTCGGTCTTGTGAGCATTCTTATCTCTTGTCATCCTTGTAGTACTCAATACCTCTCAGAAACCAAACCCATCAACTGACCAATGGGATAGTGCAAAAATTGGAACCCATAAAGCACTCTGTTACCCATCATCCTTGCTTCACCTTATGTGTTTTTGCAACTGGGGAGAAAAGGGTTACTCCTGCTTAATAAGCTGGGTGAAACAAGATCCCTTCCTCTTCAGCATTTTACTAAGACTGTGAATTTAACCACCAATCCCACAGCATTAATTCTGTAAAACCATCTTTACAGTGTTAATTCTGGAGCTAGAAAAAGAAGTTAATTGATTCAGCTATAGAAGACTGACAGTGTCATGGAAATATCTGGACAAAGTAATGCCCAGCACAATTATTATATATAGAGTTACTCTACACAACTATCTGTGTAGTTTGCTCTACTCAACTCTCTAATAACTAACTGGAATAGCTGGCAGCCAGTCGTTCCAGCCTACATATGTTTTGTTAGGAAACCCAGGAAGAGGGAGCAGATGCTGCCTGAAAAGGCGGCCTCAGCAAACAGTAAGTTACTTTCTCAACAGCAGATGGTTGAAGACAAAATTTTTCTGCAACTCTAAGAGTAAGCCAATTTATCTGTGCTTTATGGAAGATTATGAAGTCTTTGGGATCTGTGGTAATACTGATATAGATTATGGGAACTGAAGAGAAAGACAAAAGTAGAAACAGAAGCTTGGCATGTCCTTGCATCTGAGGTCAATTTCCATTGGTGCTCATTTAATAATACTATAATCTAACAATAAGCCACTAAGTGATAAAGTACTCTGGAATTGTGGGGAACAGGCAGTGGACGGAAACAAAGACCCAAGCAGCACTAATTTCAGAAATGAAAAACTGTGACAATTCCAGTCTTCAATTCCAATGGCTCTTCTTCTGCACAGGCCAAATGAGATGTCATATTTTTTATATTCTTTGGTCTTGTATAAGTTGATTTTTCTTTACAACCGAATCACTTTGCATAAGACAGAATGACATACCTGGGCCATGGCTTGAAGGGAGAGTCTTTAAAGCTTCCACAGAGCTCCAATTTGAAGAGAGGAATACCTGGAGCTACTGACACCTGGTTGTAAAGATCAGAGCTCCTGCCAGCATTATTGTTGCATTTAAAGCACCTTTCCTTTGTCTCAGTAGTTTGCATGGCACAGAGCTGCAAAGAAAATCCTTCAAAAGAAAACGAAATGCAGGCTACTGCCAAACATTAATTGCAGAAGAAGCTTGGCCAGTCCTGTACTTCAGTCTCCTCTCCCCTCTGTGAGATGCTCTGCAATTCATACTCTGATTCAACTATTTGAGAAGACCTTCAGCTTAAACACCATTAGCTGGATGTGCTACTATAGTATTGTACTTTGCCACCAGAGTTTGCAGAAGCAAAGGCTAAGCACAGGAAGACTTTGGGTGCTTTGACTAAATCATAGTGATTAAAAATAATCTTGCAATAGAGTACTGGGGAAGAAAAATCCCAGCTGTCTGGAAAAAAAAACCCTTGCAAAGCTCATTGTTTATAGACAGAGAACCCTTCTACTTCACTTTAATTGCTCCCTAAATCTGGTCCTCCTTTTCACAAAGATATTGGGGTGGGGGTGGGGGAGAATACAGGAGAATTTGGAATCGAGAGAAACAGAGAAACGCCCTGCAGTTTTGTACTTAGATCTGTCCATAAAAATGCTGCCCCATTAATAATGAAAGCCCATTAATAGTAACAACCTTGTTTGAAAATTGAGGCAGCAGTAAATTGGATTACTGTAGTCCCTTGTTACAGAGGACTGGAGGAGATGAGAACATTTTCCTAACCAATTTAGGTCCATAAAGGCTATTAAGATGAAGACATAATGATGAAAACTGTGTCTATGAAGAAACTTTCACAAATGAATGCTGTACTTTTTCATCAACTCCATTATTCCTTTGCCAAGAAGCCAACTAGTGGTTGTGTTTAGAGAGGGAACATTATTAGCAAGTTTCATTTGCTAAGAGAAGAGTGTTCTTTGTTGTTCCACCTCCCCCCCCACACACACACAAACACACTCACATACACTCCACACTTTTACTTTCTTTGGGGAAACTAGTAATTAGTTGGGTGATGTTGAGGCATTACCGCTAATTAAATCCTGCCACACTGACATGGACCTTTAAGTACACAGAATGGGAAAATGACCCAAAATGCAAGGCATCCATCTGTCAATGTGTTACTGATGAGTGGAGATTTTAAGAGTTATTCATTAAAGATGTTAGACTGTCAATCCCAGAAACACAAGCCAAGCTTCTTCCTTTACATGTAAAAGACTTGTAAAGTAGGCCGGCTTTTTAGGTTCTTCTTCCATCATATTGTTTAAATTAAGAATGGAAGTTCTCCGAAGAACTCGCAACACAAAATGATTGAACTTCCAAGTTTGTATCTTACTTTCAGGAAGCAATCTTATATGGGTTTCCTATGGAGTAAATCTCAATTCAGAGGTTACTTCTGAATAGTTAGGGATTGCATTACTTTGCTTATCTGTCATCACTTCCATTCATCTTTATTTTTATGTGATCCAGTCTATGCATTATACTTCTACATTTCTCACTCATCTTCCAATAATACAAATACTGAACAGTTACATGAAGCAGATTTAATGGGGATTCGGTCATATTATTGTCCATTCATCTCTTTTTAGAAGTTAGGAAATGCTGATATACTATCACCCACATATATTCTTTGCCTACTAAGCAGTTCAAGAATGTGGGATCCATTGTGTTTAACAAATAGTTATCAGATATCTACAATTATTGAATTTATGCAGAAACAATCCTTTACAATTAAGTTCATAGAATCATAAAATTGGAAAACACCATTAAGCCAAGCCCGATCATCTGCTTACAGGAATCCAATTTAAAACTTCTCCAGAAGACAGATGGCCAACCTTTATTTAAATACGTCCATTGAAGGAGAACCACAACGTCTCCAGATAATTGGTTTCACTATTCTTCTGTCAGGAATTGTTCTTCCTGTAACTTAAGATCATTATTCTATTTTCTACACACCAGGACAATAGATAAGAGGTCTTGACCTTTTTATAGAAGAAGATATTTGAAAAGCGCAATCATATCCACCCTCCAGTCTTTTCTCAAGACTAAGAATATTACTTTCCTCAGTCTCTACTCTTAAATCCTCCAACTGTCATTGTTGCTTCACTCTAATGTTTTTGAATATGTTGTTGTTGTTGCTGTTGTTTTTTAAGTTTGACGCCTGGAACTTAACACAGTCCTGAAGGTGGGTACAATTTTGCTTCTGTCTTCTATAATAGAAATTTAATTATTAAAACTACCAAAAGGATATTGTTGTAGAATATCTAGCAAAGAACTGAATCATAAGGCACATCTCCTGATATCCTCTCTGGTTTTGTGAAATCTACCTAAAAAACATGTTATCCAGCCTCTATCGATTAGCTTGGTGATCAGAATTTCATGGGGTATTTTACCAAATATTAAGTCAAGATACATTATGTCCATAGGCAATTCCTATAATCTAAGAAGGAAGCTTCCTGATTTTTTTTAAAAAATTCTACCCTGACTTCTAATAATCTCTGTGTTGTTTTCCAGGTATATATTCCTTTCAGGGAAGACTAAAATAGGAATTATTATAATATATATTATATTCTGCTTTTAAAAAAGTAAGAAGAGATTTCTTCGTGCTATCCTAAAGAGCTCAACATATACATACATCACATGGACCATAAACGCAAAATTATGAAATTATATTTTATCGTGCTTTTTCTAGTTTATAGTTATTGCAATGGCGTTAGTTACAAAAGGCAAGCTTTGGGAATGTGTTTTATGCAAATATATATATATATAAATGGCTAACTAATCATTTCTTAGTATTGTCATGCATGCTCCGATAGATTTGTCTGGTAAATTGTACTTAAGATGGTCCCCAGAACTCAGAAATGAATATGGCTCTCTGTATTTTTTTATAGTAATAGGACATATAGACATTTAGCCATACGCTGCACATGTTCTACTTTTCAATGCCTTTTTTAAATTATTTTTTTGAATAGGCATATTTTCAGAATAGTCAACTTGACATTCTCCAGACTTTTTTTTTACTATAGTCTGGAGCATAGCCAAATAGTCACATGTTCCAGCCTACATATGTTTTCCCATTGATACATCTGTATCTTGTAACCCAAATTCTTAGCCCACTTTATGATACATTCTGTAACTTGTTCTTCCTCTGTCTCGTATTTCAACAAAAAATTATAATTTCAGCAATTGCATATTCATCTTTGGTACACAATTGTACTTCAAATTCTGTCTTACTTTGCTGTAAACCATAAGTCTTTTCATCCATTTTGAATCTTTCGGTTAATTGTAAATGGGAAAACCATTGACACAATTATATCTTTCTGTCATTAGTTGCTCTCTTAATTTATTTTTATATTCTCCTTAATTATTTTCCAATAATTCCTAATACATGAACCATTTGTCTTTGCCTGCTGTTTCTCTTCTATGGAATGCTTCTTAAGATTCAAAGAGGCAGTTTCAGGCATTGCCTGCATTTATATCTATTCCATATCCCTCAATACGACATAAAATGATTTTTAAATTCCACATTAATTTTATCGTACCATAAGTATCCAGGCCATCCATGCCTCGGGTTGTGAAACTTCTAACTCTAAAAGTCTCTTTTTTTCCCCCTCAGGAATAGCCACTCTTTCTTTCTTTTCTTTTTTTTTTTACAAATATTTTTATTTTTTTAAGACAACAAAACATGACACACATACACACACAGTGTATACTCCTTTTTTTTTTAAACAGCAATTTCGTAACGGTAATCTTCTATTATTTACATTTCCCCCCCTTATTCTTCTTTAAATATATTTGTCTTTGTTGTCCCATTGTTTCTTGTTTCCATTTTTCTTCCTTCATACTATACTTCATACTAAAAATAATACTTATTATTACTATACATTATTATACACATATTTTCCATTTTTTGATCTTTCCACATTTATTCTCATTTATTATTTCTAATCCCCAACCAATCATACCACTTATTTCATATTAGATAGTACTCTGTGTCTTCCTTTTCTTTTATCTCTTTTGTTAATTTGTCCATCTCTGCACAGTCCAGGACTTTTCTTATCACTTCTTCCTCTGATGGTATATTCTCATTTTTCCAGAACTGTGCATAGACTATTCTTGCTGCCGTTGTTATATGTAGGATTAAGTACCGTGTTTCTTTACTATATTTTCTGTTTAAAATACCCAGCAGAAAGATCTCTGGTTTCCAGTCTACGGGTTGATCTATTATTTCTTCCATCCATCTTCTTATTTTAGTCCAGCCACTCTTTCATTCAGACCAAACAACAACAAGCTACCAAATACAATTTCAAATCTGGTAAACCCCGTCCTTTTTCCTTTGGATCTTGCAACACACTTGTGCACTGGCTTTCCATGGAAACTTTGTTAGGCTCAACAAAGGCTGGGTGAGCTGACACGTGCTTTGTGAGCCCTACAGGAACAGCCTTGCCTGCTGGTGGTGACAGGCCTCTACATGTGTTGCCCTGAAATCTGGCTGAATAATAGCTCTGCATCTGCCAGGCACGTCCTGACCCATGCCAAAAGCCAGACTCAGGGCTCTGCATGTGACAGTCTGGAGAGGGGGGAAAAAAGCAAGTGGCATCCAGCATCACCATCCAGGGGAATAATATGCTTGTTTGTGATAAAGCAACAGGTGGCACTTGTAGTAGGAATCCCACTATAACGTTATAGCTGAGATTTAACACGGGAGGGAGAAACGCGTGTCCTCTTCTGACCCTGTCAGTATACTGAAATTGTGCCTTCAACATCCGTTCCGCCCCAGGTCTCTTCTCCAGTTGAAGAAGTGATCAAATGGGAGGGCTTGGAGATTGGCACTGCGCACCCCGTTAAGAGTTCCTGTGCTGGATGCACAGCCATTTTGTGCTTTCTTATTTTAGTTGATGTGTTTCTGCATTTCACGATGTTCTTCGTGTATTTTTTAAAAAACACTGTACCCTGCCTGAGAAGGCTTAGCTTATAAGTATTTAAAATCAGCAATAGGGTGTGCACGTATACACACACAAGCATGCATGCACACATGCACACACACACACACAGAAGGTGTGATGTCCAAAAGGAATCTATCTTCAAGCCTTCTTCCCAACAACCCCTGCAAAGACCTGACTCAGTACGTTGCCACCAATCTCTGTAAATCCAAAGAAACTCTCTCTGCTATCCATTTACCATCCATTTTCTTCAGTAGATGGGGAAAAGTAATTCCTAGAATGAAGACCATTAGTTAATTCAGCATTTCAATCTTCTCTTTACTATATCTGCCAAGGAGAGGAACTTAGAAAAAAGAAGTTGTCAAGAAAAAAAGAAGAAGAAATCAACAAATATTTCCTCAAGAGACTGATTTATGTCCTATTAATCTGGGGACTATATATTCTCCCAACTCCAGAATTTCACACAGTTCAGATCACTGTCTGTAAAATAAAACAGGCCCTATAGTACCGCAAATAGCTTCACTGATCCTAGCTTGTGGTCCAAATTCACTAATTGCAGTCCTGTTGTTGGATTAGGAACTTTCTCCTTATTTTGGCATGAGCCAAACTTGGAGAAGAAACACAACCTCCCAGGGAGGCTGCTCTTTCCTCTTATTTAAAGACCTCCACAGGCTGCTCAACATGTGATTTTTTTTCTCAGAGTTTGGCTTCCCCCATGTTCTGCCTGGATGGACAAGCCAATTTACTTTCCTCTAAGACTGATTTAGAGTTGCCGGCAGCTGTCCGTAGCCATCTCTGCATATCTACACTATGAAGGGATTGGTGAGTAAGCAGAGGTTGCAGAGGGCAGCAGATGGGCCAACGCAAACACTTCCCAACTGCATGTTGTGTGGAGGTGTGCGCCCCGCATGTTGGTTGATTGATATGACTTCCTGTTCTGTGCTTTGCTGTTTGAGGGCCTCCTAGCCAGAACATTACATTTGCAGAAGTATAAATGGAATTTTAATATCTGTTTAACAATAAGGGAAATAGAGAACCAAAATCCAGAAACTCATTACAGTTTCCTTCCATCCTATTTTTCAAAAGCATCTCTGAGTAAGGATGTTAGTATTTCCTGGTATACAGGTAGTCCTCGACTTATGAGCCCAAAATTTATGTTGCTAAGTGAGACACTTGTTAAGTGACTCACTACAATGGTTAGTAACATGGTTGTTAAGTGAATCTGGCTTCCTCATTGGTTTTGTTTGTAAGAAGTTCGCAAAAGGAGATCACGTGACCCCCAGGGCATTGCAACCGTCATAAGCATGAACCAGTTGCTAAGCATCTGAATTTTGATCACGTGATCATGGAGATGCTGCAATGGTCGTAAGGGTGGGAAGCCGTCCTGAATCACTTTTTTCAGTGCTGTCGTAACTTTGAACGGTCACTAAACAAACTGTTGTAAGTCGAGGACTGCCTGTATACACTACCTGAAAATCATATTTCTGCAGTGCCAGGCACCAGTGGATTCCCCTCTCCCCCTTGTATTCCTCTCCATTGCAGTCTTGAACAAAATAATCACCATTACAAACCACAGGAGGTGAATAATTAAACTCTCCAAATGGCATGTGGCAAAAAATAATATGCTTAGACCAACATTTTATACCTAAAATAGGTAATTCAAGATAGAAAAGCAATTGTTATAACAAGGAAACCACAGTGATGACAACAGAATACTGTATATAACAGAAAAGCCTGGGAGTTTGCATCTTTTAGTCACCAACCACACAAGGCAAATTCACAAAAGAAGGAAAATGCTACTATCACCAAACAATATTCAAACCAGGCTTTCTAATTAGACACTAGCCTTCTACCTGGTCATTGTCTGAGAGATTTTTTAAATATATATATATATTTATATAAGTCAGAAAGCAAATCTGACGCCGTTATAACTAATCAGTTAGATGGAGGGTGGGGGCGAATGGCAGCATTGTGAGCCTCCAAAGCTTGCTGAAATTCAACTTCAAGTAGCCCAGTCAGCATGGACAAAGACAGGGGTCTCCAAATTTGGCAGCTTTTAACACTTTTGGACTTCAACTTCCAGAATTCCTCAGCCAGCCATGCTGACTGGGAAATTCTGGGAGTTGCAGTCCACCAAGTTTTATAGTTGGCCAAAGATATACTAGAAATATTAGGAGCTGAGGTTCAGTCACATATGACACCCAGGCTCGCTGTTTGTGAGATGGGCAGCCCTATAAATATGATATATAAACTAAGAGACAAATAAATAAGAAGGGAGGTATAGAATCTCCATTCTGACTGAGACAGAAAATATGCTTCGGCCTTCAATTTTCAATCTAATTCATCCAGCTTAGTTTTAACCAAATCATAGGATTACTTCAATGTTTCCTAATCTAAACCTGAAATAGAGACAGTGGTGATCCATCTCTCTCTTTTGAGAGATGATCTGACCGCTTTCTCCATACTTGCCTTTTCTCCTTTCTGTACAGGTAGTCCTCTACTTAACGACCACAATTGAACCCAAAATTTATGTTGTTAAGCGAGGCAGTCATTAAGTTATTTTGCCCCATTTTATAACTTTTCTTGCCACAGCTGTTAAGTGAATCACTGCAAATGCTAAGTTAGTAACGTGGTTATTAAGTGAATCTGGCTTCCCCATTGACTTTGCTTGTCAGAAGTTCGCAAAAGGTGACACAGCAACTGTCATAAATACGAGTCAGTTGCCAAGCATCTGAATTTTGATCATGTGACTTTGGGGATGCTACAACAGTCGTAAGTGTCACTTTTTTCAGTACCATCGTAACTTTGAACAGTCACTAAATGAACTGTTGTAAGTCGAGGACTACCTGTATTTCATTCTGCATCGGCTGCCCACAATCAAATCTGATAACTTCAATCTGCCTTTGGCAAGTAGATATCAGCCCAGAAGTTTACATCCCTGTTTCCCAACTTTAGTAATTTTGAGATATGTGGACTTCTGGGAATTGAAGTCCACACGTCTCAAAATTGCTGAAGTTGAGAAACACCGGTTTACATATATGGACTTGTAACTCATTTTAAAAGGTTTTTAAACTTTTCATAAGGGACCATTCTTCAGTTACATTAAACCACTGAGCTGGGATATGATAGATTAGTTTTTAAACAGGGTTTCTCGAAATAAGAAGAGTCCCAATTCCTCACCCCTCACCCCATTCTCCACAGTCCTGCTTGCTGACTGATTCTAGGCAAGTTACAGAAAAACATAACAAGACCACCCAGTTTTAAGACTAGAAATCTATCTTCAATGAACTGTCTGGCTTGAAAATGATTTTCAGCCATAAAAGTTGGCCTAGAAGCCTTGGGTTAGCCATCAAATTGCTTAAAAGTTCCAGCTGTCAGATTTAGCCAGGATACCAGGAAGCAGATACTGTTCCAGATGTGAGGTCCTGACATATTGTAATTTTGGACTATTCACAAGAGTAGCATAAATGTGCTCCGCAGTATTTTGCTAGAGAAATTAAAAATGAGAATAGGCAGAAGTACATTTGGCTTTATGGGGGGGGGGGGGAAATGTAGCCATATACTGTTTTGCTAGCCCAGCACGAGGGGAAAGTGTAGGGCTGCCATGTAGGGAAAGAGGGTTAGAGTGAAAACCAGAAAAGGGGTTAAAAAAAAGGTGGGGGAAACTGACCAGAAAAAAATCTGCAGCCACCTTAAAAAATTGAAGACAGTTTGGGGAAATCACTCTTAGCTCCAGGCTAGGGTAGATAAAGCAATTATTTCTTCCACAAGTTCCGTGTTGTTAGATAACAATAAAAGTTAACTTTTCTGCTAATTTAGACACACCACAGCAAAATGAGGATCTCATCATCCACTGAATAATAAGAAACCTCAGTATGGAATTATTTCTAGCCTGGGCGAAAACGCTAGGCAGAAGAGCCCTCAACACAGTGAGGAAGCTATGTTGTTGTCTTCCATTTTTGAAGTGGGAAATATAAAATCATGTTCCGGCTGTTTATTTGCCATACTACTTCAAGAATCTTAGAAAAGCGTAACACTATGGTATCTTTGTGCTGAGCGGAGGTTAAAGCTAAATTTCACAGCACACTAGTCGGCTGCGAATTTGACACATTGTACAACTTTAACAAACAGGGAAGGAATCCTGGAGTAATATTTATGCCTTGCTTGTGACATCAACTGGTTATTTTATTTTTTTTGAGGGGGGGGGGGAAGAGGACATTATATTTTCTCCCATCTCAGCATAAATATCCTTGGAAGCAGAAGTAGATGCAAAAAGATGCACCATTCATACTGATGAGGTGTCCATTTCAGAAAATTCATGGGGGAGCAATTTATTTTTTTTAAAAAATGCTGCAATTGCAGATCCACAAATCATTTATAAAACTGAGCCAGAGCCTCCTGGAATGTTGTTACCAGAGGTGGAAGTTAACCTCTAATTAAGAGCAGATTCACATGAGTAAGTCTGCCAGCTTCATTTCTGTGTTTACACAAATGTGGGGGGTGTGATATAATAGTCCAATTCATCAGTAATTCCTTTCACATCTGTCCCACTACAGGCTCATGCAAATTCCACACACACACACACACACACACACACACACAAATAGCTCAAAGGTGTCCTCATTGCCCAAACATTTTTTAAAAACCTCCACATTCTATTTTAACAAAAGAATTTTAATTTAGTTAGCCTGTGGTTGCACCTAAAGTAGAATATTTAGAGTAATAAATATGAAAGCTGCCAAGGTGCTTTCAACCCTCTGACTCAATCCATAGGCAGCCTGATCCATAATGTCTCAGCAGTTGGATGTAGCACAATCAAAGTTTTTGAAAGAGCTAGCCTCTTTCTATTAATCCATGTTTGAACAATAACATGTCAACATTTAAAAGCTTAGGGAGAAAATAAACAAACAAAAAAATCAGTACCTTTTTTGCAAAAGGGACCTCAATCAAAAAAGAAAAATTTTCCCAATCTGTAACAAAAAAAAGGAGGAGGCTGCATTATTTTCTCAAGTGCAGTTAGTCCTCAACTTACGGCCACAACTGAGCCCAAAATTTCTGTTGCTAAGCAAGACAGTTGTTAAGTGAGTTTTGCCCCCATTTTACGACCTTTCTTGCCATAGTTGTTAAGTGAATCATTGCAGTTATTAACTTAGTAACATGATTGTTAAGTGAATCTGGCTTTCCTGTTAATTTTGTATGTCAAGAGAGTTGCAAAGGGTGAACACATGACCCTGGGACACTGTAACCGTGATAAATACATGCCAGTTGCTAAGTGTCCAAATTTTGATCACGTGACCATAGAGATTGCTGCAACGGTCTGAAGTGTGAAAAAGTGTGAAAAGTGTAAGTCCCTTTTTTCAGTGCCATAGTAACTTTGAATGGTCACTAAATGAATGGTTATAACTTGAGGACTCCCTGCAAGGCACAGGGAGTGAACTGATGAACTGAGAACTGAAGAAGCTTCTTGGATGAGAAGTGAAACCTCAAGAAAGTTCAATTGTCTTGTGAAAAGCACCTTTGAGACCACTATAACCTGGACGATTCAGAATCTCCATTGACATTTGGATACCTGTAAGGCACTCCCAAAGCAACACCTTTCTTACATCCCATTCTATTTGGTACTGATTTGAAATCATTTTCATGCCTGTTAGCTCCAAAATGCTGAGAACACGCAAGAGCACCACGAACTAAGGAGTGTTCTTCCTCCTCGACCAAAAGAAGAGTGAATAGAACCATCGCCCAATCAGTGTTCTGCCCCAACCATCACAGAAAATGAAACCCAACAGTTCTCCTAATCCCTCTTCCACACATTCTTAATTTCAATCCCGTGCATTTGTCTAATCCTTTGCAACCATGTGAGTGGCTGCTATGAGCAAAAGCTCTTCCAGCTGAGAAGCAGCTTTTTTCCCCCTGCAATTAAATCCTCTTTCAAGGCATGAAGGTGAAAGGGTAGCAAGTTGGCACTTTTGCAGTTGAGTCCTTTTTTTCAATACTGCTAACCACGATTGTATGAGTAGGAGGATGCTACATTTGAAATAAGGCCTGGAGACAGGTATCAGAAACAGGATGCTGAAACTCCAAGCCAGGAACTAAGGTGAATTCTGGGAGTTGAAGTTCCACAGGTCATGAAATTGCCATAGTTGCCCACCCCTGGCCTAGTGGGTAAAATGAATCACCTGCAAATTCTGCTATACTGCAGAGGCTGAGCAGTTTTTCCTTCATCTCAGATAAATAAATGAAAACCTAGGGGGAAAACCACTCAGCTCTCAAATACCAACCAAGATGGAAAAATTAGGGCTTGATGCTGATTCTGAAAGGACACAAAGAGGCTATGTGGAAGTGTTCTAGTTGACAGGAAAGCATTCAGCCAATATCCTCCTTAATTTCACTCAACAAATCTTTTTCACAACGCAGTTCACTGTCTCTGTGATTTGACAATATTTAACCAGAGCTATGTTCTTTCTTTTTATTTTCCCAGCCTCTTAGGAGCAGCCCAGATCATAAGAACTGATCAGCTGAAATTGTTTTTGCCTCCCATAATGCCACGTCAGAAGAAAATATGTATACTTAAAATATTACTTTTGATTTTCCTGTATGTATTTCATAAGAATTCTTGGCCAAAATAGCTGGCTGGAAATCTGACCTTGACAATACACTCACAACATCAGCCTGATTCTGTTTGTCATCTTTTCTTCTACTATTTTTCTCCATCACTTTCTCTTCACAAATAATTATTGGCAGCACAAACAATATGTATAATTTTTGGGGGAAAGATGCAGTACTCTGTGAATTGCAAGACAGAGAATACAATCACATTTTGGCAATTCCTGTTCTTGAGTGAACAATGTTGTGAATTCAGGTCTATTCACTTTGCTGAACATTGTTCTTACAATAGTTTATATCCTGTCTGTCTCTTAAGTCATATCTGTTTTTTTTAAACCAAGTTTTTTTCCAAGACTTCAAAAAAGGGAAAATAGCCAAATATTATATAAAGCAGCCAATTGGCTCTCACTGTCTCTGCTTCAAACTTATTGAGTGCTGAGTATACTGTATAGCCTCCCACAAGCTTCCCATGTCCTGTGATTTTGTTTAGCAATCTTTCCATCTTTCTTTACAAGAAAGAAACATAATCTGTTTCTAGTGTTCCCTCCCCACGATACATATTTATATACATATTTATATATATGCATGTTTACATATACAGCATTTGCCTGATGGTTCACAAAATGCTCCTCCTGATGGTTGTAGTTACAACTTTTTAAAAACTATTAACAACAGTCTAAAAATTCTACTGTTCACTGTTAACCAAACCCTGTGAAACCTGTAAACTAGCAAATACGCAGGACAGAATGATTAAAAGAATCAGACCTGTCTGCAGGGAGAGGGGTCCAAAAATAAAATATGACCACAAATATATGATCAAAACTCTGCCCCCTTTCACCTATATGAGGCCTCATGATGTGAGATGTGCACAACACAATTGTGTTCTTTGCCACCTGGAACAGCTTCCATGATGCATCAGCATCTGCTCCTGGCTTCAGGCCATAATCCCATTTAGGGCATCCCTCATTTAATCATGGGGAAGACTCATCAACTGTGGATCCTCAACATTTCTATGGTTTCTGGCTGCAGGCTGAAAGAATCCTGGGATTTTAAGATCACCAAGTATGGTTGCACTCATCCTGCCAAAGACCTTCTATGCAGGGCCAGTTCTTCTGCTTCAATACACCACCGGCCTGTTATCATTTCAAATTGGGAACTGTTGTACAATCCATTGGGCAGTGGACTTCCTGCACTGGGCTTGAGCATTATGGACCTTTGCCTATTAACCATCAGTGGCTCACTTAAGTGATATGATTTGTACCTTTGTGGAACTAAGACTGGCTGTTTTGAACTATTAATGGACAATCTTGAACTGTTTGTGAACATTTATGACCCGCTTTGCAATGATTATTCTTGCTGGACTGACTATTAGCAATTTATCATCTTAGAGGGTTGACTTGTGAGGGGAGGAATGGTTTGCTTGAAACTGCTGTTTCTTTTCTTGTAATATTGACCTATCTAATAATAAATGTTATTTAGCATAAGGGAAGATAAACTGCCAATCAAGCTAGTTACTGATGGACTAGGACTTTATAACGGTGTGATGTAGAAGTGCCCACAGAACTGCACAAGTGGGAAAATATCCTCTATTGCTTTCCTGCACATTTAGTAACTGCTCAAGACATCTGTTGGAAAGACTTTTGGTCTTGCGCAGTAGTGCAGCAGCCAAGGGATTTCGGGGCTCCGTGCCCTCCGGCTGAATTTCTTCCTGTTAGGGGACCCTAAATGGGCCAGAAGCCGCCCCAAAGAGGCGGCAAAGAAGTAAGGAAGTCCCGCAGACCACGGAGAGATGGCGGTCAACCCAATCGGTCCAGGAGAAGCCTTCCAGAAACCAACAGGAGAAAGGCTAGCCTAACTTCAGAGTCTAGCCCAAGCTACAAGTATTCAAAGTCAAAAAGCACTATTTTAAGCAGATTGTAAACAGCGCATTTGAATCTGGGTAAGATCATCGATTTTCTCTATCCTACTTATTAACTTTTCTGGAAAAAAAAATTCCCAAGAAGCAAAAACCCTCCGAACATGAAGGAGGGGGATTTTTGCCCCACCCTTTTACTAACGGAAACGGTGAATTAAACCTTTTATGGAGGACTAAAACATACAGAAATGAAATGAATATAAAACCTAAATTTGGATAAATTTGGAATTGTTGAATGGTTAAGATTCTCATTTTAAAGGCAATTTTCTATTTTGATAATTTGAAAAATAAACCGGTTCTGACATCTAGTGGTGGATAAAGACTATGACAGCTATGGCTTTTATACAGGACTTGGCAAAATCTGGAAAAAACTAATCTGTGCTTGTGACCTTCAAAGCTATAACAATAGAGAACAGCTGTGGGGAAAAAAAGAAAACAATTTGGCCTGCAGACAAAGAGAGGATTATAAACTTCAGGAAACTTTTTTGAACCTTTTGGGATTATAAATATCTACTAAACTGTGACTCTAAAGCTACTTGCAGATAAAAGATTCTTGACCACTATGGAAAATCAGAGACTTGCAGAAAGAACTTACCAAGAAAAAATAAATATCTTTCATGAGGAGACATATGAGATGCTTCAATTAATTCAAACAACAATGACTTCAAACCACAAAGAAATCCAAAATAACTTTGAAAACATAAACCAATTCATCTCCAATTTAACTTTACAACAACAAAAAAACCACAAGAAATAACAATAGAGAAGGAGCAGATAAAACAGATAACTGAACACAAATTCGAGGATAGAGACTCAAAGATGGAACTTAACACAACAAAGAAGTATGATTTAACCCAAGTGGGGGAAAAATTACAAGAAATATTGGTTTTGGAAAAGGCAACTTATACTTAAAGACCACAAGAAAAATTTGAGGATAAGAAAGAAGACTGGTCAAAATGGATGGCAGAGCCGTCAGGAACACCACTAGAACTGGAGAGACAAAAAATGATAAGAGATACAGAGAGAAAAAGAAAGAAAAAGATTTTCAACAAACATGAAAGAGCAAATGCCTCTTACAAAGATATTGTACTTGACTTATTTTTATATCTACAGTGATACCTACAAGAATATGGAAAGACTCTTTGATTCAGCAGAATATATTGATTAAAGATATTGGGCAAAAGAAGAAGGCCAAAGTGAAAATTAAGAAAATAGATGATGGGACTTATCAGACAGAATATTTAAAAAAGAAACACCTGTTTGAATATGGTTAAAGTAATAGAAAGATTTTGGATATGAATTTTACTTTAAGAGGGAGGAGTCCCTTGAATAACATAGTATTCTCTCTTTCTTCTCTTTTCTTCTCTTATTTCTTGATATGAGTAATATAAAAGAGTTAGAATGGCTTATATATAAGGACATATTCTAGATATTTAAATGTGATTGGTTTTAAGAAAATTACAATGGATTGAAAAAAAATGTTTTGAATAAGAGTTAAAAGACCAGATGACTAGATTTATTAAATGGAATATTTAAAGATTAAATATATTCTTAATTATGGTAAAAAAGAATGGAAAAACTTTGGAAATAAATATGTATTAGCTTAGGGGAAACATGGACTTTCAGTAGTATACTATCTTTTTATCCCTCTTTACTCTTGTTCTTTTTTTTTCTTCTTTTAGTCTTATTTATTCCTTAAGTAAGGTAAAAGTTATGGGATGGTTTGCATGAGAAAAAATAGAATCAAATATTTAAATGCAACTAACTTTGAGAAAATCTTAACCAGTAAGAATGTTTTGAACATTGTGGGAAAAACAAATGTAAACAAGAACTGTAAACGGGATCTATGATGAGGCAACCAGAATGACAAGATAGAAAAGAAATATTATATTGATGTGATTATTATTTGCGGAAATATTAGAAAAAAAATTATACTCAATGGTTATCTATCAAAACAATAAGAATTGTATTAACTTAAGGTTGGTAAAAGAGAACATTATGGGAAGAAGAGGAAATCAAGTAAAGCTATTATGTGGATTATAGATTATAGAAACCAATTGTTAGCGAATGTTTTTTAAATGTAAACCCAGACAACACACTGTTTACTGAATATTAAAGTGACCATGTTAAAAAAGTAATAAAATATATTATAAAAAAAAACATCTGTTGGAAAGTTTGCATTCCTAATTATTTCATTTAATTACATTTACTGAAATGGCAAAGAATTCATTTTATACAGTATATGTTTAATACTGGTTGAAAGGAGAGAGTGTCATTTTGGAAATGAGATAGAAATTCACACACCTGGATCATTAAAGTTTGTGCCACTGGCATCTGTTTGTGTGTTACACATTACAGACTCTTCTTATAAAATCAGTTGCGTATACAATCTTCCCCAATCATTTGAAAGTTTCCATTACAGAATCACTTAGCTTCAAAACACCGTGGCTGATGCAAATCTTGCAGCATTTCCCCAAAGAACTAACCAATTATGAAAATCCCTAAAGAGTCCTATCATGACTCATGAACAAATGACTTTCATTACTTTCTCAGGATTATCAAGAAGCAAAATCAGGCCTAAAAGAGGTTCAGAATGAATGAATAAATTATACATTCACCCCGCCTCAAAATCTGATCATCTTGGGGTGGACTGAAATCCTAGCAGATATCTAGGTTTGAGTCCAGCACTGCAGCAACTGCTTGTTGTGAACTATTTGTGTAGCCTTGCCTCCTTTCCTTTCCATTTAATCTCTGCCATGGTTTAGCTCAAGTATGCAATCAACAATAAGTTTCAGAAACAAAGTCTTGTTTTTCTTACAATCAAAGTGCTTCCAAATATGCTTTTTTTCTATTTCATAGTTTTTATGTTTTTATAGTTAAAAGTATCAAGCAGTCCTGTCAGCCCATTATAAACAAATGATTGGCCAATCTCTTAAAAAGACAAACTTTACATTTCTTGTGAACTGAACCTCATTGATTTCTGTGGAATTTATGGATAAATCGGTTTTTAATTGCATTCTGAGTTTATAAAGCCACTGTGAGGATGATGGTAATACAGATAACGTTTCAGCCACAGATTACTTCGTGGCTTTGCTTGAAACAGCAGAATTCTGAAGACTAATTTAATATAACAGTGGAAGTCTCAGTCTGTTCCCATCATATCTAAAGCATGGGTGAAGGGACTCGGTTGTTAGTCCAATAAGGTATAATGAATGGACAGTCGCCTCAGTGCATTTCTATCCAACCAAATTGAAATTCAGTGAAAAACAGCCACTGTATAGGTAGTCCTCACTTAATGACAGTAATTAGGACTGGAATTTCCATTGTTAAACAACATAGTTATAAAGCACGACATCATGTGACTGGGCTGCTTAGCAAAGGAAGTTCCAGCACTTCCGATTGCTGTCATTAAGCAAATCCTGCACCACTGTTCAATGCAATGTTAAGTGGTTGCCATTTGTTTTTTCACCCTTGTTTATGCATCAACAGGCCTTCCGTGGTCATAAACTAAACATATTCTTCTATGGTAAATGAAGCGCCAAATTTGAAAGGTTCTTTTTAATCAGCATTTCTTAGACAAAAAAAAAAAAGCTTTATTTCCAAAAATAATGGACAAATGTTCATTGATGATGAACACCCAGAAATGTTCCTCAAGTTCTCTCTTACAATAAAGCTTCAGTAAGAGGATCTGAGATGTAGAACTAATGTAAATGTGGTTTAATGCAAAAAAAGAGGCAGTTGCTGGTATCTACAAGTAGGTCCATTGCTGCCACATCTCCAATAGCCATTTGATATTAGCAGGAGGCAATACAAGTCTACAGGTAGGTTTGCATATTCTCTGCTATAAGAGTGTGAAGTCTGGCCAATCCTGCTGAAGACACGGCCATTAAGTTCCTTTGAATTTTCTCAAGACTGGCTATACTGTCATCTATAAATCAGCTACACTGCAGTATCTCTTCTTGGCACTGGCCACATTTATCTGAAACAATTAGCCAGTGTTCCACATAGCTTATTCCCTCCCCTTCTGCTTGCATAAATGGAGGGCTCTTTTGCACAGCTTCTCTTTTGCCCCGGGATTCATATCTGGAAACCTCACACCTGAACCTTTCATATCTCTATGAGGAAACAAGATACTGTCTTCACAAATGAGCAAATGTTACTTAGAGGGCTAGTTCCGTTTGGTCTAGGTAGTATTCCCAATCTTCCAAAAGACACTTTTACTAACATTACAATATAATAACAAAGGAATTGCAGTAGCATTTGCAGCCTGGAAGCCAAGGCAGCCATAAAATTGTGCCTAATTGGTAGTTATGGAGAATGGCAAAAGGACAAGGTGGCTAAATTTTTATTGCCTTGCTGTTCTCCATGGGCTGTTTGACAAAGTCCTTGAAATCTTGTTCTCTTTATTGCCTATCTACTCTGCTGCTAGTCAGGGATCCCGTATACTGTAGTCATTCTGCGTGGGGAGATCAAAATAAATCATGTTCCCTAAACAAATATTACAAAAAAAGGAAAACATGCAGAGAGGTGTCTCTTTTTAGAGAACCCCTTTTACTACTGGCAAAATCTTCTCCCCCCCCCCCCGCTCTTCAAAAAAGATGGATATATTTGTTTGGTGTGAACAATAAATCAAAGCTCTAGGGAAACTAAATGGATCCATGGAGGAAAAGAGAGACTTCCATTAAGTATCCAGTTTTTATTCTCAAAGAAGTCTTTATCTGTAAGTATGAGCGTTCAATGCACATTTTCTTTTCTTTTTAAAAAAAGGCTTATTAGCTATTGGCATGCACCTTGTAACGTATATGTTGTATCCCTATGATCTTGCTTTCCACTTGTCCCCAGACAATGAGTGAGACAGCCTTAAATTATAATTTGCTACACCAGTATTTCCCCTTTATTCTAACATAATTTAAGGGGACTTCAAGGTAAGTAAAATCTATTAAAATATCACCACTACCTCAGTGGGCAGATAAGGATACATGTCAGCAATGGAGAAAATAATGTTTGTGTCCATGATGTTTTCTGCCAGTAAGAGAGCAGTTGGATAGTAATGTAACTCAATTGCAGAGATAGGCCCTCCGAAACAAGAAGGACACTTGCTTCATGAACAGTTTGAGGAAATGATTTGTTTGAACCTTGAAAACCCCAAAGCAGCTTTTTATCTTCTTGAGAACTGACTGGAGACATCTTTCGCAGAAGAGCATAGACATCCCAACTGGACAAAATGGGTGTTATCCTACTGCTCTTAAGAAGACAACCAATGGCCAACACTCATCCTGTTCTCCCAGCACTCCAATCTTCTGTAATAGCATAAGAAGAAAAGCATAAGGGAGCTATAGGAAAAAAGAGCGAGCTGACCAAAATATCTTTTCTCTCTTTTTTTCTTTATGGGAGGCACCTACTAGAACAACAGTACAAATAGTTCTATTTCTCAAAGCCCTATTAGTTAGTACCAATTTTCTTAATTTGCATTGGCCACACAGAGTATGTTTTCTCAAGATAAAGTTGGCAGTGTGTATGCTGGACACTCAGCCCTTCCTTCTTGAAACGTACATAGAAAATGATAAAAGAGGATATTTGTAGCTCATAGTGGAAATGAGGGGTCCTTGGTGCTCTCTGAGCTTGGTTGTTTTCTTGCAAACGTTTCATTACCCAAACTAGGTAACATCATCACTGTTTGATTAATGAAATCTGCAAGAAAACAACCAAGCTCAGAGAGCACCAAAGACTCCTCAATTTAATTCTTTTTTGCTTAGCTGTCATATCTCCTCTTTTATTATGTTACTTCAAAGCTACTCGTGCTTTCTCCCTCTCCCTATCATTGATCTATAATTTGTTTCTTAGTTCCCCTATGATCACCATTAGAACTACTTATTAATACACAGGTACCATGGAGAAAAATATTAAAAACTTAGTAGCAGCGATGCAGTTTTGGGAAATGTCGTACAAGAAGCTGTGTTCAACCCCACTGAGACTCAAAATTACTCCCCGATAGCTCTCTAGCTACTGAAAAGCTAACTCTTTAGATCTCAACTCTGAAGTGAAAAGCAAAGTATAAACTCATCCCCCTTTGATGTTTATCACCTCCTGAAAAAGCTGACACTCCCTTCATTCACAGGCTTGCATCCAAAAAACATAAAATAATGGCCATTACTTGTGCACTAATTGGGAAAACATGCTGAGTCAATTTGCTTGAATGTGTGGAATACACTAGCGTTCTCAAATTATTATCACAAATTGTCAGATTTGTACACTCATAAAACATGGGAAGTGGCATGTTTGTAAAGTAATGTTGAGCCAAATCAAGCTAGCTACTGAAAAAGCCTGATAACCAGCAGAAGAAAATACAATATTTTACAATGTCTTTTTAAATTAGCCAGTGTATTTTTTTTTTATTCAATTAAACAGAATGAGAACAAGGGCTCAGATTTTACTGACCATTTAGAGTTGAGCTGTTTCATATATGTGAACAGTTTTCTAGTAGTAGTAGTAAACCAGTAATAGTAGTAAGCTATCCACATTCTTTATATAATCCAAGCATTATTTAGTTGGATAAAAGAAGATAGGGAGATACTACAGCTTTTATTAAATACAGAGAGATTTAAGAGAATGTATAAAATCAAAGCTGTTGGAATTTGAATTCCACTATCATACTAACCACCAACACAAAGACTGAGATTTGGACTTGACTTGAATACACAGTTTTACTCACGGAACTGTGAAACTGAAAACCTATGATGAATTCAGACTAGAAAGTTAAGCTACGTTTGCTTTCTGGTGGTTGCTGTGTTTGCAAAGCATTGCCTTGTGTTTATATTCACTATTTTCATAACTCCTCCAAAAATTAACATGTTTCTATTTCTGTAATGGAAATAAAATGCTAGCCATTTTTCCTAACCAGCCTTACCTAAGCAAACTTTGTTCCAGTGTCAATAGAACAACTGAGTCTTTCATTTTAAATTTAAATACTTCAGATCTGACACATAACATGTCGAATGCATTAAATATATCCTGTCACTGTGCTTGTCATTTCAAGAGAGGCTATAATTTGATTGGGATACTACCAGGAAGTTAAAACTTAAAATTTACAGAAGGAAATAACATACCACTTACGTATTGATGCCTATCAAGTCATTTGGAAATCCCACTCGACTGTTAAAAGTTTTTACCTTTTTAATGTATGCGAATGGTGCCAGTTCTGAAGGAATTCAATGAATTTACCTCACCAATCCAAGCAAGCAGTGAAAGGAGAAGAGTTTTATTTTTCATCTAAGAAGTATGGACTGAGGACAAGTTGGAGAAGCAATGCATGGTACGATGCAACTTTAGGAATACAGAAGAAGAAGACCCAGCCAGCTTTGCTTATGCCCTCCCCAAAGTCAAAATAAGATCTTATCTATGATATCCTAAGTATGGAATGATGTTCCCAAGAAGAATTTCAACTGAATTTTGATCACTAAAAATACAGGTAGTCCTCGACTTACAACAGTTCATTTAGTGACCGTTCATAGTTACAATGGCCCTGAAAAAAGTGACTTATGACCGTTTTTCAAGGTTACGAACTTTGAAGCATCCTTGCAATCATGTGATCAAAATTCAGATGCTTGGCATCTAACAACAGAAATTTTGGGCACAATTGTGGTCGTAAGTTGAGGACTACCTGTAAAGACATTTCCTTTGGCCCAGGTTTTAAAGCAATTTAGATGTGTTAAGACTTCGCTTCTGCTGCTCTTGTTGCATGCAAGCTTCACTCTAGCTGGCTCCAGCATTTTAAGTGAAGTGATTTTATTGAATATTAAACTGCTGTGCTAGCTATTCAGAGACACTTGGGAAGCTACACAGTTCTGGACTTATTCAATATAGAGTACACTTCTCATAAAAATGTATTGCCCTATTATTCTGCACTCATATCTTAACAAACCACAGTCAGTTTTGTAAAATAAAATAACTTGAGAAGCAGAATAAGATGGGAATAACTGAGGTCATTGTAAAGATTAATAAGACATATTCCATAACAGCTTGAAATATAATCTGACAATTATTCAGGACTATTGAGAAACATTTAAAAGGCACCCATCATATGCTCTTCTTTTTCCGGTTCTTACAGAAATTATTTGATCAATACTATGAAGTGCCATTTACAGCCTGCAGAATTGTTAGGAAAGAATATTACTCCAATATTTTTCTCTATCAAATGCTATACTGTACAAACTCTGCAAATAAAGTCACAGCCCAACATACCACCTTCATAGCACTAATTAATGACCATTTATCTTGGACAGTCGACTTCTAGAAAATTAAATGGCCTTTAAAGCATGCACTGCTGGTGAACAATTAGTGCAGTATAAACATTTTTAAATGCAAGAACATACTTACCTTAGCCAAAATTGCAACATAGATAGATAGACCAACAGATATTGCCAGAAGCCTACACTATAGAATGCTTTACAACACTGTACAACAATATATAAGCAATAACATGGCAATACATTAAATTTCCTTAAACAAAATTCAATAGCTGACTGAATAATATAAGGGATGTGTTATGTACTGGGCCTTGCTGAAGTTATTCAGCAAGGCTCAGAAAGACTACAGAGAGGCTGGGCCTTGCTGAGTCATTCAGCAAGGCCCAGGAAGACTGAAAACGGGTTGCAGAGACCTGGGCAGACCATTTGTTTGCCCGGGACCGGCTGTAGAGACCCGGGCAGACCACATGTCTGCCCGGGACCCAGACAGGCTGTCTCCAGCCTCATGCGCATGCGCGAGGCGGGAGAATAGCCTGCAGTCATTGGTTGAGTCTCCCCTTGCAGGGGGAGTATAAAAAGGGCATGTTGCCATTATTTCTCTCTCTTCTGTTCTTGCTTCTGTTCAGTGCAAGTACACAATAAAGAACATCTTTTGCACCAACTGCCTCGTCTCCATGCCTGTGTTGCGAACAGAACATTGACAATGAAGGTGGGATCCGCCGTATGGGATCCTGAAGAAAAAGAAGTAGGCCTACTCACCTACAGGCCTGACGAGCGGAGATGTTCGGCGTCCGGATGGAAGCGACTGCCTGCCAGCATGAAGACGTTGGAGGTGAGCTCGGCTTCAAGGGACCCCTTCTCACGCCTTGAAGTGGAAGGAATCGAGGAGAAGCCGCTGCTTGCCAGTACGAAGATGCTGGAAGCGCGCTCGGCTGTGTGGGACCCCTTCTCCAAGAAGCGCGGCGCCCTGGAGAAGCAGCCACCTGCAAGTCCGCAAACGCTGGAGGTGGGCTTGGCTTCGTGGGACTCATTCCCATTCCTTCCTCCTTCCTTGCAGCGAGAGACGTGGACGAGGCTATCGGGCACAGCAATGTCCAAGCTGGGCCGTCTTGGTGAGTCCAACACTTCGCGACCAAGAACCCTCCAGCTGCAGTCCCCGTCCATTAAGAAGTCGTGCAAGAGGCCTCCGGAGATGAATCCGAGGACAGACTTCAACCAGTGGCAGCAAGAAGACTGCAAGAGCACAGAGGACAACCGCCTGCATCCTGTCGGTGTTTCGGCTGTGTGGGTCACCACAGGAGAGCCGACTGCCGTTCTCCTTCTGCTGTTGCCGGGCATGTGGCAGGCAAGGCCACATCGCATCAGCCTGCTTGGGTCACCAGATACATAAGCCCCCTAATGAATTGCCTCTGAAAGGTACCAAGGTCCCCAGCCAATACAGGGTGGGTTTTTGCACGTCCCGTAGGGGGTGTGTAAAACAGAGACTCACAGGCCCCTTAAGAAACAATTGTGCATGGTTGTTAAGTGGCAGGGAGTTCCCCTGGCCATAGAGCTGGACACAAGGTCCGCTCGTCCTATTATTGCTGCTGACACCCTTAATACGGGTTGTTCCAGGAGTGGCTCACGAGTCCAGCTCAGGCCCTCCAAGTTTTTCCTCCCTGTCAGTTTTCACGAGTCAGTGTGCAGGGGAAGGCCACGCTAAGAGTTCAGCGTAAGGAATGTGATGGCCGCCATTCCATGGCCTATACTGACCACAAGCCTTGTTGGGGTTGTTACTACTAACACACAATCCCCACACACAAGCCTTTGCTGGGGTTGTTACTACCCACAAACAACCCCCACCCATTATGTCTCCTAGAATGCTGAGATGGTCAAGTTTCTTGGTAGCGTATGATTACAACCTGGTTCACAAACCAGGCACTGAGATGGGCCACGCTGCTGGCCTAAGCAGGTTACCTCTTAAACAAATAGAGGCAGACCCTGCTCCTGCTGTACATATTCTGTCTATTCAGGACTTACCTGAATCTGCCCTCAATGCTAGGGATGTGGCTGCAGAAACTGCCACTGATCACACGCTTGCACGCGTGCTGACATGTGTGTTGTCAGGATGGCCTGACACGTGTCCTGGTGCTGAATTCCAGAGTTTCTGGCGCAGGAAGCACGAATTGTCCACATTTAAAGGGTGTATCCTGTGGGGCAACAGAGTACTCATTCCGGCCTCATTGAGGACTAGAGTCTTGCTCTCTCTTCATGAGGGACATCCGGGAATAGTGAGGATGAAGGCGCTTGCGTGCAGCCATCTTTGGTGGCCTGGACTCGATAAGGACATTGAGGCCCAGGTTCAGGGATGTCAGGTGTGCCAGCAATCACGGCCAGAAATGCCCCAGGCCCCAGTACATAGGTGGGAGGAGACACTTACTCCATGGTCACGTGTCCATATAGATTATGCTGGGCCCTTTCAGGGGCAATTCTTCCTCCTCCTTGTGGATAGCCATTCCAAGTGGCTAGAGGTTGTTCCTGTGCCCTCCACTACTACTGCCAGGACCTCCAGGTGCTCAGAGGAATCTTCGCGTCCCATGGCCTTCCTGATGTTTTAGTATCAGACAATGGTCCACAATTTACCTCTTCTGAGTTTCAGGCATTCCTACAAGCCAACATGATCTGGCATGCCACATCTGCTCCTTTTCATCCTGCCACCAACGGTCAGGCTGAACGCATGGTGCGCACCACAAAAGACGCATTAAAAAGAATCACTCAAGGACCCTGGCATCACAGGTTAGCTGATTTTCTTCTCACACACCCACCACACCATGCACAGCTACTGGAAAGAGCCCTGCTGAACTCCGCTGGGGTCGCAGACTTATCACAAAGCTGGACAGGCTGCACCCAGACCGGGTGGCTGCACAGGCGTCACAGCTGCAGGCACCTCAGGGACTCCAAGTGGTTTCAGGTTGTATGTATCATGTTATTGTGAAGGAAAACCCATCTCCTTATTGTACCAAAGAGAATGTTTATTCTGTACATGTGTTAGTCGCTGTAAATAGTCACATCAGTGAAGTCATGGGGAAAACAAGGGGTTCACCATTGCAAAATGTATGCTGCCAACTTAGACTGTAGTATTGTGTACCTACAATTGCTGAGACTACAGAGGATAAACTATGCCTGGAATCCTCATGTAGGAAAATTCTGCACATTTTGTACCTTCTCCTCATGCTCTTATGTTCAGGATGTGAAAGCGATGGTGACACATTCTAGTCATAGTGCGTTCATTCAATGGGAGGAATCCAAGTCCTTTTCCATCTTGTGGCTCATTTCGACGCCACATCCACCAGTTACGCTGGCGCTTCAAGGGCACGGTTCCTCCCCTGACTCCGCTCTCGGGGGGGAGGGGGACCCCAATTATGATTGGGGGATCACAGTCTCCCCACGAGGGCGCATCTTCGACTGCTCTGATGGGGGTCTTGCCATGGAGGCGGCTTCTGACTCTGGCAGAGGTCCCTGGCTAGGGACAGCTCCAGATGGGGGGGGTCTTGCCATGGACGGCTCCTGACTTGGGCAGGGGTCCCTGGCTAGGGACAAATCCCCGTACATGGCCACTCAGGGTACTCCTGCTGCTGGTCTTGGGCTCGAGGGACAATGCTCGAATTCCGGGGAGATCAACCCCGCCAAGGGACTGGGGGAACACAACCCCTCCAAGGAACTCTGGTGTTGGGTCTAGTGGATCCAGCCAGTCAGCTGTCAGGGGGAACACCTGAGTTGTCTGAGGGAAAAGCCCTGGGGTGTTTGCGTAACACTGAAGCAAGCACTCCAGGCATCTATGCCTATTGCAACACCTACCTCTAACATTACAACTTCAATTACACCTAGTCTGGTTCCACGCAGCGGAATGGGTAAGGGTCCTCCAAACAGTTACAAGATCATGTGAGGTCCCTGAGCTGTCCATATTGTGAAAGAGAAACATGCGGGCAAATATGTTCAGTGGTGTCAATATTGTCAAAAGTGAAAGAACGTGGGTGTACCCAGGAACTGAGGAAGGGTAAGTAAAGACTGTTGTAAGACGGGCCATCCGGCCTGCTATGTGTTGTGTATATACTGTTAAACAAAGTGTTACGTATTGTTTAAGCCAAGAGGGGAGGGGTGTTATGTACTGGGCCTTGCTGAGTCATTCAGCAAGGCCCAGGAAGACTGGAAACGGGTTGCAAAGACCCAGACAGACCACATGTCTGCCCGGGACTGGTTGCAGAGACCCGGGCAGACCATATGTCTGCTCGGGACCCAGACAGGCTGTCCCAAGCCTCGCGCACATGCGCGAGGCGGGAGAATAGCCTGCATTGATTGGCTGAGCATTCCCTTGCAAGGGAATATAAGAAGGAGTGGCCAGTTTGGCAAGTCAGTAGTTAGTAGCTTGATTCCTGCTTATGTTCCTGTTCTGTTCATTCTATCCCCATGCTTCTGTTCATTAAATGTCTTCAATAAAGAACATCTTTTGTACCAACTGCCTCGTCTTCATGTCTGCCCTGCGAACAGAACAAAAACATTATGCAATTACACATCATTGTCCATTATGAAATTAAAAACCTGACATTTATAGGCCAGTGTTAGTTATAAAAATCAGAATTATCTGCCACTTAAACCAGCATTTGCTATGAAAGAGCACCTATTTGTAAAACCTGTGATTTTGACTGACTGACTAAAAATAGGGACTAGACCAGTGTTTCAGCATCAAAATATTATGCAATTATAAACCATTGACAATTATGAAATTAAAAATCTGACATTTGTAGGCCAGTGTTGGTTATAAAATCAAAATTCTCTGCCACTTATATCAACATTTGCTATGAAAGAATATCTGTTTGTAAAACCAATGATAGTTTCAAAATAAAAAACTATTTAAAACTAAAGCTATCTAAAACTGAAACCATATAAAACATTAGGCTATTTAGTAGACCACTCAGCCCCCAGAATGCTTCCTCTGGTGCTTTGGGGCCAGGTGGCCTTCTGTTTGCTATCTCTTCTCTCCTTCTGCTCATCAATCAGGAGGCAACAGGAGACTTTCCTTGAACCATGGGGAGCCGTTGCTTGAGTCTCCCCTGATATGTCCATTGCTACTATTGCTACTATAAACAAATCCTAGATATTTTCAAGGACATTTTTTCCTACCAGAGAATTATTGCAGTGAAAACAGGATATTGCCATAAAAATCTAGACATGTGGTTATCTTAGTTAAACTGTTGAATTACTTTGAAAGAAAACAGAACAAATTCATGGAGATAAGCTATTGCTGTCTACCATGACAGCTGTATATTGTCACGAGAATCAAAGGTAGCTTGCCTTAAATAGTACAGGTAAATGAAAAAGGGTCACTACCCTAATATCCGTGCGTTTTTGGCTGCATTCCCTTTACTGCCCCTATTTTCATTGTTTTGTAGGAAGGTTAGATATAGCTTTTATATGAATTGATGACTATGAATTATGTTCATAGTAATATATCGAACTAGTTATACATTCATAGTTATAGCAGGTCGAAGCAATTTGAGAAAATGTTTGTTCCAGAATTGTGTTACCATGATGATGAAGATGGTTTCCTCAGGATAAGGCTCATCTATTGCACGAAGAGTCTGACCTTGCAGATTTTCCAAATGCAGGAAACCTGACTACATAATTTGTAATGGAGTGGATGGGTTCAAGCTTTCAAGGTATTGAGGTCTCTACTGTGTCCACTACAGCCTGCAGATTTGACTTAAGCTATTGCTGACTCCTGTGTGGGGCTAGCAGTTGTATGATGAGTTAGATCAAGAAAAAGATCAGTATCTCATTGTGAGAGGTGTAGCCTTGAAGAAAGTTATAGCATATTTCCTCCTCAAGAAGCTGTTCTGGATCTAGCTATATTGTATTGCTATCACCAGCTCTATAACCTTCATTTTTGAGGTAAGTTCTCAAGGTGGTAGGAGTAGAGGAAATTTTTCTAGGTTCAGGCCTGGGCATGAGAAACTGCTTAGTCACACTGACGGAGTACATTTGTCAGGTCTTGATGAGTGGAGTGTGCCCCCCTGGTGATTTTTGGCCTCTCAACTGCCTTAAGAAACATTTACCATGGTATCTTGGATCAACTGTGAGGGTGCAGTTGGGGGTACTGTTGCAATAGTTCCTTATTGACTGGTTCCAATCAGTAGTTGTGAAGACTGGCTCAATCTCTATTCACTTAGGGTGCCACGGGGATCAATGTTCCCACTTTTTAATGTCAATGTGACAATGTTGGGCACAGATCATCCTGGAGAAAATCTATATCATCACTAAGAGTCAAACCAATTTGAAGGCACATAATCAATGAAGCCACCGATTATAAGTTCAGGCTGAGGACTATCAATGCATTGATGATGCCCAATTAAGCATCATCACCCTGGGCCAAACCAGCAACATTGTTAGTCAGGTCCAATGTTTGGATATTCATTATAGTTGTCAGCCCATGTTGTCTCTAAGTATTACAATGAGAGAAGTCTACTAGTCATGGCTACTGCTGGATGAGCAGATGAAAGCTATGGCAAGGAAGAATTTTGCAGGAATGGGAGTCATGCACAACAGTAATACATGCTTTATCATTGTTCACTTGGACTACTGCAATGCACCCCATGTGGGGTTGCCTCTGAAGACTACTTGCAAATTAGTTTGTACAGAATGTTTTGCCCCATTTATTTGCTGCTGTTCATCACCAAGAACAAAGTACATCTCCATTATGTACCCTTCATTGGTTGACAGGTTTCCATGTGTATTTCAAAGTGTATGGAACCAAAGGACTTGCAGGACTGCTTTAAGCCACTTTCCAAGATAAACATTTGGTGATTCCTAATTTCTATGAAATCAGGGAGGCTAGAACAAAGACGTTTATTTCTTATGGTCCTGTTATTTGCAATGCAATCTCCCTATAGAAATCAGTTTGGCTCCATCATTGGCTTGTTTCTGGAGTTCTTTATGAGAGCTTTAGGGCAGGGGTCCCCAACCCCTGGTCCGTGGACCGGTACCGGGCTGCGGCATGCCGTACAAACAAGCAAAGCCCCATCCATGAGATGCAGGCAGTACGCAAAACCACGTACCCTCCGGTCCGTGGAAAAACCTCTCTCTACGGAAGCGGTCCCTATGCCCAAAAGGTTGGGGACCTCTGCTTTAGGCGACAGATGGATAATATGGTTGTCATAATGATGCTCCAGTTTCAGATAGTTACAAATATTCTGCTTGTATTTTCCATTAGGTATTTTAGTTTAATTGAATTGAATTTTGGTTTGCTATATTTTATTGTATTTGTATTGTATCGTACTTTTAACCCCCAAAAGATGTTTCCAAAATGCAGACTAATACACACGCACAAGCACACTGTACCTGAGTAAATTTAGCCTTTTCTATTGCTATGCCCAGTTCTGTGGGCCCTAACATCTCTATTAGATTTTTGAAAGATGTTCTCTACAGGATTTCCATGGATGATTTTGACTTTTACAGGTAGTCTTCAGCTTACAATAACTGATACCAGAATTTTCAAGACAATGGCTAAGTGAGGTGTCTCAATTTTAGGACCTTTTGTCATAATTGTTAAGCAAATTTCTGCATTTGTTAACGAATCATGCAATCATTAAGCGAATCTGGCTTCCTCCCATTGGCTTTCCTTGTTGGAACCCAGCTGAGAAAGTGGCAAATGGAAGTCACAGGACTTCAAGATGCTGCAGGCACGTAAAATACATGTTGGTTGCCTAGTGCCAAAATTTTGATCAAGCGACCTTGGTTTGCTGTAACAGTTGTAAGTGCAAGGACCAACTGCAAATCACGCTTTTCAATGCTGTTGTAACTTGCCAAAAATTTTGTTGTAAGTCGAGGACTACCTGTAATTTTAATTATTAATTTTACTTGTTTTAATTCTTTTTAGTTTTGGTAGTTTACAGTAAAAGCAGACACAAAAATGAGTTTAGTAGTCTGCATACCAAGCTAAATAAAACAAACGCTAATGATTTGAAAACTAAATAATTCACTGAATAACTTTAGTGTATATTTATCACTATTAACTGTCTGGTAAATCATTCCTATCTGCTATATTTTTCATCCTATTTGAATTATATCATAAAGATACTGGAAACCTTGAAAGGCTTTTTAAAAATAGCATACAGCCAATCAAATGCTCTGGAGAAAAATATGTCTTTATTGAAAAAATAAATAATCATCTAAAAGGAAACAAAATGTAAAATATGATAAATTTTAACAAAGATTTTAAAACCTCAAATATTTTTCTACTTATATATGTGATTTATATCTCCACTGAAAGTAAACTATCTCACAGAAAAAATGATTCTCAAAAGACATCCTCATTTGTTTGCTATGTAAATAACTTTGTATTTCTCAATTGTCTGAATGTCATGTTCCAATTGTTTCATGTCTGTTTCCAGCTTTTCTTTATAAAGCTTCTTTGGTAATGTATCTATTTCTACTGAAAGGTTTTGGAATGCCTGATGCACATCCTCCCAGTTCGTTTTGAGACCCTACATGGAAAAGAGGAAAAGAAGAATTAGTATGCAGTAAAGCTGTATATTTTACACACTGGGCCACTTTAAGATACGTGGACTTTGACTCCCAAAATTCTGGGAGGAGTTCTTATAGTGGGCCAGTTTTGAGAATCATGGCAGTAAAGTATCTAAAAACGCACATAGGCTGCAATCCTATATTCTCAGGGAAGGCTGTACTTATTTATTATTTCTCTGTTAAATGCTAAAACCAGACTTTTTTCAGATTTCCATGTGGCCTGAAAAGAGAGATGTTGGTAATAAGAGTGGTATTAATGCAGTGTTTCCCAGCCTTAGCAACTTTAAGATATGTGAACTTCAACTACCAGAATTCCCCAGCCAGCATGGGCAAATCATTCCTGGCTGGGGAATTCAGGGAGTTGAAATCAAGAAAAACTAAACACACCGGTATAGAATAGGTGGTACCTGTATCAATAGTAATAATTGTGAGAATGATCTTGGAGTCAATCACTTAAATATGAGCCAACAATGTGATGGCAACTGCCAAAAAAGCCAATGCAGTCCTAAACTCCATTAACAGAGGGATAGAATCAAGATCACATGAAGTGTTAATATTACTTTATAATGCCTTGATAAGACCATACTTGGAATATTGCATCGTTTTAGTCCCCACAATATTGGAAAAATATTGAGACTCTACAAAGAACGCAGAGCAACAAAGATGATTAGAGGATTGGAGGTTAAAAATGTGAAGAACGGTTGGAGGAATTGGGTATGTCTAGTTTAATGAAAAGAAGTACTAGGGGTAACGTGATAGCAGTGTTCCAATATCTAAGAGGCTGTCACAAAGAAGAGGGAGTCAACCTATTCTCTAAAGCACATACAGGCAGAACAAGAAACAACGGATGGAAACTAATCAAGGAGAGAATCAACCTAGAACTAAAAAGAAATTTCCTGAGAGTTTGAACAATTAATCAGTCAAATAGCTTGTCTCCAGAAATTGTGGGTGCTTGAACACTGAAGGCTCTTAAGAAGAGATTACACAATGATTTTTCTGAAACGGTATAGGATTTCCTACTTGAGCAGGGGGTTGGACTAGAACAGAGGTCCCCAACCTTTTGGGCACCAGAGACCGGTTCCGTGGAGAGAGGTTTTTCCGTGGACCGGAGGGTGCGTGGTTTTGTGTGCTGCCTATATCGTGCGGATGGGGCTTTGTTTGTGCGGACCAGTTGCTGGCATGCCGCGGCCCAGTACTGGTCCACGGACCGGGGGTTGGGGACCCCTAGACTAGAAGAATAGAACTTTGTTCTATTATTAATTTAGATCACCAGATTGTAGTCTAACTATACTAACCCTCCAAAATTTATCTGAGTAAGCTTCATTGAATAAAGCAGGATTAAGTTCTGACCAAAGGTGAATGATATTCCATAGCACAATAGTATTTTTCCCTATATTCATATGTAAAAAAAATAGATTACAAATTATTCTTAAAATTGGGCAAAACCAGCAGCCCACAAAAGACGCATAAAATGAAGGGTTTAAAGACAAACCATTCCTTTTTTCCAAATTGGCATGGTAACACTCTTACATGCTTGGTATTTATCAGCACATAACAACATAAAACAATTTTAGAGCTCCATCTAGTGAAACTGTACCCATCTCAGTTGCAGTATTTCTCAAGTCATGTACCTCTAAAAGATTTTCTCTCTCTTCCTCTGTGAGCCGTTTCATGGCTTTTTGTCTGAGAGTCTCCCTGACATAGGTATCATATTCTTCCTGAGCTTTTTTTGCATCTTCATTTCGCTTAATTACATATTTTGGAATCTCTCCATAATCCTATAAGAAAAATATGTTTTACCACCATTCATAAAAAGCATACAGTTCCCATATGCAATACACCTCCTCCATTTTGGAGAAAGAATTCCAATTCAATCCATTTCAGTGAATATCAAACTTAAATTTTCAAAGTGAGATCAGTCTACGTAGCCATAACAGTAGAGTTGTTGTCCCTTAAAAAACAAATCTGTTAACTACACTATTCATATTGGACTAGTTGGTCATGACAGAAATCAAAATACTTCAGTAGTTCCTGGCGAATTGCACAATGCACTCCTATGCATGCTTATTGAGAAGTAAACTTAACTGATTTCAATGGGTTTCAGAGTAAATATGGACGGAATTTCACATCGAAATCCATTTCAGGGTATACAAACATACCAGCTATACAGGTAGTCCTTGATTTACCACAATATGGACTAGAACCTTCATTGTTAAGCAAGGTAGTTGTTAAGTGAGTCATGTCCAATTTTACAATCTTTTTTTGCCACAGTTGCTAAGTGAATCATTGCAGTTGATCACACATTCATTAAGTGAATTTGGCTTCCCTCCATTGCTTGTCAGAAGCGAGCTGGGAAGGATGCAAATAGCAATCACATGATCCTGGGATGCTGGCAACTGTTATAAATACATGTCAATTGCCAAGTGCCCAAATTTTGATTACAAGACTGTTGGAAGGCTGTGATAACCCTAAGTGCATGGCCCCAATGGCAAGTCACTTTTTTCAGTGCTGTTGTAACTTCAAACGGTCACTTGGCCAATTGTTGAGGACAACCTGTATTTTTCAGCTCCATTTTTTTTTGCAACTCTGTACAAACCTACCTTTTTCTTGAGATATTTTGGAACAAGTCCTGAAGTTTCTAGAAGAAATCTGTCTCCTTGCCTTCTGTCTACATAAACTGGTAGTGGTTTCTTGGGCACCGCCACGATAGCATTACTTGCATTTGTGTTTATGAAATTCCTTGTACACTGAACCCCCATTATTGGATGATCTGTTCTTTTGGGTACACTTAGTTCCAGTGCTTTTTTACTGCATTGATCTTTTTTTTCTTTTCAGGAAAAATAACAATCCACAAAACTAAATTTAGACAATTTTCCAATATTATACATTTTTTACATTTTCAATTTTTTTTTAGAAAAAATAAAATAAAAGATTAATTAAAATGAAACTTGTAAATTTGTATTTATCAATAAATGGCACACAAATGTACTAAGCACCAGTCAGTGTTTCTTCTTTAACCTACAATGCTATTTTTCCCTGCTGCTCCTTATTTTGCAGCTGTATGTAACATATTTCTTTGGAAAGGTGTTTACACTCGTTTCACTTTTTGGGTGTTTTGTAACTGGTCACACCTATTATGGCAGCCATATTTTTCTTAAAAAAACATAGCAATCTTCAGAATTGACCCCAACATTCTAAATGTTTCCATTTACCGAAAAAGACTGCTTACTCTTTAACGTGGTGCAATACCACTAGAACTAAATTTTCTCTTCTAACTTATATTGTAGGACCAGACTTTTGGGATTTCTCTTGAAAAGCATTTAGAGGAGATTGCTTCTTTCTGCCCTTCCTGCTTTGTGAAGAAGACTGGCTGACTAATAGAGTTGCGCACTACTTTGTTTTGATGTCCAAACTGTGCTTCAGAATGAACTGGAATGCAAATATAGCAGCTGTCTGGAACAACTTACTTTGTTACTGTAGTCATTTGATTAGCTTACCGATTTTCCCTTTAACACTCATAAGAAAAGGAACATGCCAGTTCTACATATTAAATAATAAAATATAAAATTAAAATGGCAAAATGCCAAATATTCTTATGTCAAAAACATACTTGTTGGTAACTTTGGTTCTTTTGAATGTTTCTGAAGGAAGTGTCTTGGAGAAGGCACTTGGACTTTTGGGGGTCCAATTGTTTTCCATGGTGATTTATTTTGCTGTATTGCACGTTTCACATATGGTCTAAACGCTGATACAAAACTTTAATAAAGAGAGAGAGAGAGAGAGAGAGAGAGAGAGAGAGAGAGAGAGAGAGAGAATGGACAAAAAAATTAAAGTCAGCAGAGATTCTATAGATAATTGTATTGCTGAATATTGCGCTTTTAAATATGTGTAATCTTAAAAGCAAATTTGAAAAGTTCAAAAGGATTCCTATGAACAATATGGTTCTGAATTTATTTTTGTTTAAAAACAATAATTATGTATTTTATAATTCACATATATTAAATAGCAGAGGAAAAGTAAGAAAAATGGGCATTGCTCTTTAAACTTTGGTGCCATGATTTGTTGAGTTAACATCAAATTTTATTTATAATAAATTTATCTCCCAGTTTGCAATACCCTTATGCAGCTTCAAGAAGGGGAAAGGTAGTTAATTGGTTTTTAATACTGATTTCCCTATAATAAAAAAGTACATCCAACATGTAGTTTATCCTCCGTAACCTCAGTAATCTAAATTAACCTCAGGATTCCAAAATCATATCAACACTATAGGGATTATTGCCTATCCCTGCATTTAACAAGCTACAGTTCCTAAAGCTTCTGTTTCTAAAACTTCTGTCTTGGGACAGAATTTGAACCCATACATTTAAACATGGTATACTATAGCTGGCTGAATTCATAGTTATAACTTGCTAAGCCATAAAATCTGGTTTACAAACAATAGCTGGGTTAAATATCACAGACATGTTGCCTATGGAAAGAAGCTCCAGTAATTTGATTGGCCAGATGTGAGCTCAAGCCAAGAAAATTACATTAGGGTATGTATAACCAGCTTCTATATTCTCTGTTATTATAAATTGCCCAGAGAACATCACTTACTGGAGGTATTTATTTACTTATTTAATGTATGGCATAGAGCAGAGTTCCCCAACCTTTGCAACTTTGCGGACCGGTGGGGAAGGGGGAGAGGGGATGGTTCCATGCGAGTAGCCAGCAAGTGTGCACTCACGTGCAGCTCCATTTGCACGAGTGGCGTGCATGTGTACCTGCCACTCATGCAAATGGAACAGACATGCATGCGCTCGCCCGTTGCTCGAGTAAGTGGGGATGCGTGTGTATGCAAGTGCGCTTGCCACCGTTTCCACGGCCCAGTTGCAAAGAGCTCACAACCCACTAATGAGCCATGGCCCATAGGTTGGGGACCCCTGGCATAGAGCACATGATGGAGATATGTAATCAATTTTGTAAGATTTGAGGAAATAAATTATATATGCTATGTTTCATTTTAAAATATGTGATTCATAAGAATAGAATAAGTGTTCAATATATTAATATCTAGGCCACATATCCAATTAAGCACAGTATTTGTTAGTTGGAGAAAGACAGCTTTTCCTCCTGTATAAGATCTCAAATGGCAGCTAGTCATACAGGTGACATCGAAATCCGCTAATTTTTGCGTTGTGTTAGATATATTTTTTCTGGAAGATATGTGAGCATAGAAAAAAAATAGCCTTCCTTCACTGGTCAATTGGCTGTTTATATAGAGAGCCAGTTTGTTCTAGTGGTCAAGGTACCAGGCTAGAAAATGGGAGACTATGAGTTCAAGTCCTGCCTTAGCCATGAAAGTCAGGGGAGTAATGTTGGGCTAGTCACTCTCTCAGCCCAACCAACCTCACAGGGTTGTTGTATATAGGAGTAAAAAGGTGTGTTGGATATAGTTGCCACCTTATTTGTAAATGTAATAAAGACAGGATACAAATAAACAAGAAATAGACAAGGGTTTAGATATGAATGATATTGCTAGTTCATGTTCTCTTTTTATGGCAGCCACAACGATGTTTGATGTATAATGCCCTTGCCATTTATCTAACTCAAGCTGATAGCCAGTAAATGGCCATAGAAGTAACCGGCAATTGCCATGATACTGACTATTTATAATTCCTCTCATTGTGTTTGCCTATATCCGCTTGATGGCATATTGAAAGCTTTATTCCAACTCATTAGAGAACAAGTAATCAGAATTGTTGCTATCCCTTCTATTGATCCCAACTGTGCATCTGTATCCAGAATTAGTACTGCCAGGATAGAGAAACTTGACCTCCCTCTGAGATTCATCGCATGAGAGAAGATCAACCAGTTTCATCATTAGCAGCATAGCGGCAACTTGTGGAAAATCAAATTGAATGACACTTTGACAAGAATTTTCCATATTTGCAGCAACACTTGCTCAAGCTGCTGACAGAACTATTTAGTATAAGAGACCTGACAGATAGGTTGACTGGTGGAATTTATTCCTGAAGACACCAAGAGGAAATAAAGTAGCACAGCTTTTTATGAAAGTTGCATTTCCCTGGAACTGTTTAAGATTATTATTTCATTGCAAAAGAAATATTGTATCAAACTCATATTACCAAAATTTCAGATCTCTATGAAATAGGGAAATAGAAGTAAAAAAATTGTTGAAATTTGCATATTGTATAAACATAATACATAGTGCAATATCAAAGCTTTCATTCAGATATCTTTTGGAGCCTTTATTCCCAGATTCAAAAAGCATTTATTTGAAGTATAGAGGCAGCAATCTTCCTCTATTTTCCCCCCAGTAAGTATATGAAACTGATTTAAAAGGAGCAGGTGCAAACAGTCTTCCCTACTTTTGCAAATAAAGGAGTTATGCAGGTATTTGGTAAATTAGCCGTACTGACCTATTAAGTGGTGGGAGATCCTATATTCAATTTCTTCCTTAAGTAGTACTTAATATGTGTCTCAAGAAAAAAAAAACATACCAGTGAATGTTAAATGCAAAACCATGTCAGAGCAGTAGCCAGGGGAAAGATTCTTGTTCCCATACCTAGGCTTCTCTGTTATACGAGACTTCTCCACAATCTGAGGTAGAAGGTTATAAATGCTCTCCTCCATGACCATAGCTGCCATCTTAACAGGCCTACAAATAAATTATTTAAAATGCTTAGGCTATTAAGGAAACTACCTGTCATATTTTCTCTCATACTCATGTCATTCTTTATCCTCTCTCCCCATGCATACTCAAACATTCTGGCTTTCCTTTAGATTTCTTTCATATTCTTCATTTTCTGCCCTTTACTATCATCCACATTTTTTTCTAGCCAGCAGAAAATCACAATCACTTTAAATTACCTCAAGCTTAATATTGCTTATAATTTGTATATGAATATATACATAATTTTGCCAACCAATGGCTCTCCATATAGTTAAATGTGACACCTTACTGACTTATTATATAGAAAACCATATTATTGATATTGGTTGAGACGCCTAAGTGAGATTTACCCAGCACATCCAAGATGAAACCTCTTTGGGATAAATTTGATTAACCATATTACCTTGCCAGGCATCAAATTTAATTTTTCTATACATCTGATGCAGAACATTCAGCTTATATTCATGAATGGTGATCACCCAAATAAGCATTAAAAATCTGTGGAGGTGGAGAGGCACAATCCAGTATTTTCTAGTTCAAAGTATCTCAAGACCCCTTTGCTCCAAGGCTCTGGAAAGCTACTCATCAGTTCCAAACAACATCCCAAGATACTGTAGTCTGGCTCACTAGAGAAATGTTTTATATATTCAAATCAAGGTGAAGAGGCAATGTAGCACTCAAATTATATCACTTATATAATTATCTAGGGCAGGAGTCTAACTGAAGTCAGGACTATGAAATTCACAGGGTATCTTAGAAAAATCAATGTCAGCACTCACATACCATATTAAGATTTGGTTCTCTGAACCACAGCAGTTTCTGTTTTACCACAACTGGCTGGATTCACACAACACTTTAGGTCAGATAGCATGGTTTAACAAACCACAATTATTAGATTCATAAGATACAATCCAAAACAGGCGAACCATTTTATGGCTTAGCATGTTATATGAATCCAGCCATCCTCTCTCCTAGGGCAGAAAAGAGGCGGGAGAGGAAAAGTAGAAATCTCACTACACCACTTGAAGGAAAGATGAAGCACGCATGTAATATTCTAAAAATTAATACAGGATTCTTCACTACTTCAGACTACCTGCTTACCTGTTCCAAAAGTCTTTTTCTCCAAATCTATTGTTTTTCTCTCCTCCCACCCTTCCCGCCTCTTCTAGGGCTTTTTTCCGATGGTATTCGAATTCTTCCTCATTCGGAGAAATTGGTTTTACATGAGCAGCAATATGCCCACTGTTTGGTTGCCCCTAGAAACAACTGCTTGGTAACATATTTGTGTAGAACGGGAGACTGGCTTTATGTCATCACTTCCGGAATCATAACAAACAATGGGTGGCCGAATGGGGCGGAGCACAGAGCTCGATGGAACGGTGCGCAAGCGCGATAAGAGAGTTAGCGGGAAGAACGCCTACAATGATACATAGGAAGGAGTTCGGTAGATCTTTGGATGAGGTCGGAGTGGAAGTGCACGCATGCGTAATAGTACGTATTTCGACTTGGGCTGGGTCTTGGAGGGGAGGGTAGAGTGTTCATGAAAAAAATCTGCATTGGAATATAGAGTTTTCTTGCTTGGCTTTGGGAAACATGCAGATTTTTCCTTGTGCATGAGTAGAATTCATAGCCATTTGACCGAGTGGGAATCATGCAGGGAGTAAGCGCTTGGCTTCTAGATGATGCAAAAATTCAATTCCCAACAGCTTCAGCCTGTATAAAGAGTGGGTAGGGATGCTGGGAATTGTAGTTCAACAATAAATGGAGGTTTGCGAGTTTCATGTATGGAAACACATAGAATGTAGACAATAGAGGAAGATATTTATTATTTGATTTGATTTCTAATCCACTATATAAAATTGGACTGGCCCGAATCTGAAAAGTACCAGCAGGGAAGTTTCCTTAGCATGTTACAACAGCCAAAGAGCTGTGTGAATGCTTCGGGGGGGGGGGGGTCATGAGAAATTTTATAGCCCATCAGATGCTCCTAAAATCAAATAACTCCAGCAAATATGCTAATTGTCAAGGATGGTGGGAATTATAACCAGAAGTATTCTTAAGACCATAGTTTCCTCACCTGCTTAAAGAATCTAGCAGTCTAAACTTGTGTGAAAAATCATTCTAGAGATTGAATTCTAATTCTAGAAGTGCAAATCATTTGTCTATAAGATAATTATTTTAAAATAATATGCATCAGAACCGTGTTTATTATTTCCACTCTCATTAATCTTTATGTTGCTGTGTTCTCTACTGAGACTCCCTTACTTTGCAATTTGGAAAAGCTTTGGAGAGATATCCTGTCTTATTGTCTACTAATAAGGGAAAAAAATTACTATAAAGCCACCAATAGGTACAGATTGGATTCATACATTGCTCAGCCATAATATTGTATGCTTGCATTAGTGTAATCAATTCACATGATTTTTTCATTTATTTCTTCCTTAATTAAGCTTTCAGGTTTAGCACGTGTTCATGGTAGATGTCTCATGTAGGCTTTCTACGATGGTTATAGACAAGCTCTCCTTCCCTTCTGAGCAATCATTTTTAATGTATAAATGAAAATCCAACTCTGGGGAGATTATTGCTTTGCCAAATCAAAGGCAATCCTCTATCAATATTGTCCATGTCTATTGTGTTTACAGTATCTACCTTCATAAAGCATTTAGTGAAATTAGGCTTATTATTTGCTTTTGTATCAGTGGGATTATATCAGAGAGTTCTTTTGATGAGTGTGTCTGTGTATGGGGGATTCTATTTATTCAGAAGTCTAAATATGGAATCATTTTATGAGATATTTAAAGAGGCACTATTATGACGCTAGTGGGTCTTTATAATTACTAAGGCTTAACATGAAGTGTGACTCCAGCCATTACATTCCAGATTAATAGATTAACAGGTAAGAATCCATTAACAGAAGAAATAGAGGACCCTCAATATGGAATTTAATGTGAACACAAGTTATCCATTTTCAACTTTGGAAAGTTTTAGTAAAGAGTATATGATGTTATTCTTATACAATATGTTACTATAAATGTTGGATCCATTGTGAGCTGAACAAGAACAAATTGCAACTGAGAGGGTTGTATTCCAAATAATAGAGGTGAAAATTACACCTTTCCTAAATTCCATAGTTATATTAAACAAGGGGAAAATTGCCAAGAGCTGCTTGCAAGAGAAGGCAGATCCATCCCATAGTTTCTCTTGTACATACATGCAGACATCATTTATAAAAGACTAACATTTTATACTGCTTGTAGTTTTAATCTTTAGGATTAAACTAGATGGAGAATTTCCTTCAGTATTTATTTCAATTAATTTATTTGAAATAAAATATCTCTCATTTTCTTCAGGTATATACTGAGGGTCAATTGTTCAAAAATTTGCTTTTGATTTAGAATTATGTAAAGCTGTTCTTTTTTTAATATTAGTTAAACTCAGATCTAGTTTTGTAGATACAATGAAGTTGCTCATTTGAGATTCTTTATTGCTATCACAAACATGTTGTTAGATAATCTAAATTACAAATCAGTTAAGCAGTAGAAATGACGTTAAGAAATAAATAGCAATACCACTTAGGCTTATATACCATTTCACAGTGCTTTACAGCCCTCTCTAAACAGTTTACAGAGTCAGCATATTGCCCCCAACAATCTGGGTCCTCATTTTACCAACCTTGGAAGGATGGAAGGCTGAGTCAACCTTGAATTGGTGAGAATCAAACTGCTGGCTGTTGGCAGAATTAGCCTGCAATACTGCATTCTAACCACTACGCCACCATGGCTCTTGGTGAATCTGGAGTAATTGTACATTAAAATTTAAAAAGCTAAATATGGTCAGGTGTTGTAATACTTGGATGGGAGATCACTAGAAAATCTTGGGCTATTGAAAAGGCTGAGAAATAAAAAAATCATCCCAGAAGAAAATAGTAGCAACCACTTCAATATTTTTATTATATGCCATCAAATTGGAGTTCAACCAAGAAAAAATATATGTTATACTCTCACATCCCATTACTATGGAATGAAGTCATTTCAATAACCATCTTGAGCAATATATTTTCTTTGTCATTTCTATCTTATTGCCAGTCCGTACGGTGATGTTAACTTAAAATCATCTTCAATTGTTCCACATGAAAATAGTGCCTTGCCTCTTCTCCTGACACAAAACCCTGCCATGTGAACAAGTTATGATGTTTTGGTAATGAATGTGGCAATGTCAAGTAAGAATTGGAACTTTCCCTGCTACTGTGCTTCCCTAAGTCTGCTATAGGCACACTGTCTTGTACTATACTTTCTATTCATTTTGACTAGGGCTGTGAGAGAGATCAAACATGTAGCTTATGAAGTTCTTTTTTAGCAAGTGATGAATATATCTCCTGGAAGAAAATGCTTCCTACATACTTTTGAGTCTTCCAAAGATTAATACATCCAAGTCAATAAAAAATCTCATTTGACAGATTGGTGAAGAATTAGAGGGAAACTACATGAAGCAAGAAGGCAGTCCTAATCTCAGCGTCCTTTTTCTTCCCTCAGGTTTATTGATGTGTTGGAAGACAGATTTTTTTCCCCAAAAAACCCCCCACCCATAAACATAAAAATATTGGTCTACTGAGTCAAGAGAGAGATCGAACACCTGACTAGTGAAGATTAAACCTTACAACCAGATCTGATCTGATCTGATCTTGCCATAGGACTATCCCCTAACTTTGTTGTCCAGTGACAAAACAAACAATATTCCTGACTAGCTCGATGGGAAGAATATAAGGGAAATGGAAGGGAATGCTACAGATCTGCATGTAAATTCCATCTGGATTAATAGATCATTTTTTGGTGTTGTTCTGGTTTTACCATAAGACTATTGATCTCCCAGGAATGAAACAAGAACAATTAAATTTTGCAGCTGTTAGCTGGTCTGGAATATGAAAGGAAGAGGGTGAAGGAGTTTTATCCCAATATATTGCTTGTTGTTTACACAGTATTGTTATCTGTAATTCTGTGCAGAATTTGCTTCAATAATTCTAAAGCAAAAGAAAAAAATCTGGTTGGTTGGTGAGACATATATTCTCAGCCATAAGCCATCATTGATAATCATAGTGATTGAGTCATGCTAAGCTAAAATCAATTTAGCTTGCTATATTATGGCCTAGTCCAGTGGTGGCGAACCTATGGCACGCGTGCCAGAGGCGGCACTTGGAGCCCTCTCTGTGGGCACACGTGCCGTCGCCCCAGCCCCGCCTCCCCCCGCAGCCCCCTCCTCACCAACAGCCTCCCTGGAGGAGAGTCGCCCCCAGGCGTGGCCTGCACGGAGCAGTGCAGCTAAGGACATAGCCAGGCAGCAGGGACAAGACTTCGCCCTCGCACCCCATAGCGTGCAGATGATGCTGCGGGGTGTGGGCCGAGGGCGGGGCTGCCATGGCACTGCAGGGCTGCCTGGGCGATTGGCTGCGGCAGGCCATGGAGGCGGTGCGTGGCCCTGCGGGCGGGCGGGGCAGGGGCGGAGCAGGCAGGACGGGAGGCGGGGCAGGGGGCAGTTTTTGGGCACTTGGTCTCTAAAAGGTTCGCCATCACTGGCCTAGTCAGTGCAGGGGTAGGCAACCTTGGCTCTTTTATGACTTGTGGACTTCAACTCCCAGAATTCCTGAGCCAGCATGGCTGGCTCAGGAATTCTGGGAGTTGAAGTCCACAAGTCATAAAAAAGCCAAGGTTGCCTACCCCTGGCCTAGTGAAATGGACAAACTTGATTAGTATAAAAATAGAACTCCTCCTGGGATAGAAACTATTTTCTATAACAAACCAAACCTTTATTTTTGTGGTACATAGGTGCCATTGATTTTAGCAGAAACCTAATTTTGCATGCATCTACCCTTTGTAACATCAGAATGGGCATTGAATTACATGGTGGTTTGATCTAACTTACACTTAATGATTTGTCCATGATTTCTGAGGCAGTAAATAATTTCAAAACACTTTCATGAAAAAAACTGAAATTATTTCTTTTTTATTTCAGTGAATTTTACAGTGTGAAAAACAATCCTACCCAGTGCAGTGGGGAATTCCAATGGTAATGGTCTTGAAGAATCCATAACCTATTTTAGTTCATGAGGCAGGGATGAGCAATATTTTTAGCTATTGTTTATTTTTATGAAATTGCTTCCCCTAGATTTTAAAGGGATGGTGTTTTTCTGTTTCTTGCAGAATTGGTGCAGATCGACTGCTGTTGGAGAGCAGCTGGTTCGCCACAAGATGCCTCTGTCTCTCCATAACTAATACCAGTGTGAAAAAGTCACTGCTGTAAATATTTCTCTGGTGGCTAAGAATGAAAAACTGAGATTGCATCTTCCCTTTCAAATATTTCTCTCTCTTTGTCCTTGGGAAAGGAAATGTGAACAATCCAGTGCAAAAACAAATTTTATCATTTTTTAAGATCTGCAACCTTTTCATTGTATTTGCTGCAGAAAGCTAACATGATGTCCTCTCTAGAAACAATCATGTCCATATACCTTGCAGGTTCACAGAACTGCAGAGTCATGTTTAAAAAATGCAGCAATGTGTTATTTCTGAATTTATTTCCTTTAATTTGAAAACAAAGAAAGTAATATGAGGTTATTTAGCTTCCTGATTGTTGCTTAATAGCCTGTGCTGTTTGTTTTGCAATTCATGCTGATGCAGTTGTTGATTTCCCTGAGCAAACATGAATACACTCTTGGCAACACAGACCTTTTTCAGAGCTAGAGAGACCTGCACCATGTTTGTTAATGCATGCTCTCTGGAGAGCATTTGCTGATGTGGCATTTATTCTGATTCATCTAGATGAAGTGTGAAACAATCAACAGGTAACTGGTTCCTGCATGAAAGCAATTCACAGATACCAGTTGGGGGTGTATGAGATTGCCATTCATCTACAAAGAAGATTACTAGAAAAACCCAGGGGTAAGTTGGGACGACACATTCATTTAAGCAAAATTATTCTTTGCCTTGCAGATTAATTTTAAAACTAAAAATTAAATTAAGGGGTTTTGTATTAATATATCAAGAACATTAAATTTCATTAAAATCACTGAAACATTGTTAAATGTAACTTTCTGCAGAAGGGGGATTTGAATTTTTGGCTTTTGTTTAAAGAAAAAAGTTTCTGTATATTTTATTGTGATTGGCCCCATTATATAAGTTTGCCAGCCTATGACAGTTAGCTTTAAAGGTGTCCTAGGTGTGTTATAACCTTTCCCTATGTGCAAGAGCAATTGTTTACAGGGCCATATAGGTGATGGTATATAATGTAGTTTCTAAAAAGTTAGCTTGGAGAGGTGGTTTAGAAGCCACAGAGGAGTTTTTATTGATTTTGAAAACATTATTTGCTGATGTCAGTGTTGCTTTTGAACATACATCCTAATACTTAAAATATTGCTGCTAGTTTTGTTCTGTTCTGCTGGTGGGTTTTAGCCAAGATAGTAGTTAAGCTATGCCATATATATAATTTTTTACAAAGGTCTTTTTATATAAGACCGTCATGAGTGGCTGTTTTTCAGACTAGAAATGTTGTAGCATATGAATGTTTGTTTTTCTGGGCAGATTTCAAAAAAAAGAAAGCTATCAACTGATTGACCTCTTTGTCATTCAAAGAAATCTGAACTTATCATGTTTCAAACTATGTGTGATCTTGTTCAAAATCAGGCTTTTCTAAGATAGGAAATGAGCTGTCAGAAATGTCTAGCAATCATTTTAAATGTAACACAAGTATATATTTATTCTTTCCTTTAAAGCATTTTTTCTTTTAGTGGAATTAGAATTTGAAAAAGATGCTACGTCTAAGCTGGAATAGTCATCCAAAACTACTATGTCACTGCATGGTTTCTGAACTGTATTTGAAGTTGTTTCTCTCAAGAAGCTTCACCATGACCTGGAAGGCATGGACCTTCATGCACTCTCTTGTTGGAAATAAGAATATTGTCTTGATGGGGCCTCCAGGTGCTGGAAAAACAACAGTAGGAAAAATACTAGGTCAAAAGCTGGACTCTTGTTTCATAGATGTGGATGATGATGTTCTTGAACCAACCTGGAATATGAGTGTGGCAGAAAAATTAAAGAGCATTGGGAATGAAAGGTTTATAGAAGAAGAGGGAAAAGCCCTGTTAAACCTTTCAGCATCTGGAAGTGTAGTGTCCCTTTCCGGATCTATCCCAATGAATGCTGCTAGCATGGAGCACGTGAAGAAAAATGCAGTAGTGGTATATCTGGATGTACCCACAGAAAGCATAATGGATCGTTTGAAATTAATGAAGGTAGATCGTATTGTGGGCCAGGGTCAAGAAACATCATTAAGAGACATTATTCAGTTCAGGAAGCAGTTTTATAAAAAATGGTATGATGTCCGTGTTCTCTGTGAAAATGGGATTACAGCAGAGAATGTAGCAGAAAAAGTGCTTCATGCTGTTAAGAGGTATCAAAATTCTGAGTTGGAATGCTTCATTTCCACCCGTGGCATTAAGGAAGATAAATCAAGGAGTTTGGTAAAATATTTCAGTGATGTTCTTATTGAAGGTCTGGCCCCAGATGGTGGGCTCTTTGTTCCTGAGTTGGGACTTCCAAAATTCACTGGGGGAGAATGGCAGCATTTATTAGGAGCGACTTACACCGAAAGAGCTCAGATTATATTAGAAAGGTGCATACATCCTGATGATATTCCTGCTTCCAAATTGTGGGAAATGATTCAGATGGCATATGGACAAAATTTTATGTGTTCTAAAATTGCCCCAGTTAGACATCTGCAAGGGAATCAGTTTCTTTTGGAGCTGTTTCATGGACCAACGGCTTCATTTAAAGATTTGGCTTTACAGTTACTGCCCCATCTGTTTGCATACTGCATTCCCCAAAGCTGCAATTACTTGATCTTGGTAGCAACTTCTGGTGATACAGGAAGTGCAGTTCTGAATGGTTTTGGTCAACTTAAAGAGACTGATAAACAAAGAATTGCTGTGATCACATTCTTTCCTCATGATGGAGTTAGCCAAATACAGAAATTCCACATGATCAGCTGCCAAGAAGCCAACACAAAAGCCATAGGGGTCCAGGCTGATTTTGATTTTTGCCAAGCTGCCATCAAACAAATGTTTACCAATTCAGATTTTACTGGCTTTCTCACAGTGGAATATGGAACAGCGTTAAGTGCTGCAAATTCTATCAACTGGGCACGCTTGCTTCCCCAGGTGGTTTATCATGCATCAGCTTATCTGAACCTTATTGAACAAGGTGTTATTTCGTTTGGGAACCCCATAGATGTCTGCATTCCCACAGGTAACTTTGGCAACATACTAGCTGCGATATATGCAAAAATCATGGGGATCCCTATTCGGAAATGTATCTGTGCTTCCAATCAAAACAATGTCTTGACTTCATTTTTAAAAACTGGCTTGTATGATTTACAAGGAAGGCAATTAATGCCAAGCTTGTCACCAGCAATAGACATTTTGAAGTCTTCCAACCTTGAACGTTATTTACACCTGATTGCTAATGGTGATGGGCAGCTGGTGACACAGTTACTTCTCAGTCTGGAAAACCAGCAGTGCTTTCAGTTGCAGGAAGAGCTCATGCAAAAGCTTCAACAGGACTTAGTAGCTGATTGGTGCTCTGAGGAAGACTGCCTGGGTGCCATACACTCTGTGTTCAACACTACAGGGTACATTCTGGATCCACACACAGCTGTTGCCAAAGTGGTTGCAGATCGACTTCAAGACAAAACTTGCCCCGTAATCATTTCTTCTACTGCTCATTATTCCAAGTTTGCACCTGCTATTCTACAGGCACTGAGAATTGGGGAAATAAAACAGACTCCATTAAGTCAGCTTCAATTGTTAAACTCATATAACCCTTTGCCTCCAGTCCATGGGGGCCTATTAGAGATGTTGCGAAAGAATGAAAAACCAAAGTATGAGATTTGTGCTGCTAACTTGAATGTCCTTATGGAACATGTGGAAAGCTTAATACAAAATCGCTTCATGAAGGTTTTCTAACTGCAAGATGCTTGGTGGTGCTGACTAGGTGTCCTGTTTTTGATTTTCTTTGTACTCTGTATATTTTAATAAATGCTTAAGAGATGCAGTTAACTTAATGAATATTTACAGTGACAAATGCCAAATAGAATAGAAACAAAACAAGTATAACAAAAAAAAGATGTCATATTCCCAAAGGAGAAATTGGAAGAAAAAGAAATCAGAATGGAAAATATTGTTCAGGGCCTGCTGAGAGGATTACTACGTAGAACACATTTGAGACTTATGAAGAGGGTTGTGAGACTAATAATAGAGAATGATACAGTCGTAACTGCTTTCTCCTGGTTACCATTTCATTTTTCAGAAATGGAGGTCTAAGCATGGATATTTCACCATTGTACCTCTGTAGCATAGTGTTTCTGAATCTTAACAAGTTTAAGATGAATAGACTTAAATTCCCACAATTTCTAGCCAACACGCTGACTGGGAAATTCTGGGAATTGAAGTCCGTGCAACTTAAAGTTGATGACATTGAGAAATACTGCTGGGTTCATGGATTGCATTTAGCCATACTTTGTTTCAAACCTAGCTTATGGGAAAAGTCGTAATGGTGTAGTTCACACAAAAAGTACATCTTTCAAGTGAATTCAAGTATATCTTTGAATTCACATATCCTGCTAATGTAAAAACTGGCTTAATTTTGCTGGAGTATAGCAAAGCTTGGTATTCGCTCAATTTTCTCAGCCTGCAGAGGCCACATTAGAATGTGGTGTGTTCTAGCGTGGCCTCCGGACCCTCGAAATTGTGCAAGAGGCTGTGCTTTTGTGTGGTCTCTGGAGCCTCTGAAATCATGTGAGAATGTGATCCATTCTAGCATGATTTTCAGAGATTGTATGACTTGTAAGGAATCCAGAGACCATGCACGAGCACACCACATTCTCATGTGGCCTCTGCAGCCTCTAATAATCACAGGAAGTTTTTGTATGATTTTCAGAACTCCAGAGGCCACATGAGGATGTGGTGTGGGAGGCATACTGCTTTGGTTTCCACCTTTAACCACCACTCTGCTATCTCCAAAATGGCTCAAAAGTCTGATGGGGTGATGTGCTGCTTTTTAAAAGGAATTAACAGTGTTTCCTCACCCCCAGCAAGATTCAGTGGGAAGCATGAACCCAACTGCCACTGTTCAAACATAACCTCATAAATCTGCAAAATTATATAAAGATATTAGGAACATAGGATCTTAGCTCGACATTGTGTTAGCAGGCAGCAGTTCTTCCTGGTGACAAATGAAGGATTTTCATATCATATACTAACTGACCTTTATATAGAGAAGTATTGCAGTACAGATAGTCCTCTCTTAGTGACCACAATTGAAACGGGAAACTGTTGCTAAGTGATGCAGTTACTAAGTCACACCACATGACTGTGACCACTTTATGATATCATTTTCCATTTTGTCATTAAGCGAGTCACCAAGGATTGTTAAGTAGGACATCACGTAACTTGCGATTTTACTGCTGGCTTCTCCATTGATTGTATGTTGAAGCTGGTTGTTGATCTCATAATCATGTGACAGTGGGGACTTTGATCACCGTGAAATGGTGATCATTTGATTGTGGGGATGCTGCAATGGTCGTAAATGTGAGGACTGATGGTAAAGCTATTTACTTTTCTCCCACTGTTTTAACTTTGAACATTCACTAAAAAAAGCAGTCCTTGAGAAAGTTTACCTATAGTATTGGGTGTACTTACAAAGCAAGCAGTTTTGTAAAAAGTTGCCAATTACCACAATCCTCTAAGTTCTGTGGAGTTCAACTTTATTGGATACATCTTCTCATACCATTGCATTACCAGAAATACATCTAGGTAATTAAGTAAACTTTTACTTAATTAGCATAATAAAATCAATTATGTTTAACCAAATGTGGCTGGTAACAAGTTCTTAATAACAAATACTTGGGTATTTTTATTTCTTATATATATAAAACCAAAGGTACTATGTTATGAATTGAGTTCTTGGAAGGAAACATCTCTATAGCTAAGTAACATAGTTATTAGGGGGGAAATTGTCAGTCTCTGTTGAGCAAAAGAGCTTATAACAGGATTTTTGCTATATTTAGCCCTTAATCACAGTGTGACACGCCTAACAATTTGCTAAATTTAACATTAGAGTATGGATTCAAGAGCTTCCTATATTATTTCTTTTTCAGGGAAATATTGGCTGGTTGTGGAGAAAATAGGAGGTGGAAAGAATATGTTCACTGCCTTGAGTTACTTATACAAAGTAATATAGGTGGGTTAAAAATCAAATAAATCCACACAACCTTCCAGTTCATAAGATGATTGCTTGGTTTGGCTAATCTGTTCTGTGGTTCCAGTCACTGTGGTTTCTTTAGCTAATTACAACATAAGACTTTTTAGTGCAAGTGTCAATGCCTAGGGGAGAGATTAACCCCGGTTTTGCAAAACTGCAGAAATCTATCCTTGCCTAAAATTACCATTAAAAGAATTTTTCATTTTCAACATGAGCTGAGAATTCTTAGCCTCCAGAAGGAGACAGGTGTCTCTCTTAACTAGAATCTTCTGAATTGGTTAGTATAATTAAAACTAAAATAGCTTCTGACCTGTCTTCCTGCTAGTGTAGTACAGAATTGGAATAATAGAGAAAATCACATTTCCTTCAGGTTTTTTGTCCCAGGGAGATATGAACATAACCATACATGCCTCTGATATATATATGACACTCTTCATCGCTTTATGACTGGAATGGCCTTGTGGGCTTTAGCACTTCTGGTGTCATCACATCAATTGCCAGGAATTGTATGGGGAGTAAACACACTTTATTGTTTATTTATCAGATATATATGGCAAAGTGATTCTGGGCAGCATATAATAAAACAAACTATTAACATAGCCTATAAAAACCACTTAAAACATTTACTTAACTAGCATAATTAAGTATATTATGCTAACTAACATAACTTAAACATAATTATGTTTCTTAATAAACATGAATAATTAAAAAGAATGCAAGAGGGTTAATTAAGATGCTATAGGTAGTGCATCCCCAGGCTTGATGAAAAAAAACATGTTTTGAGGGTTCTCTGAAAGATCATAAGGGGTGGGGCTAACCTCACCTCAGGGGCAATGATGTTCCAGAGGGCAGGTGCCATAGCAGAAAAGGTTCATCTTCTATGTCCCAACAGATGGAATCCACAACATGTCTTTCCTGCTAGACCTGATGGAAAATGTAAAACTAATTGGGGAAAGGGGATACCTCGGGTAATCTGGCTCCATGCCGTGCCTTTGCTGTTTTCAGCCTCTATTGCATCTGCATTGATTTGGATGGCATATGCTGCTAAAGTACTATACAATCAATGCCCCTTAGTGTATAGAGTTTATTCCAATCTTCTTCATTTGCATTGGGATCTTAATTCGTAGATGTCCAGAGTTTAGGGAATTAGCAGTCAACATGTTTGGATCCCACTCTTTTCCACTTGGCAACATTGACATCATATTGGATTGAATGAGGAAATAACTATAGGCAGTGGATAGTTATGATTGTACAGTTATGAAAAAAAATCCTGCCCAAAGCTGCATAGAAGAAACATATAACTGTTGTTTGAGAAATTGATGTAAAAGATGAAGCATATCTTTGTATCTTTGAAATCATCAAATTTGCAGACGACACCAAGCTGGCAGGAATAGCCAACACTCCAGAAGACAGGCTTAAGATACAGGAGGATCTGGACAGACTTGAACACTGGGCACTATCTAACAAAATGAAATTCAATGGTGAAAAAAGTGGTTCTACATTTAGGCAAGAAAAACCAAATGTACAGGTATAGTATAGGGGGTACCTTGCTCAATAGCAGTAACTGTGAGAGGGACCTCGGAGTCCTAGTGGACAATCACTTAAATATAAGCCAGCAGTGTGCTGCAGCTGCCAAAAAGGCCAACACAGTGCTAGGCTGCAACAGGGATAGAATCAAGATCACGTGAAGTATTAATACCACTTTACAATGCCTTGGTAAGGCCACACTTGGAATACTGCATCCAGTTTTGGTCACCATGATGTAAAAACGACGTTGAGACTCTAGAAGAGTACAGAGAAGAGCAACAAAGATGATTAGGGGACTGGAGGCTAAAACATATAAGGAACGGCTGCTGGAATTGGGTATGTCTAGTTTAATGAAGAGAAGGACGAGGGGGGACATGATAGCAGTGTTCCAATATCTCAGGGGCTGCCACAAAGAAGAGGGAGTGAAGCTATTTTCCAAGGCGCCTGAAGGCAGGACAAGAAGCAACGGATGGAAACTAATCAAGGAGAGAAGCAACCTACAACTAAGGAGAAACTTCCTGACAGTTAGAACAATTAACCAGTGGAACAACCTGCCTCCAGAAGCGGTGAATGCTCCAACACTGAAAGTTTTTAAGAAGAGACTGGACAGCCATTTGTCTGAAATGGTATAAGGGTTTCCTGCCTGAGCAGGGGGTTGGAATCGATGACCTCCAAGGTCCCTTCCAACATCATCATCATCATCATCATCATCATCATCATCATCATCATCATTATTATTATTATTATTATTATTATTATTATTATTATTATTATTATTATTATTATTATTATTTTATTATTTTATTATTATTATTATTATTTACAGTACTCTTCAGGGGTATGTGCCAACTATTTTGCTTGGCTTTTTTCAAGTTATATGATTTGCCATCATTCTACAGCCTCCCTGGCTTTCTACTCCTTTCTAATGAGAAAAGATAAATTTCCCTCATCTCCCAGAGCAATAAATCAGTCAGACAATACTGACTTGCTTTTTCTTCATGAGGAACAGCAGTCTGGAGCACTTGTGGGCAATCTCAAGTCCTCTCCTTGCCCATAGAGCAGGGGTGTCAAACTGCTGGCCCACGGGCTGGATGCATCATAGCAAAACCATGCCCACCCCATTGCCAGCAATGGCAAAAAGATTGTGATACATCGAGACATGTCACATGACGTTGCGAGTTTGATACCCTTGCCATAGAGGAATTAGGTAGAGCTAGTCTACTCACAGCTCTTCATTCACCACAATCATCAGTATAATAGAGTTTGAAGAGATCTTGGAGTTTTTCTAGTCCAACCCCCTACTTCGGCAGGAAATCTTATACCATTTCAGACAAATAGTTGTCCAACCTCTTCTTAAAAACCTCCAGTGTTGGAGCACTCACAACTTCTGGACGCAATACATTCCACTGATTAATTGTTCTAACTGTCAGGAAATTTCTCCTTAGTTCTAGATTGCTTCTCTTCTTGATTAGTTTCCAACCAATTCCAAGTGCTTTGGAAAATAAGTTGATCCCCTCTTCTTTGTGGCAGCCCCTCAAATATTGGAACACTGCTATCAACCATAGTCCTCCTTTTCATTAAACTAGACATACCCAATTCCTGCACCCATTTTATGTATGTTTTAGCCTTCTGTCCCCTAAACATCTTTGTTGCTCTTCTTGCTAGAGTAACTCTTTCTAGAGTCTCAATGTCTTTTTTATCTCATGGCAAACAAAAATGGATGCAGTATTCCAAGTATGTTCTTCCCAAGGCATTATAAAGTGGTATTAACATGTGATCTTGATTCTATCTCTCTGTTAATATATCCTAGGACTTGTTGGCTTTTTTGGCAGCTGCAGCACACTGCCGGCTCATATTTAAGTGATTGTCCACTTGGACTCCAAGATATGTTCATTTGGCTTTTCTTGTCTAAATGTAGAACCTTACTTTTCTCACCATTGAATTTTATTTTGTTAGATAGAGCCCATTGTTCATGTCTGTTGAGATCCTTTTGAATCTTGAGCCTATCTTCTGGAGTATTGGCTATTTCTGCCAGTTTGATGTCATCTGCAAACCTGATGATTTTGCCATTTCTTTGGAACAGAGAGAAGCAACAAGCCATTAGATAGCTGAACAGTGAAGGAGAAGATACCTATCCTTTGATTCCCTAATAACTAATATAAATACAACAACTGTGCATCCTAACCAAATGTGTTTTTTTCTTATGTGGGTGAGCAGTAATCCTTATTTTAAAAAAGTAAAAATGATTAAAAAATATAGATTTATTTTTTTGGAAAAGCATTTGTTAAAATGGCCTTTAAGGAAAAACAATGTTCTATGAGTAGCCATTATGCTGGAAAACTTTGGGTAACTGATTTTGCTGCCCTTTTTGCTCCATTTGCGTTTGATTTTAGGACTCCAGGGAACAATGAAATTAATGTGGTTTCTCTCTGGTCTTCTTGCTTCAGTTCTAGCTCTTCACCAGCTTCCAGGAGTGATAGAGGCTGCATAATCAAAAGGATAGGTTGACACAGAAAGTGTTGCTGCAGAACGGTGATTTTCCTGGATCAGATCAAATTAGAATGGTTAAAAATAGATCAGTGAAGTCTTAAAAGGAAGAGGGAGACTTTAAAAATCTTCTAGAGCAGGGGAATGCTAGCTGGGGAAGTCAGTGTATATATTTAGGATTTGGGTAGTGTGTTGCAGGTGATTTGACAAAATGGGTGGCACGGAGATTATTTGCCAATTCACAAAATGGATGCTGTCATATATGAGATTGATAAAAAAAACCCAAACAGTTGCCACTGGCCAAACTTATGAAGTTGTTCCTTAATGCTAACTGAAAGAGAATGTTAATACCATCTGTCCTGGGCAGAGGATCACAAAAAGTATTCTAGCTTCTGCCAAAATAGCTTTTGAGGGAATTTAGCATTCTACAAGAGGCAAACCTTTTTGACCAATGGAAACATTAAACATTTTGAAATCATTTAATGGCTGCTCTAAAGACCATTGAGCTACCTACAAAACAGATGCAATTCTGTGTGGTTCATCACAAAACATAATTTCTAGTTGAAAAATTGTTCAATTGTTCCTTGCCTCTACCCTGAATGGGCATATCCACAGAGTCTGATGAAAAAATTCCACATGGCATTCATTTTTTGACCATACCATGCAAACACCCCTAAGCTTAATAAGACCTCTCTACTTCTCAGCTTCCTTTCCTATTTTCATTTATAGGGGGGATCATTTCAAACAACCATTGCTTATAGGCTTTTTATGAGGTGAGAGATATTTTTGTAAATACAGATTATGCTAGAATCTGAGGCTTTGTTTACAATATGTGAAGCTCATCAGATTAGAATGAAAACTAGAGCTAAAGTAACATTTTAAGAATGATCTTTAAGGCATAGATTCTGGTGGACTCAACAAAAACATTCACAAGGAGGGACATTGGGACCCCTTTTGTTTCCTCTTTTACTGAGAACTAATTTATATCAGAGTTTCCTGGAGAAGTTGTGTTTTCCATTGCACAATTCACATTGCAATGGATCTAGATGTGAAAGAAACTTAAGGAAGGAGGTTCATGGCTTCAAGAATAAGCCTGTGAGCAGCTGTGAACTAACACTGTCTTGATTATTGATTATTGATTGATTATTCAAATCCTCTGGCATCACAGGATGGGAGGCAGTTAATGTTATTCCGCCATAAAGTGATGCCAGAGGATTTGAACTCAAGGATTGTAATTTGATGATATTGTCACAGCGCAAGTAAATTGCTTTTTAGTGTATCATTGGAATTCCTTTTCTCTGGTTCTGGTTGCATAAGTATGCTTAATATGGTTAAATTAATTCATTTTGGAGGTTTACAAAATATTCTGGACCAAAACTAATCTATGTTTGCACAAAATGCCCAAACTACATAAAACCAAAAACAAGGTTAATATTAACCATTGTAACCATTGCAGTCATTAGTTGTTTAGCTGACTTAATTAAGCATCTTGTATTGTTTTTGTGGAAAAAAGCATGTCGATGTTACAGATTCAGGTTTTTGTTTCTTTACATACTTTTTATAATATCTTAAATTTGAGACTACAGTACTTTTTGAAGGATTTCTTAAAACTGTAAAGCTCCTAGCAACAGCATGAATATGTTTACTCTAGCTATATGTACAGACCTCTTACTGAATTTTAAAAAAATGATGTTGAGAATGTCATTGAAACCACCTTGGCAAATTTTTTGTTTGCAGAGCAGCTGTCTGGATAATATACGTGAGGCATTCACTGTCATACATTATCATAAAGTCAACTTAGCAGAACCTTTTTTAATTCTCTAGCCTCTTCCTTCCACCACCACCCCCCAAAAAGTAAAACCATCCTTTGTAAATTTAGTGCGATGCTAGAGTCAGAAATGTAAACAAAAAGTAAGAAAAGGTTAGGATTAATATAACAAGCTCCTCTCAAACCAAAATGTAGAAGCTGGATTTCAGAAGTTTCATTTCCCTGCTTAATGACATGAAATACTCCATATCTTAGCTGGCAGAACTCTGATCTAATGGGCACTTTTGATATAATGCACAGCCCTGACTAGGAATGTCAAAGTCTGCATTGGAAAAATAGTAATTTTATGTGTGGAATGCAAGGAACCCTAAGATTTATCATGAAGATGGAAGGTGGCCCTTTATGCATTGCCCAGTCCACACCAGTTTACATAAAGTTTGCACAACCTGAATTATAGAAACGAGGATTATGGGGATTCTTAATTGCTCATCCAAGCTGTTGGCTGGGTTATGGGAGTAGTTTGCCATAGCATTCTTCCAGGATATTTTTTTTTCGATTTAGTCCAAGAATGATTAAAACCGTCTTTTGCATCAAGAGAAACAGCTACACGGGGATCACTCAACTCCAATCCATGACTCCAGTCACAGCTGCTCTGTACAGAAGGCATGGCCCCTCTTTGGAAGCTCTGGCATTTTTGAAGTGGGGGGAATTATAATGACATGTTACCAAGGAGCCAAGAAGATTAATTTTGTTATGAAGCTGTGGAATGTCTTTGCCCTTAGTCTGTTATTGCTTGTCATTCGTTTTAAAACATCCACAGCACTCACTCATATCACAGGATGATTATTTTCTATTGTATTTTAACAGGCTCTTTATACATTTCATTATTGAAACCTCAACAAATTTATCATAAAGAAGGGACTTCTGCACCATATGGCACTTATTTGAAGATAATGTAATAGTGGTTAAAGCATATAATAGCTCTCTTTTGTCAGTGAGTGCAAAAGCTCTTTGTTATTCAAGGCTTGCCATTCTGTATTTTCCAGGATAATGCTCTAAGCCTGGCTGTTCACAGGACATTTTACCAGAAAGTGACACAATCTGATGTTTAGACAATAAAAATAACCTACCCATTTGAAAACTAATACACTAAAATATGAAAACATGCATGCACACTAAAAATGGGGAGAATATGAAAACATGCATGCACACTAAAAATGGGGAGAGGGGGTCTTATATCACAAACATGGTGAAGTGGAAGTTATGGGTGGGGATGGGGGCATTGGCTGACCGTGTCCTGTGAATCCAGCTATTGCAGTTCTAAGCCAGGATTTACAGCTTAGTTGATGTGTGAAACCCAATTAATTGTAACAGTCAATTTTGGTTGTATTTCTTGCTTTGTGGGTCTGTCCAACAGTAAAAAGCAGTGAGCTTAGAGACTGATTTTTCTCACAGAGGCACTTTTTGAAGATGGTTTTCAGGATTTCACACACATTAGCCTTCCACTAATGTCAAGCTGTGAGGTCCAGAAGGCTTTTGCTTGGGGCAGACTTAATCAACTGGTACAATATCCTTATGATTCTGTTGTGGCTATATAAATTATCAGGAGAGCCAGTCTAGTATAGTGGTAAAGGCATCAGGTTCAAACCAGGAGAACATGAGTTCTAGTCCTGCTTAGGTATAAAGCCTGCTGGGTAATCTTGGGCCAGTCACTCCCTTTCAGTCCTAGGAAGGAGGCAAGGGCAAACCACTCCTGGAAAACCTAGCAAGATAAATTACGGGGATTAGGCCAGGCAGTCACCAGAAGTCAATCCTGGCTCAAAGGTACAACCACACACACATAAATGTGCAGAGGTAAGTATCACCCATCAATTGATAACTGTAACCAATCTAGTGGAGAAAAAAGTGTGGGACAGCCAAAATAAGCAGATATAATTGATGTGTGAAATTCATTGGCATGCAGAAAAGGAACAAAAAGCTGATCCTCTTTGAAAATCAGAAATGAACACTTCGCCCATATAAAGGTGATGTGATTTTCATTATCTCATCCAAATTAAATTAGGTTACTGCATTCATTTGTGTTATGAAAGAATGTTCGCAGAGAAAAGAAAAGCTACTTTCCTGGGAAAGGCTGCATTTCCACTCTACGCAGCGGTCTATTTAGGAACTAATTGAAGTGATTGTTCTAGGAACGGAAGGATGTGAGTCAAAAGCATTAAGCAAATCCCTTGGCTTATATGGAGTGACAAGTATGGCTTGTTAAATAAGCCAGAATCATGTCTTACTGTTGATCAATCATATTTCATTTGGCCAATTCCAAGTTTGTTTGCCTTCTTTTTGTATTGACCTGGCACTTCAACAGATTACTTAGAGAAGCTGACAAAATAAATTAGGAAATTCTAGATGACCACAAATAAATTAGCATCTTCTTTCTTATATCAAGCTAGTGTCTCAAAATTACCAAAGTTGAGAAACACTGGGCTACACCACAATTACAATCAGCCAACCACGAACCATAGTTTCCAGTTGTGATTTGCTATTAACCTAAAAAAAGATAGTTTTCATCCATTGATGCTATTTACACATATGAATATTGCAATCAAGGGCTACCATTAAACTTGTTTGGAAGAGCAAGTGGAGCAATGCAGCAGACTACACGTGACCATGGGGCACATTCCTGGGAGCACTGTAAAATCTGTTTTTAAACCCATTTAAATTTGCTTTAAAGTTAAAATAAGCTCATGTGTTTAGCAATTCCATGAAGAGAGCAGGATTTAGATTAGTGGAAGAATGCCTTCAGAGTGCCTTCCAAATCTGCAGACACCATAGTTCAGTGGTGGCGAAACTTTTAGAGACCGAGTGCCCAAATTGCAACCCAAAACCCACTTATGTATCGCTGGGTGCCAGGTGGGCGTGGCCCGCTGGGTGGGCATGGCCTCTGCTGCCCGGATCTATGCCATCAGAGCGATTTTGCGGCCCCCCCATGGCCGAGAGAGAGTGAGAGCGCAGGCGCATGTGGAGAGGCGGAGGGGAGCAGCCTGGCCCCGCCTCCCTCTGGGGCAGTGATGGCGAACCTTTTAGAGACCGAGTGCCCAAAAACCGCCCCCCCGTCCCCGCTCCGCCCTGCCCACTGGGCCACCCACCACCTCCACGGCCTGCCACAGATCACCCAGGTAGCCCAGCAGCGCCATGGTGGCCACGCCCTCTGCCCGTGCCCCAAGGGTGGAGTCTTGTCCCCGCTGTCCGGCTACCATGTCCTTGGCTGTGCTGCTTCACGTGGGCCGCGCCCGGGGGCGGCTCTCCTCCGGGAGGGCTGCTGGTGAGGGGGCCGTGGGAGGAGGCGGGGCTGGGGCAACGGTACGTGTGCCCACAGAGAGGGGTCTGAGTGCCGCCTCTGGCACGCGTGCCATAGGTTCGCCACCACTGCCATAGTTTCTGCTTCCCAGGCAGAAAGGAGGTAAATTAATTTTTTCTTTATGGTGCTCTCTGAGCTTGGTTGTTTGCTTGCAGACATTTCACTACTTGACTAAGTAACATTATCAGCACTAGTGAGGGTTTCCCAAGGAGAAAACATCCCTACGATCAAATGCAGGGCAAATACTGCATAAATAGTCCTCAAATTATAACCATAAGTGAGCCTGGAATTACGGTAATAAGTGGTGGCAGTCACTAAGCGGATCTCCACATGACTGCCCCTGATTTTTACAATTTTTTTTTTTGTGGCAGTCATTAAGCAAATGTCACAGTTGTTAAACTAATCCATTATACCCATTTTTTTTTTCTGGAAGCTGGAAGTAAAATAATTGGAAACCAGCAAAAGAAACCCCCAAATCAGGGCCATGTGTTTGTGGGATGCTGCAGACTGCCACGATGCCTCTTGCAAGGCCTGGAGGCTGTAGGGATCTGGGTGAGGGATGACAGACTAAGACTGAACCCTGGCAAGATTGAGTAGCTTTGGGTGCATGGAGCCTCAGAATCCAAATGTTTGTCATCTTTAGTTCAAGATGGAGTTGCACTATCCTGTTCGGACCCACAACCTAGGGGTTCTCCTGGACTCATGTCTTCTGCTTGAAGACCAGGTGGCAAACATAACTAGCTTTTGCACAGCTCCCGTTTAATGCCCCAGTTGCAACTTTTCCTGGATCATGACTCCGTGTGCTCAGTTATCAAGCCCTGCTCATCTCTCACCTGAACTACTGCAATGCACTCTACATGGAGCTACCCTTGAAGTCCATTCAGAAGCTTCAGCTGGTGCAAAGTGCAGCAGCAAGAGCAGTCTTTGGGGCCCCTAGAATGGCCCTTATTGCACCTCTGCTCCATGAACTTCATTGGTTACCAGAGTTCAAGGCGTTAGTTATGACCTTTAAAGCCCTAAAGGGCATAGGAGCAGGCTACCTGATGAACCACCTCATCCCGCTAGGACAAGCCCATCCTACTTGTGCTGGAAGAGAAGATCTACTCCAGATCCTGTCAATCAAAGAACTCTGACTATTGGGATCCAGAAGAAGAACCTTCTCTGCCAGAGTGCCTCCTCTTTGGAACAGCTTATCCTCTAAGGTAAGATCCACCATTCTCCTATTCCTATTCTGCAAGAGCCTGAAGACATGGCCCTGCCAGTTGGCCCTGGGGGGGGGGGGTTAGATGGGGGGGGTTAGATGGGGGAGTTCCACACTGGAGATAGCTGCTAGATTGGTTCCACCACACACCCCGACTCTCTGCTCTCCACCCATCCATCTTTTTGGTTATCATATTGATGTATTTATTCTCATTGTATTCCTTTGCTATTGTTTGCTTCAATGCTCTATTATTTTACCTCTGTTTTGTTTTCATTTTTCTTCCTTTTTATTATTGTAAGCCTCCTAGAATAGCCCCAAGGCGAGATAAGCGGCAAATAAATTCAACAAATAAATAAAATGATGTGAGCTAGTTGCTAAGCCCCCAAATATGATCACATGATTGCAGGGGAAGGGTACGTGTGGCTGTTGGAACTTTGAGGTCAGGTAACTTATAAGCTAACTTATTTTGAAGATATTTTTGAAATAAGTAGCTCTGGTGCGGTCCATCACAACCTCAAATGGTGACTACACAACTTATATAGTGGTTTTTATGTTGTTTGGATTATCACTAGTAATTAAGCAGTATCTTAATTACTTTCTTGAGGTGGCAAGTATATTAGGAATCTTGCAGAAATGTTTATTTTTTTATCCCACTCCCCCCCCCCGTGCTGGCCATTTTGTAGGCCAGGGATCTTCAAACTTGGTCCTTTTATGACTTGTGGACTTCAACTCCCAGAATTCCTCATCCAGGCATGCTGGCTGAGGAATTCTGGGAGTTGAAGTCCACAAGTCATAAAAGGGCCAAGTTTGAAGACCCCTCTTGTAGGCAGTCACCCAGGAGGTTAGGGATATTTCTGTGTTATTGATGTTGTTAAAAAAATAAATTCTTTTAAAACCTCAAAGGAGTACAGCATAGCTCTAATCATAATGTCACTCCATTGATAAGCAGAACAGGTTTTCAAGATTTCAAAATTAGATGTCATTTGCTTGCCATGATTTGTCCCTAAGCAATTAAACTCAATGGAAGGACAAAATACTCCCTCTAGTGGTCTCCGTGTCTATAGCTAGAATTCAGATAATAAAACATGAATTCGGCTAGACCAGGAAGCAAGCCACATGAAATGACATGATCAATAAACCTGAAATTCATTTGACTGTTTTTGCAATTGTCAGATTTATTAGAAATTGAGATGTTAATTTATATAGCTCTAAAATGGTCATGTGGACATGGCCAAAATCTTGTGAAGATGTTATAGTGATTGGAATGACAGCTTACATCTGAGGAGATCCCATTCAAAGCCCAGCTCAGCCAGGTAATCAGTACTGATCTTGGGCCAGACATTATCTTTTATTATCCCGCAATATAAATGTGTCTATAACATGAGAAATAGAACAGAGAAATAGAATGTGCATGCCAGCCCACCGCTCGCGTGGCCTGGTTCCCTCTCTCCCTCCGCCAGGCCGCCAAGCAGCAAATGTTGCAGACTGATGCTAAAGAGGAAAAGTGCTGTTGTTCAGTTGCTAAGTCATGTCCATTTCTTCACAACTCCATGGACCAGAGCATGCTAGGCCCCTCCACTGTCTCCTGGAATTTGCCCAAATTCATGTGGATTGCATCAACTATCTAACCATTTCATTCTCTGCTGTCCCCTTCTCCTTTTGCCTTCAATCTTGCCCAGCACCAGGGTCTTTTCTAATGAGTCCTCTCTTCTCATTTGGTGTCCAAAGTATTTGAGCTTCAGCTTCAGTTTCTGACCTTCAGAAAATTAGCATGTAACTATAATAAATATTTAATATCTTTTCTGCCATACTGACTTATTATCTTTTAGCCTGGAACAGAATAAAATAGTAGTTAAGGAGTTGGACTGACCAGCAAAAGACCCAAATTGAAGTCCACCCTTATTCAGGGAAACTTGTTGGCTTCACCCTGGACCAGTCATTCTGTCTTGCCTCAACCTACTTTACAACATTGCCATTGTAAAGTTAAAATAAGAGAGCCTTGCTAAACTTCCTTGATTTCTCAAAAACAAGGTGACATATCAGTCAAAAACTTCCAGAAACTGAATTGAACTAAACTTGCTGTTTAGCAAATCCCTTAAACTCCAACGAATGAATTTAGGGCCCTGTAGCTACTTTTAATAGTGGATATTAAGTCAAATGTCCTTCAGCCACTTACAGCCACAGGTTATGTTAAATTGTGGTTAACAATCCAAATTGTTAAGAATCGTGGATTTCCATGCAGTCTGAGAAGCTAAGTCTGTAGTACTTTGCATCCTAGATAGCAGTCTGTGCCTATAAAATATTAGCAATCTCAGTTCTGTTAGACTTGGGACCTTTATTAGCCAGATTATTAGGTACTTCCTCATGAGGACTGCCAGTTTAAAAGCAGTTCTGGATTTCTGTGATCCCATGAAATCAATCTCATTTGATAGACTGAAATATTTCAAACTTAGTTGAAGCTGTAGTCAATCTCTTTCGTATGTGGTTTTTTTTATGGGAAAAACACTACAGCTTTATAGAGTTCATAAGAGGTCTATTCTCCATTTGTAGGAACTGTTGCCTTCCACTCCTTGGGCTCTGGGATTTTAACAGGGAGAGGTAATTTGACACTGTTTTAGCTCTTTCATAGGAATCATTGTCAACTATCAAGGCAATAAAAATCAAGGGTCTTTTTATTCTTTGTTTTTGGAGGACAATGATTCATCTTGTTGATCTAGCACAGTGGTTCTTAACCTGGGCGATATCACCCCCCAGGGGGCGATTTCATTTTTCAGGGGGGCGATGGAACGAAAAGGGGCGATATGGGGGCGAAGGAACGAAAAGGGGGCGATATGGGGGCGATGGAGCAAGATGTTTTGGGGACACTTTTCAGTCTTCCCCTGCGGCTCCGAGCCTCCTCCGCCATTTGCAGAGAGAGACAGAGACACAGAGAGGCACTTGCGCTTCCCCTCTCTGTCTCTCTCTCTCATGCGGGGCTCCTGATTGGCCCTGTGCCCGGGTGTCCCACCCCCTGGGAGCAGCGTGGCCACGAAGTCCCTTTCCCTGGCTGGCCCCGTCCGAGGTGCACGTGGCCAGCCCTCCTGCAAGCCGCGGCCCCGAGGGAGAGCAGCCCCTGCGATCCCCAGCCAGCGCGGGCAGGTGCGCCGGAGTCCCGACTGCTTTGTCGGCGAAGGTGAGGTGAGCAGAATATGGGGGGGAGAGGGGGCCGTCCCCGGGCCGCTCCCTGGGCAGCCGAGCCAGCCACATTGTCAAGCCTCCATGGGCTCGACATTCACGGGAAGGGGGGGAAGCATGCTCCAGGAGGCGGCCTACCGGCGGCATGGGAGGCTCCAGCGTTGGCCCTGGCGGGAAGCGGATCGTTGCCCTGGTTCCGACCGAGCACGCCGGTGGCATGGGAGAATGTTTGGCGATGCAGCCGACGGGGGCGTTCCGCGGATGCCCCGCGGCCCGCGACTTGAGCCCGGGGATGCCGGCAGTGCGAGGGGAGGCTTGGCGACGCAGCGGGCCACGGGGCATCTGCAGAACGCCCCCCTGTCAGCTGCATCAAGCCTCCCTACGCGCCGCCGGCATCCCCGGGCTCAAGCCGCGGGGCATCTGCAGAACGCTTCGCCCGTCACCTGCGGCACCAAGCCTCCCCTCGTGCCGCCGGCATCCCCGGGCTCAAGCTGCAGGCCACGGGGCGTCTGCAGAATGCCCCGCCCATCGGCTGCATCGCCAAGCCTCCCCTCGTGCTGCCAGCGTCCCCGGGCTCAAGCCGCGGGGCATCTGCAGAATGCCCCGCCCGTCGGCTGCGTCGTCAAGCCTCCCCTCGCACTGCCGTCATCCCCGGGCTCAAGTCGCGGGCCGCGGGGCATCCGCGGAATGCCCCCGTCGGCTGCGTCGCCAAACATTCTCCCGTGCCGCCGGCGTGCTCGGTCGGAACCGGGGCAACGATCCGCTTCCCGCCAGGATCAACGCTGGAGCCTCCTGTGCCGCCGGTAGGCCGCCGCCTGGAGCATGTTGGGGGAGGGGGGCGATGACAACTTCCTCATTGGCTCAAGGGGGCGATTCGTTCAAAAAGGTTAAGAACCACTGATCTAGCATACCCAAACTTCCACCCTGCATTCCTGGTGACAGAAGCTATTGCATACTCGCCAGTATTGAAATAAATCAACTCTGTTTGCTTACATTATGGAGTGGTTGGGGAGGAAAGTAGACCATTTAATCATTTACCTTTGACATATCATTTTAGGCTGGCTTGATATCCTTCCATAATACTTAAGACCCATTAAGTTAATTTGGGGATTTGTGACACAACATAAGTCAACAGATCATTGCTTACTCATGTTACCAATCATGGCTTGGTAACCTATGAACAGAACTACCCTGCTATATTAATTACTAAATCAGAGAAAGATATGCTAGTAAAGAGGAATATTACTCATATTTCTATTGAGCATTCAGGCCAATATTAGGGATTTGGAATAAAGAGATACCATCATGGAAGAAATGTAATTTTTTAAAATATGAAGTAAAAACCCATCTGTTTCCTGAATATATAAAATGCATTCAGCTATATTTCGCTACTATAGTGAGACCGATTATAGTTACAAGTCACAAGTGCACTTAGTCTACAGTTCCCATCGTAAGTCTAGTTTGAACTGCAGTCTTGTGGTTCAAAAGCCTGAAATAATTTTTGGCTTTCCTGTGCATATTCTTCATATCATTTTGCCTCACAGAGATTTTTGGAGAGTTCAGAAGCTGGTGATTTCTTCAGTATCAATTTGGGTCGATCCCAATAAGTTATTAACAACTGTGAGGGTCCCCCCCCCACTATTATATGTATCTGATACAATTGCTTTTTATGACTTTCTAGTAGCACTCACCTGAGGCTGTACTTACTCCTGACTGGCGTCTTTTCCTTTGCTGCATATATACAGAAGAAAATCATTTGCTTTAGAAGAGAAAGATTGACATTTAAGCACAGACAACCATCTCTTGTTTGCTAATTTCCTGGATCAAACACAAAGAAACCACAGGTAACCTGTTATCTGAGAATGTCCTCAGTGAACTCTTTTTGAAGTTTTCTAGGCATGGTTTCTCATTGTCTGGTCATCTTTATATTTAAGTCCAGAAAAAAAAAAAAAGGAAAATTTCACACACAGAGAAACATCTCATGTCTTCTTTGAAAGGGCCTTTACATGTCTCTATGAATTTCTTTGCTGTGGTATCTAATTGTTCCTTTCTGTACTAGGATATCTGGTACAGAATGTACAGTATGTAAAATGAAGGATTGCCTGCTGTTGAAGGTCTTGGCAATGGCATGACAAAAAGTTATTCTCTTCCCAGTTGAATCCAATCCTCTCTGCTCAACTCTTGATGTTGATGGCCAGCTCTTGCAGCAGGGGTGTTTGCTTTATTTCTGGCATTTGAAAATAACCATTAGTACTATAGGGTGAAGTGCCTAATCTTTCATTTTTGAAGAACCTGCAGCAGTTGTCTGTTTTAAAAAATCACTGCTTCACTTGGAATCTCTGAACAGTAATGACTGGGTGGAGGTGGGAGTAGTAAGAATCATATCACCTTTTTTTGTCGTATGGTTTGCCTTCTTTAGCCACAGCAGGAATCAGGCTAAAAAAATGTATGGGTATGCATATGTATGGGGGTTGTGGTGGAAGAATAAAAACAGTGCAGATAGGAGTGTTAGTTGTATGTTTTGTGTACGTGTGTGTATACAAGTGTTGACACAAGTCAATATCTTTTCAATGGTTGATTCTCATTCATGTTTTCTCAAAGCAAATCAGAAGAAATCATTTTCTGAAATTAAAATTGTGGTCATCTGGATGGTCTTTTCTCAAGAACTGAAGAAGCTTCTTGGATGAGAAGTGAAATGTCTTCAAGGAAAAATAAAGCCCAGCTGCCTTTTGAAAAAGCAACTTTGAGAAAACCTGATGATAATTTTTATTGCCTAGAAACAAGAATATTAATTCAACCAAACCTAGATGCACTGCTGTACTTTTCCTGGCAAGATAAATGTTACATATAACATATGTTCATTCTGTGTCTTCCTTATTAAACAGGTTACTACATATACTGTGAATGGAAACCTCTATGAAGATGTGGATTTCAAATCCTTCTCTAATATTTTAATATAGCAACAAGGAAATTAAATGATGCTTAGAATGCTACTTTATGATCCTTTTGATGGCTCTGAAATGCTTCCTTAAATGAGCCTTTTTAATTAACATTTACTTCTTTCACATTGAATTGTTCCAAGTTCTTACCACTCCCAAAGCAGTGTTATATTTTTCAGTGCAGAAAGTTCTAAAGGAAAGCTATACAGGTAGTTCTCCACTTACAACCAGTCTATTACAACAGCCCCCCTCCCCAAAGGAACTTGCAACCAATGTCCACACACATACACATACAGCTGGTGACGTGACCCCTTTTGGGTATTTGACAACCAGCTCTCATTTATAGCTCTTTGCAGCATCCAGCAATCCTGTGAGCATGATTTATGATGGGTTTGTTTGAAATTAGCGTTCACTTCTAGTTTCCAGCAAAAGTGCCCCAAAGTGAACAATAGGTTTACTTAATGACTATGGCATTCATTTTAAGATTGTGGTGCTCACTTTACGAACATAGCTTCCACTTCATGATCTCAGTATTCACTTTATGACTTGCCATGTTTGCTTATCAACCACTGCAAAATAATGATGGTGATGGTGATGGTGATGGTGATGGTGGTGGTGGTGATGGTGATGGTGATGATGATGATGATGATAATAACAACAACAACAACAACAACAACAATAATAATAATAATAATAAACAGCCACAGTCACATTATAACCCACCTTACGACTATCACAACTTATGACTAAAGTTGTGAGCGCAGTTATAGTCCTGAGTCAAGGATTACCTGTATAAAGGAAATCAGTGAAAGACCGAAACAGCAGCTCAAAACAATAGGAAATAAGTGCACTGTACATAGATATATCTTACCCGATTGCCAGCATCTGCAATGGCAAATATCACGCAGAGGTTCTGCTTGAAGCAGGAGATGCGATGGAATCCTCTCTACTTCCCATATACTGAAGCCAGGTAGACAGACAGTTGAGTCAATCCTCATTATGGCAACAGACTTGTTGAGGTGACTGAGAACTGAATGTTTGGGAGATTCAAGAGAAAGAGCGGTTGCTGCTGTAACCCTATTTATAACTTCTATAACTATCAGGTTTGGTGCAAAAACCAAACAGGACAGGTACAGACTCCAATGGATAGTTAAGATTGCAGAAAGAACAATTGCAACCAGCCTGCCTTCCATAGAAGACCTATATACTGTGTGGGTCAGAAGGAGAGCTGAGAAGATATCTGCAGATCGCCTCACATTTTGGACACAAACTGTTGCAACTCCTTCCCTCAAGATGGCACTATTGGGTATTGTATGCCAAGACCATGGGACAGTTTCTTCACTCTGCTGAACTCTCTCAGTTGACAAAACACGGTGGTGACTACGAAGTTCTGTCTAATGTGTATGTATATTAACCCATACAGTGTGGCTGTAGTATTATTTATCCTTTTATTACCTCTTATTTGCACCTTCTACTGGTTGCATACTTTTAGTATTAGTGTTAGTTTCTCTGTTGTTTTGCAAGTACACTGAGTGTTTCTGTACCGGAGACAAATTCCACACTTGATCAAATAAAATATTCTATTCTATGCTATCCTGTCCTGTCCTGTCTTCTTGTCCTGTCCTACCCTACCCTACCCTACCATACCCTACAACTACCTACCCTACCCTACCCTACCTACCCTTACCCTACTCTACCCTACCCTACCCTACTCTACTCTACCCTACCCTACCCTACCCTACCCTACCTACCCTGCCCTACTCTCTGCCACATGAAGTCATTTCATTTTACATAAGGGTAAAACCAGCTTTTTAACAAACCTTGGAATGAATTGTGGTTGGCATAATTTCATTTTAAGTTGGTTCTTGTATATTTAAACTCAGTTGGTTCTTGCCAGTCAAGCTGTTTGCTGGTCTCAGTATCTTAGATGGCTTTCAACTATCCTGTTTCTTCATTACAGCTAATTACATTACAGTCCAACCTGTCAAAAACAGTACCATAAAAAATAGATTAGAAACACAAGTTAAGATAGGCAAGAAAATGGTAAGTGAGCACCTATCCAGCCTAGACGAGTTCAAATCACCAGGACCAGATGGATTACACCCCAAGGTTCTCAAGAAACTGGCAGATGTGATCTCAGAACCACTGAACTATATTTTTCAAAGATCCTGCAGCACTGGGGAACTACCAGAGGACTGGAAAAAAGCTGATGTAGTTCCCATCTTCAAAAAAGGAAAAAAAAAAAAGATCCAGGAAATTACAGACCTATCAGCCTGACCTCAATACCTGGGAAGATTCTGGAAAAGATAATCAAACAACGAATCAGCGAACACCTAGAGACAAACAAAGTCATTACTAAAAGCCAACGTGGGTTTGTCAAAAACAGATCATGCCAGACAAATCTTATTGCATTCTTTGACCAAGTGACAAAATTAGTGGGCCAGAGGAATGCTGTGGATATAATTTACTTGGACTTCAGTAAGGCATTTGATAAAGTAGATCACAACCTACTACTTGACAAGATAGAAAAATGTGGGTTAGACAGCATCACCACCAGATGGATTCGTAGCTGGCTGACCGGCCGTACTCAGCGTGTGGTCCTCAATGGAACCGCATCTACATGGAGGGAAGTGTGTAGTGGGGTGCCCCAGGGCTCTGCTCTTCAACATCTTCATCAACGATTTGGACGAGGGGATAGATGGGGAAATCATCAAACTTGCAGATGACACCAAGCTGGCAGGAATAGCCAACGCTCCAGAAGGTAGGCTTAAGATACAGGAGGATCTGGACAGACCTGAACACTGGGTGCTATCTAACAAAATGAAATTCAACGGTGAAAAAAGTAAAGTTCTACATTTAGGCAAGAAAAACCAAATGTACAAGTATAGTATAGGTGGTACCTTGCTCAATAGTAGCAATTGTGAGAGGGATCTCGGAGTCCTAGTGGACAATCACTTAGATATGAGCCAGCAGTGTGCTGCAGCTGCCAAAAAAGCCAACACAGTGCTAGGCTGCATTAACAGAGGGATAGAATCAAGATCACGTGAAGTATTAATACCACTTTACAATGCCTTGTAAAGCCACACTCGGAATAGTGCATCCAGTTTTGGTCACCACGATGTAAAAAAGATGTTGAGACTCTAGAAAGAGTACAGAGAAGAGCAACAAAAATGATTAGAGGTCTGGAGGCTAAAACATACAAGGAACGGTTGCTAGAATTGGGTATGTCTAGTTTAATGAAGAGAAGGACGAGGGGGGATATGATAGCAGTGTTCCAATATCTCAGGGGCTGCCACAAAGAAGAGGGAGTCAAGCTATTCTCCAAAGCACCTGAAGACAGGACAAGAAGCAACAGATGGAAACTAATCAAGGAGAGAAGCAACTTTAGAACTAAGGAGAAACTTCCTGACAGTTGGAACAATTAACCAGTGGAACAACTTGCCTCCAAAAGCAGTGAATGCTCCCAACACTGGAAGTTTTTAAGAAGAGACTGGACAGCCATTTGTTCCTGCCTGAGCAGGGGATTGGACTAGATGACCTCCAATGTCCCTTCCAACATTATTATTATTATTATTATTATTATTATTATTATTATTATTATTATTATTATTATTATTATTATTATTATTATTATTATTATTATTATTATTATTATTATTATTATTATTATTATTATTATTATTATTATTATTATTATTAACAAGAACTGAGAAGACCCAGATTCAAGTTCCCACTTGACCATAGAGCTACTGAATTTTTGCCAGTATACCTATCTTGGATAAGTTTCCATGTCATTTTTTATGGCAAGCTGATTTGGGGAATAACATTCAGCTCTTTTTTCAACACATTCATTAATGTTCCCCCGCTTCCATTTTCCATCATAGATTTATCTCCATTTGAAGAGGAAAAGCAAAGCTTTTTTGTCTTTTATCATAGAAGTTGTCATAGTTATTCACCATGTCTTGTAAAGAAATCCTGAAAACATTAGCTACAGTCTTTGTGTATTTGTCAATTACCTATCTCCAGATAACTCCAAGCTTCATGATCAGTGTCTCCAGCTTGCACAAAGGAAGCTATTTCTCTGCAAGGAATCAGAGATCATTCATAAAACAAGTAGCTGCATAAATATTTGTTCCCTCTTTGTTTTTCTTTTCTTTTCATTTTATTTATTGAATATTGTAATAATTACCCTTACTTATATATACAAATATATAATTGCATCATTAGCATGATAATGTCCTGACTAACCGGTCATCATTTTGATGTTATTATGTTATTCTTTTTATGAATACCTAGATGGTGCATAATACTTGCTGGTATAAGTAATCTGGGTTGACCACCTCTCTGCCTACTCACAAAGTTAATTAGATGTGATTGTGTCAGGTCAGGAATATTTCTCAATGAAATCACTGGCAATGCATTGAGAGAGTAGCAAGTAGCGGACACTATTATCAGAGTATTATTGGAATCAGTTGAAAAGTCCAACTAATACAGCAATCTATAACAGAGAGTGGCCAGCCGGATGCCATTCTGAGGCTCATAGTCTAAGATAGTCCTTTTCCATCGTTGCCCTCTAGGCAGTTAAAGACAAACTGTTTAAAAACACACAAACCTGGATTTAGTGTTTAATTATTAAGAGAGCTGCTAATATTCAGTGTCAGAATGGACAAAGATGCTTGGGAGAAAAAAGGAGAGGAGATTTTATTTCATCACTAGAAAGAGTACAGAGAAGAGCAACAAAGATGATTAGGGGACGGGAGGCTAAAACATATAAGGAACGGTTGCTGGAATTGGGTATGTCTAGTTTAATGAAGAGAAGGACGAGGGGGGACATGATAGCAGTGTTCCAATATCTCAGGGGCTGCCACAAAGAAGAGGGAGTCAAGCTATTCTCCAAAGCGCCTGAGGGCAGGACAAGAAGCAACGGATGGAAACTAATCAAGGAGAGAAGCAACCTAGAACTAAGGAGAAAACTTCCTGACAGTTGGAACAATTACCAGTGGAACAACCTGCCTCCAGAAGCGGTGAATGCTTCAACACTGGAAGTTTTAGAAGAGACTGGACAGACCATTTGTCCGAAATGGTGTAGGGTTCCTGCCTGTGCAGGGGTTGGACCGATGACCTCCAAGGTCCCTTCCAATTATTATATTAATTATTATATTATTATTATTATTATTATTATTATTATTATTATTATTATTATTATTATTATTATTATTATTATTATTGTTGTTGTTGTTGTTGTTGTTGTTGTTGTTGTTGTTGTTGTTGTTGTTGTTGTTGTTGTTGTTGTTGTTGTTGTTGTTGTTGTTGTTGTTGTTATTTTCAAGCATCCAATACCTCAATCTAACTGAGAGGAAGATCATTCCATTCCATTCCATTCCATTCCATTCCACTCCACTGTTGTTTGGCTTTGAGTAAACAATTTTCAGTTTTAGGTTCTAGCTATTACATCTCATGCCATTTGCTTCACAGGGTGCTGCCCCTTGTATATCATTCAGAACCTTCAGTACAGAATATCAAACAGTTTGCCTGTGTGGCAACCATTATTCCAGTTGGCTAACTGATACGGCTTTGATTAAGACACTGTAATTAATGATTGGAAGTTTGCTTCCAATTGCTGGAGATATTTTGGGTGCTGACTGGATTCTGGGTATGGTTCAAAATATTGTCAAAGAAATGAAATGTATATACAGTCACTCACAATATTCTCCATTAACAATATTTAATGGAATTTTATGCAGCCAGATCCTTAAATTTGCATCATCTCAGACATATCCTATTATGTGCATTCCTGGTTAATTTAGCTGTTCTCAAGAAGAAGAAGAAGAAAATAAAAAAAATTGTTAATATGCAGAATTGTTTTTTTTTTTTTTAATTTCTGGAAAGCCCAGTGAGATGCTAGACTCCTAAGATAAATATAGGATATGAAGCAGGAGTCTTGGATATGGAATTTACTTCATCACCTCCTTATTCCAATTGGCTAACTGATACTGCTTTGATTAAGACACTGTAATTATTGATTGGAAGTAATGAAAAAGGATAAGAAGGATAGGAAGCACTGAATAATACATCTATCCAGTGTTATGCTGATCCATGCCGCTAATTTATCTTTTTGGCAAAAACTTCCCAGTTTCCCTTTCCCCTTTCTGGCAAAACTTCTGTACTTCTAATGGATACATGAAAATAGGAAATTAAGAAGCCAAACCTTTTGCCAACATAAATATGGAATGATGGGAAAAGCTTTAGCTGCTAAGCTTTGGTCTAGTAGACAGGTGTTTTTAAAAAATCATCAAGGGAAAAAGTTGGCAGACTTTTGTACTAGTCTGGGAAGATAGCTTTTGTTAATTTGTCATGCTGATGATTTAACAGGTCTGGTGACCTAACTAGATGGCAAGTTGACTGCATACAATTCCACCCGTACTAGATAAGGTGCTCTTTTTAGGGGAAGGGAAGAGAGAGAAAAAATAATTTTGATGACTTGTCAGACCTGAGTACTTTTGACTTAAAGCTGAAAGATATATATCAGCTGCTATCCTTGCCAGAGGTTCAGTTTTTCATTCTTGAGTGTTCCTTCTCAGGACATTAAAAAGAAAAGAGTCATCCTGGTCTTAGTTTGGGTCCTCTTGTTCTCTTGGTGCAGAGGAAATGCAACTTCTGTTGCAAGGTCTGAGATAAAGACCAATCCTGAGCACAAGCTGATGTGGGCAGTTGTCACTGGGATGTCATCCTTAAGGATTCCAAACAGCATAGAGTTGCTATTGCTCCCACATCTACTATTATCACTTTGAGGATGAAGATGCCGATTTTAGTGTGCAAATATAATGCAAGAAGCTATAGAAATTGATACTTTTAAATCTAATCTATGAAGTCAGCAGATGAAAGGAAATGGCTCCAAGGATAAGCCAGGTAAGATGAAGATAAGGTCAAGTCACTTCCTTATCATGTTTAAGAAGACACCTATAGATATGTCTTTAATAACTTTTTCTCCTTCAGTGGGGACAAAGGTTTTACTTGTATGCTTTTCATGAATAATAAATAATAAAGAAACATTAAGAGAGAGGATGTGACTCTGAAGTATGTCATGAGCAATACAGTACTATCAAAGATTGATGAGAGGTTCAGAAGAACTAATAGGGAACTTCTAGGTAAGAACACCATTCCAACTTGAGAAAGCACCAGACTTTTGTGATTTGTACTGCAGAGTAGGAATACAATGAACCCTATTCCTTAACCCCACACAGTCTTCTGTACTCATTGTGATTATAGGTGATACAAGAAACAAGATAGGAAAACATTTGAGCTTCCGAGCAGCTGCAATATAGTTCACAGTCCCTCAAAAGCAGCAACAGGAGCCAGAATAGTAGATGAAATAGTTTTATGGCAGCATTTATCTCTATGCAGTCCAAGAGCTCAGACACTGTACTAATCAGAAGGAAAAGGTTGGCTGTGGGTGAGTTTGAAGGGAAAGACTGCCAGATCAATTAATTTATTCCATTTAGGCACTGCCCACTTCCAAACTAATTCTGGACAGAGTGCAATGAAATCAAACAAAACACAATATAATAATGTTATGAAAAAAAAAAATAAGGAATAAAGAACACGAACAGATGGAAAGAACAGCTAATTTCCAAACATATCCAACAGTAACTCCAACCATCCTTTCCCAAGGTCTTGGAGAAAAAACAGATTTTTAAGACTTTCTGGAATGCCAGTTAGGTGGGCACCACATGGTTATTAGAGGGAACTTCATTCCAGAGGGCAGGTGCTGGAACAGAGAAGACACAGATCCTAAGTTCCAATAGGAGACATTTTTTACTTGAGGAATGTAGAGTATGCCAACCCTATCTGCTCTTATTAGCTGAGCAAACACCATGGAAAATAGGCAGTCCTTCAAATAATCATGTCTTAAGTCATGGAGGGCTTTATAAGTAATAGCCAGACCCTAGAATAGCACCCAGAAACATACTGCCAATTAGAGCAGCTGACAAAGCAGGGCTGTCTTATTGGCATACTGCGGAATGCCATCGCAGCCTGCCCACCAATTCTGATCGATCTGAGATACTTCCTTCTGCAATGCCAAAGACAAGAACTTTAGAAATGCTGTTTAATGGATTATTCACCCTAAGATAAGGCTCTTTCTTCCCTTTTTATGACTACCTTTCCCTCTGGATATGGTAATGAATGAAATGCTATTGCTAGAGTCTTCAGTTTTCAAGTTTTAGCGACCTTTTTGTTAGGTTTCATGAAAACACAAGCAGTGGAGATTTTTATTCTCCTTCTTCTAGGAGGAAACCCCCAAACTTCAGGCCAGTTCTGAGCACTAGAATTCCCAGAAGTCTGCGACATCTCTTATTAAAATTACACAATATCAGGTGTGTTTGAGAACGGAGCCGATTCATTTCTGGCTCAATCTGTTTCAAAGTGCAGTCAAACAACTCTCTTGTTTCAAATTCTGCGCTTCTTGTGGAGCATTATCCCGGTCTGCTTGACCATTTCAGGAAGTCTCAGCATTATCTCTTAGCTGTTGCTCCAGGTGACCTAGCAGATCTTTTAAGCAGAAAAGTGATTTGACTGCTCTGCAGCAAGCTCTGTAAAGTCTGCCATGGTGTGTGTGTGTGTTACAAGCACATGCAACATGAAATGACATGGATGGGAAGGGGGCAAACAGTGATAAAATTAGATTAAAATGTCCACAGTTGCACACATTCTTATTTGTGGAATCTTTGGTGCTCTTTGAGTTTGGTTGTTTTCTTGCAGATGTTTCATTACCCAATTAGATAACATTATCAATGCTAATGAGTGTGGCATTTGCACCTTATTTATGAACAGTTGTTTGCCCTGACAGTTTTGGTGGCAGTGTGGTTTTCTCCTGGAAAGTTCCTTGATTAGGGTGTTGTTTTCTGCTTGATTATTTGTCAACATCAATCCCTGCTTATTTGGGTGTTGGTTGCTGGAGATGATGTGCTCTGGTCTTTTTGTTTCCTCTTTAGATTTTTATTATCTCTTTTGTATGCTGTATAAATGTGGTTTATCTTCTTTATGTGTCTACTGATGGCTGATTTGTCTGAATACCAAGCTTCCAGGAATCCCCTAGCTATTGTATATAAACAAGGAGCAAACCCCACACTCACCAGCACTGATATTGTTATCTAGTTGGGATATGTCTGTGAGCAAAGAAGCTAAGAGAGCACCAAGGATTTCACAGTCCAAGCCTGAGCTACATATTTCTCTTCTGTTGGAACCTTGTTTATTCCTCTTGGCATCATTACTCAATCTCAGTACTCTCCAGGTAATAATAATAATAATAATAATAATAATAATAATAATAATAATAATAATAATAATAATAATAATAATAATAATAATAATAATAATAATAATAATAATAATAATAATAATAATAATAATAATAATAATAAAGTTGGAAGGGACCTTGGAGGCCATCTAGTCCAACCCCCTGCTCAGGCAGGAAACCCTATACCATTTCAAACAAATGGCTGTCCAGTCTCTTCTTGAAAACTTCCAGTGTTGGAGCATTCACCGCTTCTGGAGGCAGGTTGTTCCACTGGTTAATTGTTTTAACTGTCAGGAAGTTTCTCCTTAGTTCTAAGGTTGCTTCTCTCCTTGATTAGTGTCCATCTGTTGCTTCTTGTCCTGCCTTCAGGCGCTTTCGAGAATAGCTTGACTCCCTCTTCTTTGTGGCAGCCCCTGAGATATTGGAACACTGCTATCATATCCCCCCTCATCCTTCTCTTCATTAAACTAGACATACCCAATTCCAGCAACCGTTCCTTGTATGTTTTAGCCTCCAGACCTCTAATCATCTTTGTTGCTCTTCTCTGTACTCTTTCTAGAGTCTCAACATCTTTTTTACATCATGGTGACCAAAGTTGGATGCAGTATGCCAAGTGTGGTCTTACTAAGGCATTGTAAAGTGGTATTAACACTTCACGTGATCTTGATTCTATCCCTCTATTAATGCAGCCTAGCACTATGTTGGTACATAGACTTCAACTCCTAACATATCTGTGTCTGCATAACCATTGTTGAGAATTCTAATATTGATCCAGACATATGGAAGGTAGCTGTATTAGTGAAGAATTGTATAACTGTACCATCAGGGAAACCAGAAAGACAAAATGGAAAGAAGGAAGGAAGGAAGGAAGGAAGGAAGGAAGGAAGGAAGGAAGGAAGGAAGGAAGGAAGGAAGGAAGGCCAAGTTCACGACTAATTTCATAATATGAATTTAGGAAAACGTCAGTCTGTTGACTAATTAGCAAATGTATCATATATATGTCAGCTTTTTGATAGTAATAAAACTTCCATACACAAGTAGAGGAAAAATGTGCTTTAAAGTATGTGAAATTGTTTTCTTTTTGTCTTAGCTTTCAATAAGAATTAACAGCTCTGCTAACAGCTCATAAAAACAATGTGATGATCATAAATATTAAATTTGGCAAGTTTTTATGAAGTAATGGTCTTATGAAATGGAAATTTATTCTGGTGGAAAACTGAAACAAAGCTGTGAGTCAGCTGAGATTTATTTTTTTAATGTTGCAAAAAGAAAGAGAGAACAGAAATACATCGAAATGGCCGAAATTAAAACAAGAGACTATTAATTAAAGCAGTTTGCTCTATCTTTATATTTTTCTTCCAGTATTTCTTTTGATAACAACTGGGTTATTTGCTCTGGTGTCCAGTGGGTTTTTCCTAGCAAATATCATATATATTTACTAGTTTATTGCAGATTACTTGTTGCTACATCACAGAAGAACTGAATAGCCAATAGCTATACCTAAAACATCAAACCAACAGTCAATAAAATATAACCGCTCCATCAATTGCTCTGATTTGTTAGACTATAGACAGGGATAATGTATTGTCTACTATTTTGTAAGGAAGGATTGATGATCCCCAATCATCAATTTCATCTTAATCATTAGAAGGTTTGAATGGATCAATGATGAATGACTTTATATAATTCATCATTGATAAATGGATGAATTTATCAATGATGAATATATAAAACCTTAGTAAGACCACATCTGGAATACTGCATCCAGGTTTGGTCATCACATTACAAAAAAGATGTCGAGACTTTGGAGAAAGTGTAGGGAAGAGCAACTAGGATGGTTAAAGGCCTGGAGATTAAAACATATAAAGAATGGTTGCAGGAACTGGGAATGGATAGTCTAGAGAAAAGAAGGACTAGGAATGACAGTATTCCCATATTTGAGGGGCTGCCACAAAGAAGAGGGGATCAACTTATCATCCAAAGCATCAGAGAGCAGGGCAAGAAATATTAGATGGAAACAAATCAAGGAGAAAAGCAACCTGGAATTAAGGAGAAACTTTGTAACAGTGAGAACAATTAACCAGTGGAACAGCTTGCCTTCAGAAGTTGTAGGTGCTTCATCACTGGAGGTTTTAAGAAGAGACTGGACAGTTACTTGTCAAATTGTATAGGTCTCCTGCTAAAGCAGGTGGTTGGACTAGAACACGGGTCGGCAACCCGCGGCTCCGGAGCCGCATGCGGCTCTTTGAGGGATCACCTGCGGCTCCGGAGCCTCCGCCGCGGGCGGGTGCGCATGCGCGGGCGGGTGCGTGCGCGCATGCGGGGCGGGTGCGCATGCGCGAACGGGTGCGCATGCGTGGACGGGCGCACGTGCGCGTGCGCATGCGGGGGGTGCGCATGCGCGGACGGGTGCGCGTGCGCGGACGGGTGCACGGGCGCGAACGGGCGCGCGCGGGTGTGCGCACATGCGCGCATGCGCGGGCGGGCGCGCATGCGCGGGCGGGTGCGGCTCCCAGGGGTTTTTTTTTTTAGGGAAACGGGTCCGTGCGGCTCGTTGGATATTTCGGCTGGCCGACCCATGGACTAGAAGACCTCCAAGGTCCCTTCCAGCACTGTTCTGATTAATTCAAAGTAAGTTATTTTTCTCATCTAAATCATATAACAACTATAACCAAATATGTGTGCATGCAGGTATTCATATATTAATGTGTACATTGTAGACAATATTTCATTCTTATTGACTTTTCAACTAGATAGTTCCCCAAAAAACAAAACAGTAAAATGATACTAGAACAGAACAAAATTACACAAATACACATTCATTTGGTTAAAGACTAGGATAGCTTAGTCTTAACATGCTATCTGGGAGATTCTGGGAATTGAAATCCAAATATCTTAAAATTTGCAAGGTTGGGAAACATTGCTTTAGATGGTTTAACATCTTGGTTTTTTATTCTCCTTGTGGATCTTCATCACTCCATGGTAATATCAAATATATTCTATTTATTTTTGTCTTCATTCCACTTGAACTTTTGGGAATATTGACTTTGGCATGGTATTAAAGGACAAGTGAGGCTTTCTGTCAAGTAAAAATTGTGTGATCTTTTTTCATAGCTTGCTTGCATTCTGCAGAGTAGACATTTGCTATATTTTTCTTTCTCTTACTCCTAATTTATTGCTTGGATGGCTAGAGAATCCCTTCACCTTTCCTTTTCATGTAATTGAGAAAATAATGTGAAGAAAAATTCTGCAGAAATTCTGCTTTTTCCTCTGCAGTTTGAATGTTTCCATATTTTTGCTATTTCTCTTGATGAGCTCTATTTAGAGACTCTTCAGTGCAGCTTTGCTTTCAACTTTTTTAAAAGTCCTCCTTTTTAATTAGCAGCTCACAAATATAGCTGTTGTTAGAAAAGGGAGAGAAGATCATATGGGAACTGACAGAACGAGGTGAAAACAGCTTCCGCATCTTAGACACTGAGCTTAATTTTGTGCATCTGGTAAGAAAAAATTGTTGCCATCCAGAAGGTGTATAATAATTAATTGCTATAATTTGTCAGGAATTTAAGGTATGTGATATATGGGAGGCTGTTTGTTGTCATATGTCATTTCCTTCTTGGCACCACAAAAATAAAACAGCTTTTTAAAGCATAAGGTATTTTGAAATGGCCATTCTGCAGTAAACTATTTTAATTGCTTTAAAATGGTCTTCTTCCCTTTTTCTGTATTCTATGTATTTTCCTTTGGAAAAGGTGTCACACTTGTAGCTTTTGCAGGATAAATGTAGGGGGGGGGGAGATTGTTTTAGAAACCCTTTCCATGAGGAATTTTGTGTCCTTAACTTTTGTACCAAATCTAACTTCCTTTATTAGCTAATTTATCTATCATATTTTATCCCCTGCTGGGAAATCCTGCAGCATTTGAATGAATTTTCTTTCATGCTCTTTGGGACAGCCTTCTATTTATTACTCAGAGGCAGCTCTGTACTTGAACAGGCGATTGTTTACTGGATGCCTGCACTCTACATTCTGCCAGCTTTAACGGCTACATTGTCCAAAATGGGAATTCCTGAACTCTTAAGGAGGCATGGAATCAGAGCAAGAAGGTCACATGTTCTGAATATTAAACTCATTTCCCAGCCCCTTTCCCAATTCAGAGATAAATTTAGATTTACATATTGGGGGGGGGAATCAGGAAGTGGATGAAACAATGCAAAGAGCTTCTCTTTTAACTTCTGGTCATTTAGAATCCTCTCATATCAATTCATCTTGACCGTTATGCTATAGCATGGGTCTTAATGAATAGAAAGTGGAATGAAACAATATCTTGGGGGAAAAAAAAAGATTGCTATAAGTGAAGGTAATACTGGGGAAATTTAATTCAGGGACTGCAATTATGGGGTAAAACAGTTGCTATACTTTGATGTATTGGTGAGAAAGGGGGGAGGAGAAGTAAAGATATAAACTGAGCGGGAAATCACCCTTCTGTCTTCCTTTGTCTGGAAGTTTACATCCTTTGCCCATTAAATCTAGTTCTTTAAGGTCTAAATCAAATATAATAATGGTATTTTATAATGTGTGAACAAGAGACAATTTCAATAATCTTGGTTATAAACACACTCAAGAGCATTGCAGAACAGCACACACTTGCTGTAAAATTTGGCTGCACATCCTCTTAATCCAGAGCCTTCACTTATCTGAAACAGTGAAGCCAAAGCTAAGGAAAGCATTCAAGAAAGTTAATTTGAAAAACAACATTGCACTGAATATTATTTTTTTGTCCAAATTGCATCTGTTTCCCCTTGTTCTACTTCTTTCTGTATGAGAACAAATATCTGTGATTTTCCAGTCCACTTGCATTGACTGTTACATACTTATAAAGTAATAAGAAAGAAACCAGGCTGTCAAGAAGGAACCAGACCATCAAAGAACACAGTGGCTGGACACTATCAAAGCTGACACCAGCCAGAGCATAGAAAAACTCAAAGAAATAGTGGAAGGTGAGAAGGTGTGGCAAGATCTCACCCATCAAATCATCAAGAGTCAGACTCAAGTAAAAGGATAACATCATCATCATCAAAGTTACAAGATGAAGATGCAATCCCATGCTGGCTAGGGAATTCTGGAAATAGAAGTCCATGCACCTTCAAGCTGCCAATATTGAGAAACACTGTATTATACTAGAATAAGAAAAAGATAATATGCTACTTTATACTGCAAATATCCTTCCCTCCCTTCCCTTGTCAGAAGATGAAAAAAAATGCATGTGAAATTGAATGACTCTAAGAACCATTGAACCAAAATAGGTCCATCAGCCCTTCGAGGTAGCCAAGTTGGGAAACAGATTTGAATAGAAATGGAATTATATTTTATTGATATAGGTTACAGTAATAAAATCTTGAAAGCTTGTCATATTTTCCTCCATCCCATTTACATCAAAAAGAATTCTGATAAATTCACTATATATTTCTAATGTTCTCTTCTATTCCCAGACTTAGGTCATGTTTTGCTAACTGCTGCATTCTTTCTCCAAACTTATCTCTCTGGTTCTCTATAACATACTGTATCTTAACCAAGTTATATTGCATTAATATTTCTTTCAACTTTAGTAGTTGATTATTAGTAAACTCAACCAACTAGTTTGAGTCTTTCAAGACTTTTAACTTATTAGTAGACATACAAATCTGCAATGCTCCACATTTTTCAGATGCCAGCAGTGAGTCTTAAATCTGTATTATTATATCTTGATTTGAGATCAAAACACACCATATTTGTAACACATAACAGTCGGATGAGTGCATGCCTAAAAGATGTGGAACATTTAGATGTTTAAAAACATATTACAGGATCACAGTCTTGCATTCATAGACTGGCTGTAGTCCCATTTTCTCCCTCTGGGGAGGTGAACCACTCTTTCTCTATCACTCCCATAAGGATTTGTCTGCTTTCACTAAAACAGTAGGTGAAAATAATAGCATTTATTACATATCATCCAAGTATTTAGAAGAAGAAAGGAAGGGAAGCCTGAACATTTCCCCTAGAACTCAACATATGCTATTCAACATTATTTTATTTCTCTGCCCTCTTTATTATCTTGTAAAAAGTTTTAAAACTTCAGCCAGCAGATGTCTCTGTTTTCCTGGTCTCAGATTATCTATACCTGGTTTCTTAATTAATTAATTCATTAATATAATCTGTAAGCATATAGAAAGAAGTAATCCCAATTACTGTTTTCTGGAACATCAGTGTGTGAAAAATGTACTTAGGACTCTGCGTCCATCCTTTATATCCCTTAATACGCAAGCCTAAAACTGGGCGGATAATAGGATTCTTCATCCTTGCTGCCAATTCTCTCCACGTCTTTCCTGGTACACATCTCAAGCAATTCCAAGCCAAACGGCTGGTATTCTTTCAAAGGCAGCCTCTGCAAGGTGACATGAAGCCCCTGTTTCTCCCTTCCTCCTCCCAGAGATTCAGCACTGGACAGCTCCCTTCTGCTCACCTAGTGGCTGCCTCGTGATTGACAGCTGAAGCGGCCATAGAGCGCTCAAGGCATTCGGAGCTCACCTATGAGGGCGAGTTGCGGAAGGGAGGGGAGGTAAGAAGGGGTTGGCCATGTGGGTTAGAGCTGTCTAGTTAACAGGCAAGGAAGGAGGGGGAGTTAAGGCTGAGCTGGGAAAGCCCGGCGCTCCGGCCAGCGGGCATCTGCCCCCGAAAAACATCCCCTCCCAGAAGTCCCTCACGGCCCTGCCACTCTCGCTCCATCTCTCTCCTTCTCGGCTGCCCGGTGCACGAACCGCAGCTCTCTCCTGTCCCCTCAGGGAGCGATGCCCGGAGACTGCGAGAGCGAGTCTGGATGCTTTGCGCGGCTGGGTAGCGAAGCGGGAGGACGCGCCGCTTGATCGAGAATGGAGCAGCGGCGGCAGCAAGAGGAGGACCGCGAAGTAGGTCTTTAAAATACCTTCTACAAGCGTTGTCAGCGGCAGATGGGGGATATAAAGACCGAAGCGGGCCAACGGTAGATTCTCCCTGTAGCCAGGCGCGATGTAACCTGGTCTCTGAGCCAGGCGCCGCCTGCGTAATTGCCAGAACTTGCCCCACCAGAGAAAGCTCGCTGGACCATTGCTACAGGTGATTCGGATTCTTCCCCTCCCTCTCTCCCCCCCCCAATCCCCAAGTTCACTTGGAGCATCCTGCTCCACGAATTTTGCTTTCTTGTCTTTTTCCCAATGCTGTTGAAGTACTCACGTTTTTAAAACAAATTGGAAGTGGGTTGGGTCCAGAACTTGAGAGAAGACGTTTTTCTTAACTGAGTGGAAAAGATGGATTTGCTGTGGCTTCTTCCCATCTTACTCCTTGCTCACCTTGGGTATGTGATTGATGCCAACCAAGGACCAACGGAGCCTGGTAAAAGGAAAGCAATGAAGGAGAAGCCGTCTGTTTATAATCATGACAAGAAGGTGGATGTTCCTTTCTCTCCTTGGAGCAGATCAAGGGAAGAGAACCTAGTATTGGCCCAGAGAATTTCCCAGGAGATTCCTCAAAACGTGGCTTCATTCCTGTATACTGGTGATTCTTGGGAACTGAAGCAGGCCAACTGCTCTGGGCGCTATGAGCTGACGAGTTTGGCTGGAAAGTCTCGTTTGGCCTCACACCCCTCACTGCACGGAGCTCTGGATACTCTTCTCCATGCAATCAACTTTCTCAACATGATTCTGCAGAGCAATAAATCCCATGAACAGAACTTGCAGGAAGACATTGAATGGTACCAAATTTTGATCCGAAGCCTGCTGGAAGGAGATCCCAATATCTCCAGGGCTGCCATCACCTTCAACCTAGAGCCCTTGTCCTCTGTCCCTCAAATCTTTCTCCAAGCCAGTCGGCAGAATAGCCAGATCCTGCTGCAGGACTTATCTTCAGTGGCTCATCAGTTGGCCAATGTGTCTAGTGAAACTGAGTGGTTCCATAGTCTGAAGCGCAGGTGGAGGCCACATCAACATCGAAAGGTCTCAAATTCTGGTTCTAAGGCCCAGGAAGGCAGCTTGAAAAAAAGAAATGGACATCACCCTGCAGAGAAGACTCATATCAAGTGGTCCTCCCCGTACCTGGAGTGTGAAGATGGAAATTACAAACCTACCTGGCTAGTTACATTGTCTGCTGCTTTTTATGGGTTGCAGCCAAATCTCCTTCCTGAATTCAGGTAGGAGTTCTGAATTTTATTAGAATATTGATCTTTAAAAGCACATCTGAATTAGCAGTAACTTCACTGAGGATTAATTCAGTGAACAGAAATAAAGAATAACAAATATGAACAAACTGATGCCTATCTTCCTCAGTCTTAGCCTGTAGATGAAAATACTTCAGCAATCTGTAGTGCAATCCTACACATATATGCCAAGGTATAAGTTCCTTGGAACTAACAGAATTTATTCTTAGGAATATAGATATATTTTTAATATACAAGTTGGACTTCACATCTCATTTTTAAAAGTATAGAAGAAGCTTCCTTTAAAAAAAAAAGTGCCCAGTTTGAAGTTAGCAACATACTCCTCAAGCGATGAAAGTCCTTTGGTGTTTTTTCCATGGACTCTGATGTGGGATTACTACGTTAGAGAAAATCCGCATATAACCAAGCATGGAAAGCTTAAGAAAAATGGAAGCAGAAGTATATGCTTCCTCATGATAGGTTCAAGTCCCAGTCAGTCTGCAATCAGGGAATTCTCTTGCTGTAAGTAGAAGTAAAATGCCAGTGTTGTGCTCTAGCTAAGTTTATTGGGGCTAAATTCCACAGCCTGTAAAAGAGCTGAAGTTAATCCAGGCTGGCCTGAGTCACTAGTTACAATGAGATGATACTCAGTACAGTTCGCTAAAGTAAGTTTCACATTGTTTACAGAGTTTGTTCTATAATGGGGGTGGGGAATTTGTAGTCTCCCAATGTCATTCCACAGCATTTTTCAAGAAGCCCAAACAGTATAGCTCATGATGTGGGATGTTGGGAACTGTAGTTCACCCTTACTTGGAGATCTCAAAGATCCAATATTGTAACCACAGTAATGGTTAATTTATTCTGGATTAGAGCTTCAACAGTAAGTGCTTTTGCCCAGTCTTGCACAGTTTAAACTAACTCCAACCTCCCCTCCTCCCCCAATTTGTATTCTTGGTATTTACATTTTCAAATATCTGTTCATGAGGCCCACAGAAATGAAATGCTTACTATCCATTATATTAACAGCAGCAAAAAAAATAAATGTTCATGTAGCCAGAGAATCAATTTTTTTAATGCATTAGTAGAGGTATACACTAGCTATATTTATGCAAAATGATTAAACTGGTTACTGAATTCATTTTCTGGGCTTGCATAATAGAGAGACCATAAATTAACCACATGACCTGGTTGAATATATTGTGTGAAAACACCTATGATACTGAGCTGCAAACAACAGGCTTTGTCAGGTCTGGCCATTCCCCAGCTTTCAATTGGTCAGGCATTTCAACTAGGAAAGAAAATCTTTCTTCCTGTTTATAGAAAGCTGTTTGGGAACACAAGCATATCCTTACATCCCAGACTCAATTGTGAGCTATCTCTAAATGTTCTAATCTTTCAGCTCCTTCAGGCCCTTCTGCTGGTTTCTGCCCTTTTTCCTTCATTGTTGTAGATGCTCACAGATTTTGCCTGGACTGTGCCTGTATGTGTATATGTATATGTGGTGTATACACACACACACATTAATTGTTTGTAGTGGCTTTCCTCCAGAAGTATGTTGCTTTGGTCAGAGTGAAGCGTTATATTTGCTTATGTAGTGCACAATCAATAATATTTACACAAACCTATGATGATGTCCTGCATATTTGCTCAGGCCTATTGAAATAGAGGCCTCTTTAAAGAAAAGTTGTAAATATGTTTTTTTAAGATTCCAAAGGGGTTGAGAGACGCTATTCACCCTCTGTAGTACTTTTGCTCCAGTATCATAATAAAGTCATCCAAATAACTTTCAAATATTTCATGAGAGTTATATTAAAATAGGTTATAGCCTATTTTTACGAAAGGCTGAGAATTATGCAATTGTGGAATTACAAAGGAACATATATAGGCCCTTATGTTTTACCTTCTGCACCATGCAAGAATCCAGATTAAAGCACCCTTGTAACTTACTTCCTTCCTTCCTTCCTTCCTTCCTTCCTTCCTTCCTTCCTTCCTTCCTTCCTTCCTTCCTTCCTTCCTTCCTTCCTTCCTTCCTTCCTTCCTTCCTTCCTTCCTTCACAATTGCACTGGGACTTTCTTTGGCTCTTTGCTATTTTTGTCAGTAAGTCGTAACCTGGGAGGCATCACCATCAGAGATCCTTCAGTTTGGATTAGAAAATATGCACACCCAATTGCAAAGCTACTTTTTGCTGAATTTTTCTGAATGTCAAATAAATTTTACCATTATGAAAGGAGTGGGTAGATTACTGTTCAATCATTACTTCTAAGATGCTTCACTTCTGATATCTCTTTGCATGAGTATATCCTGATTAAAGTGTAATCACGTGCTGTGGAATTCCATGGATATTTCTGTTTTGGATATAACTACTACTAATAATAATTTCATTCTTAAACTAACAATATTGGCTGTGGTGCTTTGAATAGTAATCCAACCTTATAAACTTTGTTAATGCAATATGTGCAGACCAACTGCCCAGTAGAGGTCATCTTGGTAACAACTGCAAAATATTTTCTAGTTACAAAGTTTAATTTCGGCCACAACATAGTTAATCAACACATAGTTTCTTCTCTTAACTCAAAGATGTTATCACAAAAAAACAGCTGAGAATTTTTAACATTGTTCTTGTTTTCTTGGAAGGATATTCTTCAGGAATGCTAGCATATGCATGAGCTATGCTTGGAGAGTTTTTCTAATTTGAGAAAATTTTTCATAATTTTGCAGCAATGTTGCAAACATTTTTCTTTTCACAACCACTCACATTAACAATTTGCAATTGTAGGAAAGATCTATCAATAATTTTATAATGCAACTGAAATTATGATGAGAAACAGAATTAAAGATTGATGATGCAAAAACATTTTAAAAGTCTCCTGTAGGGCATAACCAGTATCGGTAGCTTCTTCACATAATCCCGGAAGCATTTCTTTGGCATCCCCCAAGTGTCTTAACTGCTGTTGTTTTCTCAATATTCAGGATTTTTCATGAGCTAAACAGCATCCCACCAGCTGCCCAAGTACAAAAACTGCTATCCATCCATCCATCCATCCATCCATCCATCCATCCATCCATCCATCCATCCATGTCTTTGCTTCACTGTGTTTTCATGGTGAAATGGCTGGTGGGGGAGGGGAAGAACCATCTGATCATCACTCATTTTAAGAAGCCTGGTGGCACAGTGGCAAGACCATATGGTGCCCATTTCTAGTAATTTAAGCTCTGTAAAAAGGTGACAGGGGGAGCAGAAAAGCTAGTATCTGATATGAGTTCCCACCAAAGATAAACTGCCTGCTCTGAAGCTTTTGCTTTAATCCTTCAAAAAAATATTTGCAGTACTCATTTGACTGAATTATAGAGTTGCTTTTGATATCCTGCAAAGCCATGGAATAGAGGGTTGTGGCATCATTCCCAAATAAGTGCCAGCCAAATGTATAGAAGAGGCCTTAGACACCATGATTTTCCCAGGAAGAAAAAACATTCTTTGTATATTGATTTCCCAGTTCACGACAAACTCATATAATAATGTATCTGTTTAAATAGACTAAATATCAATGCAATCTTGGGATGGGATGGAGCTTTCTTAATTTCTATAAATGCACAGGTCTCAACCTTCAAGGGCTTTTCTAAGGAGACCAGAAAGGCCAGGGGACCTTTCTCTTATTTGATCATTATTAATTGAATTAATTGAATTGATTGACTACATTGTCCATTTTAAAGATCAGCTAATGTACTAGTATTATTAATGGGTCTAATTGTATTCAGTACACTAATTCATCTGGAATTTTTATGAATGATAGATTATTTGGATGCTTCATTTTTGGATTTTTGGAAAACTGCTGAGAATCCTTGGAAGATCTGATGGTACACAAATGCAATCAATAAAAAAAAAGGAATTTTGAGACCAGGTCATGGGCACTCTCCTAAAATGTTGTCAGGCATGACCGGTCCATTCATAGTCTGGTTGACCTGCGGAATGTAGACACTGCAGCAGCTTAGTTCTGTAGAATATTACTTGCTGTATCATTGCTTTTTGCAATTCTTATCTTAGACTTCTCCTTTCCCTCCATGGGACTTTTTTGATTTCAGAAGAATTCCTGGAAATAAAAATAATATTGGAGACGGCGGCGCTTTGTTTTCTAACATAAGGTCTTCCCATTTAAAAACTATTGCTTTAAAATGCAATGTATCAAGTAAGGCAGATAATTGGATAAGTATGAGAGGGGGGACTCATTAGCACCTCAAGATTCACATTGTAGTTTTCTACAAATAGACAAGTCATTGGAGAATTGTAGCTTGTTTTATGTTTCTGTTTATTTTGGAATAACCTCTGCAGAAATGGTTAGAGTTAGGTTCCTGCAGGGCCAAATTGCTGACTTTATTTATTTATTTGTCATGTTTGACAAATGTTTGTGTGCCCATCTCACAAACAAGTGATTCTGGATGGCATAGAGCAAAACTAAAGACAATTTATTCAAATAAGAATTAATATTATTACTTTATTATTATTATTAAAAACTTCTAAACTTATCAAAGGCACAAAACTAAAAATTAAAAAAATATTAGGCAAAGAGTAGGTATTAGTTATACTGGAGCCATCTTATTATTTCATCAGTTCCCTGAGGTCCAGAGGCCGAACAACATATCCAGGTCTTGAGGGAATTCCAGAAAGATAAAAGGGATGAAGCCACCCTCACTTCAAGGGGAAGAGTGTTCCATAAAGGGGAAGCCAAAGCAGAAAAAGCTTTCTGCCCAGGACCTGCCAAATGAAGCTCCTAGCTGAAGGGATCCTCAGCTTGTCCTCTCTGCTACATCTCTTCTGAGTTATCTCTGCTGGGTTATATTAGTCCACAGAGATTACATTTGTCTTGAAAAGTGATAACGTTTTATCCACAATTCTCAGAAGGAGTTATTTGTTCCCTTCAGAGTCACTGGCCAATGGGCTGAGATCTTATTCAGGGAGGGAGGAGAAGCAAACTTGTTGTCTGCTCTTGTTTCTCTTTCTTTCTTGCTAGTAAAGATGATTCACATGAAGCCCTAAATTAGCCCATTATATAGTTATGAACTGCGAAGCAGAGATAGCCATGCTTGAGATAAGTCCTGGAAATCTTATTAATCTGGTTTTAAGATGGTATAATAGTATGTGGGAAAGACCTTAGGGGCCCAGAAGAAGAGATACTATCTAGAGAACAGCCAGATAAAAGAGACTATAGCTCACAGCTGGGTACTGGGCAGGGCACGAAGCTCAAAAGAGACCTTTCCTAGTTTCTCAGGAAAATTGTTCTTTCAGACTTGAAAGACTTTTGTTACTGAAGCTTTACAATAAAGGGAAAATATCATTTTCTTAGCTTATATTGCCGTGTTTCCTCTCTGGCCAGCCTGGTAAGATTGATAGATTGGAACACCACCTCAAGTCAAGCTTAATTCATAGAATTACCTAGAGAAGTCCACATTGTTTTTAGCATCCATATGGATTTGGTTTGCCATTCCCTTCCAAATCTAGCCCATAGTTTGGATTTCTAATGTATCCCATCCAAATATGAAACTTGGTTCAGCTCCTGTTCATATACTTTTCTTGGCAAAACTCTGGTTATTATTACCTTCCCTATGATATTTTTTCACTTCTCAGCCTCTCTGATTCCCTGGTGGACTCTCATCAAAGAACCAAATAAAGTGAATATACTTAGGGGTTTGTTTGTTTGTTTGTTTGATCCATCATGTTAGGATTGCTACCACTTGTTTAGACTAATCTTGTTCTACCTGATCTTAAATAAGTGAGTAAATATATATTTAAAGAAAAATAGTGAGCATCCTGGGTTGCTGTTCTGTAGATATTCTAGAAAGAATTTTGGCAAATGCTCTGTCTGTTCCTAGCAACCTCATTTATTTTTTACTTGTGCCAGTGCTGGCATTAATATTAGGCAGAATGATATATTAGATCCATAAATGACCAATATTCCATTTTGTTCTTTCCAATGATGGCAATTTATGCAGCCATTTGTGAAATGTTTGCTATTGAAATTCAAGGGCACAATTTCTGGAAATTTAGAAAAGCAGGATTGAGGATCACACAAGTCTGCTCCTGCAGGTTGCTCAAACCCTGGATTACAGAAAGGCAGATTTTACCATTCTTGGTGAAGTTTGCTCCATTGCAAAAATGTTAGTCTGTCCACAGAGGCTGATAGATTCTATAGGATTCCAGTCTTTTCCTGAAGAAGTTTTCTTGAAGCTGACTGTCACTCCATCAGTGGCATGACTGATGCATAGAAAAAGAGTCTCCTTGGAAGCTGACACATTCAGTAGGTGCTGAATGCCCAACACTTTAGAATTTAGAGTGGTCATGGATGCTCTCAACAGTGAGGGCAGACTGAGCCATAGTAGAGCAGGTTAAGAAACAAATCCAGCTGGATATAGTGGAGATTTCATAAGGCCTATGCTGTGCCTCTCAGGAGGAGCATTCTGTCTCTATAAACCATGAAAGGCTGATATTAGGCTGATAACCCAAGTTCTTGCTGATGCTCATATGCCACCTGAGCTCCATTTTGAATGACATCACTTAGATAACATCACTTAGATGTCTATTGGGATAGATATCACTTGGAATGATGTCAGATTTGGAATTATCATCCATACTCTGATGATACTCAACTATACTTCTTCTGGATCCAGTCTTTGGAAATCATCCCAAGCTCTGTAGGTATCCAGGCTTTAAGGAACTGGATATGGGAGAATAAGATGAAACTAATTTCAGGGTTTTAGAGCAGGGGTCTTCAAACTTGGCCCTTTTATGACTTGTGGACTTCAACTCCCAGAATTCCTCAGCCAGCGTGCCTGGCTGAGGAATTCTGGGAGTTGAAGTCCACAAGTCATAAAAGGACCAAGTTTGAAGACCTCTGATTTAGAGGGACAGAATTTAGGTTTCAGAACATATTTCTGTTCAGGGCAGAGTTGCAATCCCCTTTAAGGAGAAGGTTGAGGTTTAGTGGTCTTTGGGGATCCAGCACTAATACCAGACAGCCCCATAATATCAGTAGCAAGGAGACTTGCCATTTGCCCATTCTGAAATTATAAAAACATTCAGCTGATAAGTATGTGTCAATCTCAGTGAAAAGTGTGGTTTTTGTGACTCTCTTGGATTATTGGCAGGATAGTTCTTAAGCTCTGCCCAGATCTCTGCTAGACCACATTGAAACAATTTCATTGAATGCTTATTGTCTTCTGAAATACTACAATCTAGGACTGGGCTCAGATTTATTTATTTTTGCAAGGCCATTTAATTCCATAGTTCAAACTTTTATATTCTCTATTTGCTATTGCTACTGCTGCTGGTAGTATTATTATTTATCTATATTTTGATGGATGCCAGCTTTGTTTTCCTTTACCCTTGTAAGCTACCCAGAACTATTAACAGAGTCAGCGATGCGTAACGTTTCTAAATAAATAAATAATAGGTAGGATAATTTTCGCTGAATATTTACTAGCTGAATCTTATAGCTGAACTGAATGTTCAGAATGTTTAAAAGATACCATGGAAGAGGAACAGTTTTTACCAGACAAAACACAGTGTGATTTGAAAATGGCTTTAATAATAAAAGGCTACAAAAATGACATGGAAGAAAATGCTAAACTGGATATACAAATAAAATCAGCTGATGTCTTAATAATTAAAGGTATAGAAACAACAAACCAAAAGAGTGACCTGGATAACTTTCTTATATTGAACTTACAAAAGATCTTGTTAAAGTTTTGAAGAATTTTTTGAGAAGGGACAAAGACATTTTAAAAAATAATAATAATAAAGTTTTAGGTCAGTATTTGAAGGTTCTAAAGATCATTACTGTTAAAAATAAAAGGAAGAATATAAAGTTGGTTTATTTGATCAAGATTAAATAGCTACAGTATGTTATTATCTCTTGTAAACCTTAATAGAATGTTGCTAACCAGGACTGAACCATGAATATTTGTTTAAATATTAAATATTTGTTTATAGATGAAAATGAGATATGAGAAGAAGAGATAATTTGTTGAATTCTAAAAGAATTGATGTTGCCAAAATTGTTTATGCTTCTTATGAGGGGGAAGTCGTTTCTTTATCTATTTCTTTTCTTTTTCTTTACTATATTCTTATTTTTTCCCTTTTCTGTTTTTCTTTGTTTTTTTCCTTTTCTGCACTATTTTTTATTTTTATTTTTTTATTATATAATTATTCTTACCTTTCTAATTTTACTAGAAAAACAGAAAATTCAATTAAGGTGATCCGTTCACATTCGGAAAGAATAAAAACAAAAGGGAAAACGATTCCCGTGTCATTATATTATTGCTATTAATCACCACACATGCCTTCAAAAATAGGCTTTTAATTTCTCTTTCTCAATGTAACTGAATGATAATGATGCTTTAAAACATCTCCAAACTCCTCTGGTAAATCTCTTAAGAGTAAAAGAAATGAAATATTCATCTTTATCCCCTTAAAAAAATATGGCACTGAATTTTTCCTTCTCAAAAAAGCCTCTGTGCACCATCTGTTAGGGACATATTAAAATTCTTCCTGATTTGCTCTTTCCCATTTCATTGCTTGGAAGGAGAGATGTAACCTTTCAATAAATAAGGCACCAACGTTTGATATCCTTTCCAGCTTATCTCGGAGTTCCAACATGTAAAGCAAAATGTGCTGCACATTTTAAATTATTATTTTAATTTTTCTCTTTTCAAAGGGAACAAGCTGTTTTCACATTTAAGGGCAAGGGTAGGAAGATCTGATTGGCAAGAAATCAAGCAAGATTTATAATGCCCAGGTGTTTAACAATAAGCAGTAGTAAAATGAGTCTTAGCTCAAGGCTCCAAAGCATTGCTAGAATTCTGAAATTGGAGAGGGTGAAACCAAGAACTGAATTATTTTGATTTTCTTTTTTTGTTTCTGATCCTTGAAGCAAATCAATGGACTCTAAATTCTTTAATACTGAAATATTTCATATGTGTTGCACCTTGCCCTGTGGAACAGGTACAAGCAATGCACTTTATCATTTATTGCCATGCAACGAAGAAAAAGCACTTAACTTTCTATATAGCTTTTAAAAGATGAATGAGTTATGATTTGAAGAGGCATTATTTTGGGTACTTCTGCTTAAGTATTTAGGGCATTAAAGGTAGCAGCAGTATTTGGACTTGGCTTGGAAACAGACAATCTCCCTAGTGAAGATCTGGACCGGTACCTGGAAAGCCCCGATACTAGTCCATCCTCAACTGTGGAAGGTCATTTTCTGGGCAAGTCTTTCTCTCTCAGTCCACCCTTCCACAGAGTGCTGTAATGCAATAAAACAAAAATAAAAAATTGCATTGTAAAGCAACAAAACAGGAAGAAGCCCCTTTAGTGCCACATTTTGAGCTCTAGTGCAAAAGGTGGGATACAAAGTTAATCAATACATAACTTGTATGTCTTAATCCAGTGTTGGCTGGGAAATTCTGGGAATTGAAGTTCACACCTCTTAGAGTTGATAAGGTTGAAAAACATTGCCAGCGTTTTAATAAGTGCTTTCAAAATGGAAGCTTTCAGGTTATCTTTAATGCCAGTCTTATGGTCCACCTTTTATATAATCCATCTCTGGAAGGTTACCATGGCATAGACCACTGTGGCCAAGTCCCTCTCTTTCCCGTGAAGGGATGCAGTGAGCTAGCCGGGTAAAAACACTTTGAGTTTTTGAGACTGCTTCACCAGAAGTGCCCAAACTTTCTCTTGGCTCTCAGCATCTCTTTGCATCTGATATGCTCTTCTTGGGGTGAGGAGTTGCTACTCATCCTCATATCACTAGCTGAAAATAATTCTGGCTCAATTTAATGAAAGAGAAAATAATTCAAGGCTTTTATATGTGTGAATGTAGGAAGGTACAATAATATTCAGTCTTCACATTTAACAAATCTTGCCTACCTGCATAAAGAAATATTCAGTCTTTGCTATGTTTCCCTGACTAGTAAAATTAGCCAAGCAATAATAAGAAAAAGAAAATATGTAAAAAAAATAACAAGCTCCTCTGATTCAGTTACTGGGAAATTCCTGGCTATATCCAGGGCCGTGTAATATATCTGAAGGCACATTAGAAACTAGCATAATCTCACTGTCAAGATAGATTTCAGATCAGATAATGGCAAATGGTCCCAAATGGTCCTTGGGGATTCCCTTCTACAGGTGGATACTAATTCATAAGTCTGCAGCATTATACTCTGCTTGATTACATTTATTTTTTAGTGAAGACTGCTGTTCTTTCTAAAATGCACACTGATAATACTGTTAATACATCTGCTCAGTTTTACTAGAGGAAGAGAATAATATTAGTAGAAGATGAACTGCAGAGTGAGGACAGCGATCAAGTTATATCCTCCACATGTCTTAATATAGTGGCCAGTTCATGATATCCCCCACAACATTTTCACTTCTTCATTGAGTACAATTTGCCAATGACCTTTCATCTCCCTCTAGTTAAGAATTATCGTTTCCATATAAGTATCCCTCCTTCATGGATTACTGCCTTGCCGTGGCGAAGGGGCTTGCGTAATTCAATGAAGTTATGAGCTATGCCGTGCAGGGCCACCCAAGACGGACAGGTCATAGCAGAGAGTTCTGACAAAATGTGATCCAATGGAGAAGGAAATGGCAACCCACTCCAGTATCTTTGCCATGAAAACCCCATGGACAGTACCAAAAGGCAAAAAGATATGACACTGGAAGATGAGCCCCTCAGGTCGGAAGGTGTCCAATATGCTACTGGGGAAGAGCAGAGGGCTAGTACTAGTAGCGCCAGAAAGAGTGAAGCAACTGGGCCAAAGCCGAAAGGACGCTCAGCTGTGGATGCATCTGGTGGTGAAAGGAAAGTCCGATGCTGTAAATATCTTTTCTCCATAGGAAACTGGAATGTAAGATCCACGAATCAAGGCAAACTGCACGTGGTCAAACAAGAGATGACAAGACTGAACATTGACATCTTAGAAATCAGTGAACTAAAATGGACAGGAACGGGTGAATTTCACTCAGATGACCATCAAGTATACTACTGCGGGCAAGAATCCCTCAGAAGAAATGGAGTAGCCTTCATAGTCAATAAAAGAGTAGGAAAAGCAATACTGGGATACAATCCCCAAAATGACAGAATGATCTCAGTTCGAATCCAAGGCAAACCATTCAATATCACAGTAGTCCAAGTCTATGCCCCAACCACTGGTGCTGAAGAGGATGAAATTGACCGGTTCTATGAAGCCCTACAGCACCTTATAGAATTAACACCAAAAAATGATGTCCTTATCATCATGGGGGATTGGAATGCTAAAGTAGGAAGCCAAAAGATAACCGGAATAACAGGCAAGTTTGGCCTTGGAGTACAAAATGAAGCAGGGCACAGGCTGATAGAATTTTGTCAAGAGAATATGATGGTCATAGCAAACACTCTTTTCCAACAACCCAAGAGACGGCTCTACACATGGACATCACCAGACGGTCAACACAGAAATCAGATTGACTATGTGCTCTGCAGCCAAAGATGGAGAAGCTCTATACAGTCAGTGAAAACAAGACCAGGAGCTGACTGTAGCTCAGATCATGAGCTTCTCGTTGCAAAATTTAGGCTTAAATTGAAGAAAGTAGAGAAAAGCACTAGGCCACTCAGGTATGAACTAAATCATATCCCTGATGATATACAGTAGAGGTGACAAATAGATTTAAGGAATTAGATCTGATAGACAGAGTGCCTGAAGAACTATGGACGGAGGTTCGCACATTGTACAAGAGGTAGCAACTAAAACCATCCCAAAGAAAAAGAAATGCAAGAAAAGCTGGGTGTCTGAGGAAGCTTTGCAAATAGCTGAGGAAAGAAGGGAAGCGAAAGGCAAGGGAGAAAGAGAAAGATACACCCAATTGAATGCAGAATTCCAGAGAATAGCTAGAAGTGATAAGAATGCCTTCTTAAATGAACAGTGCAAAGAAATAGAAGAAAACAATAGAATAGGGAGGACCAGAGATCTCTTCAAGAAAATTGGAGATATGAAGGGAACGTTTCATGCAAAGATGGGCATGATAAAGGACCAAAATGGCAGGGAACTAACAGAGGCAGAAGAGATTAAGAAGAGGTGGCAAAACTACACAGAAGAACTATACAAGAATGAGCTTAATGTCCCAGATAACCACGATGGGGTGGTCACTGACCTCGAGCCAGACATCCTAGAATGTGAAGTGAAATGGGCCTTAGGAAATCTGAGCAACAACAAAGCCAGTGGAGGTGATAGTATTCCAGCTGAGCTATTCAAAATCTTAAAAGACGATGAAGTAAAAGTGCTACACTTAATTTGCCAGCAAATTTGGAAAACTCAACAGTGGCCACAGGATTGGAAAAGTTCAGTTTACATTCCAATTCCAAAGAAAGGCAATGCCAAAGAATGTTCAAACTATCGCACCATTGCACTCATTTCACATGCTAGTAAAGTTATGCTTAAAATCCTACAAGCTAGACTCCAGCAGTATGTGGATCGAGAACTACCAGAAGTACAGGCAGGATTTCGAAGAGGCAGACGAACTAGAGATCAAATTGCCAACATACGCTGGATCATGGAGAAAGCTAGGGAGTTCCAGAAAAACATCTACTTCTGCTTCATCGACTATGCTAAAGCCTTTGATTGTGTGGATCACAACAAATTGTGGCAAGTTCTTAAAGAGATGGGAGTACTTGTTTCTTGAGAAACCTATATGCAGGTCAAGAAGCAACAGTGAGAACTGGACACGGAACCACTGATTGGTTCAAAATTGGGAAAGGAGTCCAGCAAGGCTGTATACTGTCGCCCTGCCTATTTAACTTATATGCAGAGCACATCATGAGAAAGGCAGGGCTAGATGAATCAAAAGTTGGAATTAAGATTGCCGGGAGAAATATCAACAACCTAAGATATGCAGATGATACCACTCTAATGGCAGAAAGTGAAGAGGAACTAAAGAGCCTCTTGATGCAGGTGAAGAAGGAGAGTGCAAAAGTTGGCTTGAAACTCAACATTAAGAAAACCAAGATCATGGCGTCCGGCCCTCTCAATTCCTGGCAAATAGATGGGGAAGAAATGGAGGTAGTGACAGATTTTATCTTCCTGGGCTCCAAGATCACCACAGATGGGGACTGCAGCCAAGAAATAAAAAGACGCTTGCTCCTGGGGAGGAAAGCTATGGCAAATCTAGACAGCATACTAAAAAGCAGAGACATCACCCTGCCAACAAAAGTGCGTATAGTCAAGGCCATGGTTTTCCCAGTTGCAATGTATGGCTGTGAAAGTTGGACCATAAGAAAGGCTGAGTGCCAAAGAATTGAGGCCTTTGAACTATGGTGCTGGAGAAGACTCCTGCGAGTCCCTTGGACTGCAAGGCGTTCAAACCGGTCAGTCCTAGAAGAGATCAACCCCGACTGCTCTTTAGAAGGCCAGATCCTGAAGTTGAAACTCAAATACTTTGGCCACCTAATGAGAAGGAAGGACTCACTGGAGAAGAGCCTGATGCTGGGAAAGATTGAGGGCAATAGAAGAAGGGGACGACAGAGAATGAGGTGGCTGGATGGAGTCACTGAAGCAGTAGGTGTGAGCTTAAATGGACTCCAGAAGATGGTAGAGGACAGGAAGACCTGGAGAAACGTTGTCCATGGGGTCGCGATGGGTCGGACATGACTTCACAACTAAGAACAACAACAACAACAATATAAGTATCCAGGCAGTTCATTTGTTCTATTTATGCCTTGTTTCTCCACAGTTCAGGGGCTTTTAGTGTTTTATGAGACCACTTTTTATTTATCAGGTTTTTTTTATCATTTTCAAATATTTGTGTATAATGGATCATGCTTACTTAAGATATTAGAAGTTTCTTTTCTAAAAAATACACAAACTGGGGAAGTAGATAGAGGACTCAATTGAGCCGAGCAGTTTTTACTGCTAAAATTTAACCATTGTTGCAATCATGAAACTGACATATTGTGTGAAAGAAAATCCCCACTGGATCAGTGGAGGTGGGGTGGCAAACAGTCCCCAGATAAAGGCAATAATGGTATGTTCTACTACAGTCAAGTCTATAGCAGCAATTTGGCATGCAGTGAAGAACAGTTGCAGGAATTAGATATGTCTACTGAAAAGAAGGACTAGGGACAACATGATAAGAGTCTTCCAGTATTTGAGGGGCTGCCCTAAAGAAAAGGGGGGGTCAATATATTTTCCAAAGCACCAGAAAGCAGGACAAGAAGCAATGGATGGAAACTAATCAAGGAGAGAACCAACCTGGAACTAAGGAGAAATTTCCTGACAGTGAGAACAATAAACCAGTGGAACGGCTTGCTTTCAGAAGTTGTGAGTGCTCTTTCACTGGAGGCTTTTAAAAAGTGTCTGGACAGCCATTTGTCTGAAATGATGTAGGCAGAGACCCTATATCATTGCAGTATCCCCTTGATCACGTGATCAAAATTCAGATGCTTGGCAATCTTGTGATGACTTTTGTGACCTTCTAACAAACAAAGTCAACGGGGAAGCCAGATTCCCTTAACAACTGTGTTACTAACAACTACAAGGATTCATTTAGCAACAGGAATTTTGGGCTCAGTTGTGGTCATAAGTTGAAGACTACCTGTATCTATAGAGTTATAACCTTAGTTTGGCAAGATTCTGTGAATTAGGTGTAAGCAAACAAAAACTTGAATTCAATTGGATCTGGTTATCTTGTCTCTGGGCTTGGGCTGATGAAGATCCTCTCAAATGTCATGTTGCCACTTTCAAAAGTCTACAAAGACAACAACATTCCATGACTCAGAAGGGCAACAACATGTGCAAAGCACCAGGTATTGTCAGAGCAGATATTCTAGATGTGGACAGATTTTTATTATATGAAAAAAATATTTCAAACATTAAAATGATTGATAAGCCACCTACTTTTCTTGTTATAATCTCAGTGAATATTATGGTTCATTGATTTTCTTCAAATATTTCACACAGGATGTGTCTCATTTTCATATAAATCTAAGACTTTATAAAGTGTTATCAAAGATACTGTAGATCTAGAGCAGAGGTCCCCAACCCCCGGTCCATGGACCAGTACCGGACCACGGCATGCCAACAACTGGTCCGCACAAACAAGCGAAGCCCCATCTGCGAGATGCAGGCAGCACGCAAAACCACACATCCTCCAGTCCGTGGAAAAACTTCTCTCCACAGAACCGGTCCCTGGTGCCCAAAAGGTTGGGGACCTCTGATCTAGAGGGTTACCAATTGCCCATCCCGATTCTAGGAGATCTGATGTAGATCGATTATTGGCAGTTTGAAAGTACATATGCTGAAATCTCTAACACCATAGAAGATGACAGTTTTCTAGGTTTATAGTAGGTTTAGAAGTGTAAAAGCAAACTGTTCAAGGTTAAATCTCAAATCCATTGAGTGTTAATTCCACATAAGTCAAATCCAAACTAGAACATAACCACTAAACCCAGTAATACTATATATGTAAGGATAAACCTATAGGCTCAATTATTTCTATAGGTCTACTCCAGTCAAGGTGAATTACTTTCCAATGTTGAATTACATTTCCCAGCATCCTCTAGGCCACAGGTCCATAACTTTAAGTTAAGCTTTGATCCAATTTCTGCTGTGCCCGGCAGTCATTTCTGATTCTTTTCAAAATCTCAGCCTGAGCTGTAAAATAAATTTGGCAGGACTTAATCCTGGCTATTCACATTTTAGCAACCAACCACTGCTTAAAGGTCAGTAATGATTTATTCTAGGCCAGGTTTTCAAAGCAAAGCATTGAGCTTGATTTTCTTAGACAAGTATTCCATTGTAAAAAATACCCATGTTTTGATAAATTAATGCACCTTGTGGTATTAATCCCCCAGATTGCCAAGTGTGAGTTTATGTGGCCTGATCCTATATGTGCTATTTGGAAAAAGGTAAAGATGGGTAAACTGATAGTCTTTTATGTGAATAGAGACTATAAATAATGAATTATTATGTTTTAAAATGAAGAAATTCCAAGAAGTGAGGATATTTCTTTTTAAAATGTGTTTCAAGTGCTTTGGCAGAAAGTAGCAAATATCTGGATTATTTGCAGTAAAAAGCAATAGTTTCTGATTCACAGGAATAAGTGTATATATGTTATAAAGACCTAAACATAAGTTATTAAGTATAATAATTCTCTCTCTCCCTCTCCCTCTCTCTCCTTCCCTCCCTTCCTCCCTCCCTCCCTCTCTCTCTCTCTCTCTCTCTCTCCATATCCTCCCCCCTCTCTCTCCTTCTCCTCACTTTGCCAGCATATAAATTAATTGTGTGTTTGTGTCTCTGTGTGCATACCTATATATTCTCTATTTGCTTGTAAGCTCCTGTGTCTGTTCTAAAAATAAATTCCCAGGCTGAACTCAGCGTTCTAATGTTCTGCAAGTCAGTATCTACTTTATACTATTTTACATGAGGTTCTGATTGAGGGATCAAAAGATCTAAATAGAAAATAAGCTAGATCCTAGATCCTTTTCTAGAGAGGAAAAGCCTGCATTCATTTCTTGTACAAATATACTGCAAAGATTCCTAAAGATCTCAAAGAGATTCATTATGGCAGAAGGTTTTATGGAATAAAACCCAATTCGCTGGATGCATGGTGTTATCTTTGTTGACATAGGCCCTTTTTTTAAAAAAAAAAATCCACAGTTCTACCAAGAGACCATCAAGCACAAGTGTTTCAGTCAGTGAGATGCCTATGTAAAGTTCAAATGTTTACAGTAAAAGAATAGTGTGGCCATTCACAACACCAATAATTGGATAAGGCAATTTTCCAGGGTCTGTAAAACAAATTTATTATGCTAGGTCAATACCTTGCAGCTATGAATTGTAATTTTGCATTTCTTATATATACTTGAGCTTTGCTTATGGGCTGCATAAATTTGTATTTCATGGTTTTTGAACAGGTAACATCAAGCTATGGCTTAAAGATCAAAAGTAGCCCCTGAACTCATTTCTGTGGCCTCAAATGCCCCCAATCATATTACCAAATTTAGTAACATAATTGCAAGGTTTCCTACATTGTGAAGGTCCAAAAACATATGAAAATGTTAGCATAAGCCTGAAAATACCCCTGACAGAGCTTAAAACTCTCTCTGATCCAGGAAACAATGGAAAACCAGCTGATCTACCCCATTTTGAACCTTTGGCAGGCTGATATAACCCTTGTTCTCTTAAAATTATAACGGTTGTCCATCACTGCAATACTCCCTTCTTTGTGTTACTAGTCCAACTTTCCCCAACCTGGATGGAATCAGATGTTGATTTGAACTCTTTGGATTCATTGGCAACATGATTAATCTTGAGAATTCTGGAAGTTGAAATCTAGATATCTAGAGAATATTACATTAGGGGAAGACATTGTGCAGTTTTTTCCTCTGTTCTGTATTATGAAAAATAGATAGCAGAAACAATGGGGACATAGCAGAAACAATGGGGACATTCCCACTATGAAGTTATAAATGGAAAATAATTTTCTGGGTCATCCAACAAAATTCTGTGAATGAAGCTGGACAATTGGAAAGCTAGCAAGGGAAAGAGTATGAAGTAGATCATAATTTGATAATAGACTTGTTTGGGTTGATGTGTTGGGTCAAGTAGGCCTTGATTTGCTTAGGACATGCCAATTACTGACACGCCAGTCACTGACTCAATTTTAGACCCACTTGAGTTTTCACTTGAAGTAAGACTCTTCTGTCTTGTTAAAAAGTCATTAGATTGAAAGGTTGTTCACATCAAAGATGATGTGGCATAGCGCTGGGATGAGTTGCTGGAAGCCGAATGGCATATAAATGTGATAAATTATCACTATGATTATATATTTCCTCCCCTTCTGTGCCATATTTGTTTCACTCCACAAAGGGACCTTTCTCCTTTTTTTTGCATTGCAGAATATTTGTTTTTCATCAAGATAGTATGCAGAACATACTGCATACTGAAGGGAAGAACAATATCAACAAGATAGTATGCAGAACATACTATCTTGTTGATATTGTTCTTTCCTTCAGATACTTTTTTATTGTCTGATGGGAAGTCCTCTGCAACATGGAAAATGGGCTGGCCAATACAATGTGCAGAATAGTACAGTTCTAGGGATTCAGTTTAGTAGAAAGTACTAAGAAGCCCCCTATTTTCAGCTAATATTTACTATCTAGCAGCTGTTTTGCCCAGCAGCTGATCAGCTGCTGGGCAAAACATTCACAAACAGAATATGAGATCAGTAACCATTGGTCACTTTTGTTTCCCAATCAATAATAGAGAAAAGAATGGGACCACTAAACCTGGAGGAACCATCACGGCCAGCATTAAATCTTGCAACAGCAGATCCCAGAAATTACTTATAGGCCATAAAGGAAAAATGCTGAGTTCAACTCCTAATATAATTATAGACTAATCAGTTGGGCTTTGGGTGAACTGTTGATTTGCAGATTTCTACCTGTTCTGTGATCAGCAAACTGCAATACAGATGTACACTACTGTCTTGTACAAACTCCTCTGTGCCATGATTCTGAAATGTAATAAGCTGCCTTTTTTTTCCTTCCATGTTCATCTCTCAGAGGCTGCCTGGAGATGTTTTTGCAGTTTTTTCAAAAGTGATTTGACATTGCTTCCTTCCTGAACCTGAGAGAAAGTGACAGACCTAAGGTCACCCTGCTAGCTTTGTGCCTAGGGTGGGATTAGAACTCATGGTTTCCTGGTTCTAGCCTGATGCTTTAACCACTATACTAAACTGGCTCTAATTAGTTGCTACCAGATAATGAAGTCTTGTCTACTGGCCCTAAAAATATTCATTCAATTCGTAAAATAGAATATTATTTTATAGTATTTTGTATTAGCATTAGAATATTATGTAAAATATGGAATGCTTACTAGCTGTAAAATAAAAAAAATGTTCTCTAGGATTATCAGAAGATCTACAATTACCATGATTTGTTTATTTTATAACCAAATAGTAGAAGTTTGAATTTTGCTAGGCAGCAGTATCAAGCTAAATAAATGTCAGAGTGATTTGATGCTGCTGACAAGCCAAATTTTAGTTATCATGCAGCTAATGTTCCATATCCCTAGCAAAACATCAAGACAGCACTGCTAATAGGACACCCACTCCGTTTAGCAACTAGATCATTTTGTCTTTAATTCCACCTGAACACAGAGCTGGTGTGACATATATGAAGATCTCTTTTTCTTTTTCTAGCTGAACTAATACAGCTTTTGCCAACCTGGCATCCTCTAGGTATATTAGGTTTATGCATTCCCAGTCATCTGGCAATTCTGAAAACTGCAATCCAGCACACGAAAGTTAGTTGATATTCCTACCCTAATACACATCACAGCTTTACAAAGGTAGGTAAGAAAATGTAGTTCTTCAAGTTCCTGAACAGTTAGAGATGTATGTGTATGTGTATGCGTATACATAAACAGGTGGGAAGAATGAAGAATATAGACAGCATGTTAACTCTCATAAACTACTGCTTTGTACAAAGTTTGATTCGGATCCTCTTAGGATAAAAGCAATCACTGCATTCAGAGGGGCTGCAAAATATAAACTGGGGGTGTTACAGCCCTTACAGTTTGTGAATTTCCCAGAAGCAACAAGTTGGATGCTGAAGGAAACACATCATGGAGAGAAGGCAAGACTATAGCTTTGCTCAGCTGATCTTTAGAGTCAGAAATTACCTATTCTAGTTTCTGTAAACAAAGTTTCCTCAGTACATTGTTTGAAAGATGCTTGGTTTTACAATGGAAACTGCTTTTGCTGGGGTTTTCTTTTCTTCAGATATTCCCCTCCCTATTTTTAAAGTGCTCCCATTCCTTTTTAATTTTTCCAACACGATGTGAGAGACCTATCTAATCCCTTAGCCCACTATTTCTCAACCTCAGCAACTTCAAGATGTGTGGACTCCAATTCTCAGAATTTCCAAGGCAATAGTTGGCTAGGGTATTCTGGGAGTTGAAGTTCACTTCTTAAAGTTGCTGAGGCTGAGACATTGCCTTAGCCTTTTAAATAAATACTTGAGCTTTCATTTCTAAAAGCAAATCGATTTTGAAATATACATACAGTTGTTGTTGTTAGTTGCAAAGTCGTGTCCGACCCATTGCGACCCCATGGACAACGTTCCTCCAGGCCTTCCTGTCCTCTGCCATCTTCTGGAGTCCATTTAAGCTCACGCCTACTGCTTCAGTGACTCCATCCAGCCACCTCATTCTCTGTCATCCCCTTCTTCTATTGCCCTCAATCTTTCCCAGCATTAGGCTCTTCTCCAGTGAGTCCTTCCTTCTCATTAGGTAATACATACAGTATAATTGCTGTTTTGAATGTTCTGAATATTTCGTTTGCTGTCTTGGGATAAACTGTCTAAGAACTGCATCATGAGTAGGTATATAATGAATCAGATCAGTTCCACAGTTTTGATAGTGGTCTGAAATGCAGATAAAAGCCAAAACAAGTAAATATTCTCATGGCATATACATTTGGCACAAGATATAAGATATTGCCCTAAATATTCTTGCTGGCTGGGGAATTCTGGGAGTTGCAGTCCACACATCTTAAACATGTCAAAGTTGAGAAACATTGGTCTCAAGAGATTCATAATGGAAGGGAACAATGCCCTTGTGGTCTGGCCTCTGGGTCCCAGAATGCTGCATGAGAAAGGTCAATTTTTTTCCTGAACAGCTTCAGTTGACTTTTGCATGATAAGTTAAATCCTTTATAAAAAAGTTAGGTAGAGTTGCATTTAATTAATTATTATGATTAATTCTATTTTTTGCTTTTAATAGTTACTTCAATTAATCTTAATAAAATCAAAGCTTAATAAAATACCATTTGTATGGCTAGCACCAATTTATTTAATAATTTCTTTCTTTTTGATATTTTTTGTTCAGTTGCATCCAAATCTTTGAAGGATGTCATTTTATCCAGGTTGTTTGTTAATAATTTCTTCTTTGAGTTTCCATAAGCTCGGGCTTCTGTTAACTGTGACAGAATTGATTTATCTTGTTTTCTGTCAGCCTTTTTTAATTACCTTTAATCTGCCCATGCTTCAAGTCTTCTAAAAATGTTTACTTCCACTTTCTATTTCTTCTACTTCAGCATTTCTTATGATATATTCTCTATATGAGTTAAAAAATAATATGACAATATAGACTAGACTAGACTAGACTAGACTAGACTAGACTAGACTAGACTAGACTAGAATAGAGAGGACTGGAAAAGAGCTGATGTAGTTCCCATCTTCAAAAAAGGGAAAAAAATGGACCCAGGAAATTACAGACCTATCAGCCTGACCTCAATACCTGGGGAGATTCTGGAAAAGATAATCAAACAACGAATCAGCGAACACCTAGAGGCAAACAAAATCACTACTAAAAGCCAACATGGGTTTGTCAAAAACAGATCATGCCAGACAAACCTTATTGCATTCTTTGACCAAGTGACAAAATTAGTGGATCAGAGGAATGCTGTGGATATAATTTACTTGGACTTCAGTAAGGCATTTGATAAAGTAGATCACAACTACTACTTGATAAGATAGAAAAATGTGGGTTAGACAGCATCACCACCAGATGGATTCGTAGCTGGCTGACCGGCCGTACTCAGCGTGTGGTCCTCAATGGAACGCATCTACATGGAGGGAAGGTGCAGTGGGGTGCCCCAGGGCTCTGTTCTGGGGCCAGTGCTCTTCAACATCTTCATCAACGATTTGGACGAGGGGATAGATGGGGAACTCATCAAATTGCGGATGACCCCAAGCTGGCAGGAATAGCCAACACTCCAGAAGATAGGCTTAAGATACAGGAGGACCTGAACAGACTGAACATGGCGCTATCTAACAAAATGAAATCAATGGTGAAAAAAGTAAGGTTCTACATTTAGGCAAGAAAAACCAAATGTACAGGTATAGTATAGGGGGTACCTTGCTCAATAGTAGTAACTGTGAGAGGGATCTCGGAGTCCTAGTGGACAATCACTTAAATATGAGCCAACAGTGTGCTGCAGCTGCCAAAAAAGCCAACACAGTGCTGGGCTGCATTAACAAGGGATAGAATCAAGATCACGTGAAGTATATTAAATCCACTTTACAAATGCCTTGGTAAGGCCACCACTTGGAAACTGCAATCCAGTTTTGGTCACCACGATGTAAAAAGATGTTGAGACTCTAGAAAGAGTGCAGAGAAGGGCAACAAAGATGATTAGGGGACTGGACGCTAAAGCATATCAGGAACGTTTGCTGGAATTGGGTATGTCTAGTTTAATGAAAAGAAGGACTAGGGGTGACATGATAGCAGTATTCCAATATCTCAGGGGTTGCCACAAAGAAGAGGGAGTCAAGCTATTCTCCAAGGCGCCTGAGGGCAGGACAAGGAGTAATGGATGGAAACTAGTCAAGGAAAGAAGCAACCTGGAACTGAGGAGAAACTTCCTCACAGTTAGAACAATTAACCAGTGGAACAACCTGCCTCCAGAAGTGGTGAATGCTCCAACACTGGAAGTTTTTAAGAAGAGACTGGACAGCCATTTGTCTGAAATGGTATAGGGTTTCCTGCCTGAGCAGGGGGTTGGACTCGATGACCTCCAAGGTCCCTTCCAACTTTATTATTATTATTATTATTATTATTAGACTAGAATAGAGCTGGAAGGGACCTTGGATGTCTTCTAATCCAGCTCCCCGCTGAAGCAGGAGAACCTATACCATCTCAGACAAGTGACTGTCTAGCCTCTTCTTAAAAATCTGTAGCTTTCCCCAATTTTTAACCAGTTAGTTGTTACTTTCTTGTCAACATATAATTTCTTCCAAAAATACATGAACCATTCATAATTTGTTGTGATCTAATCAGTCCAAAGGTTTTATCAATAAAAGAAAGCTAGGCCTTTTTGGAACTCCCTGCATCATTCCATTAACCATCAGATCTTAGCAATGTGATTTCTGCTTCTCCTCCTTTTTTAACTCAGTTTGTGTATCTGGAAGTTCTTGTTCTATGTATTTTGGAAAAGTGAGTTGCTAAATCTTTAGAAGAATCCTACTAGCATGTGAGATCAATGCAATATTTCAGTAGTTTGATGAACATTCCCAGTCCTTCAGCTTCGCCTGTGTTTTCCACGACTGTTTGCAAACAAAATGTGATATTTTAAGTGCTATAAGGGTTTAAGCAGTTTTGCTAGTATTTCATCATCTCTTGAAGCTTTGTTAGTAGCAATTTAACTTCATTTCCACAATAAATGATCAAATGGTTAGTGATCTAACTTTTATACTCATCACTGATTTAAGGGTTTTTTTAAACTGTTCTTTTGTATATTTATGCCAGATTTTCTTTATGTCTTCTTTCTAAGTAGTTTTTTGTCTTCTTGATCTTTTATTATGCCCATATACATAAAAGATCTTCTTCATTTCTGCAATTTTAAGTAAGCCTCTTGTCCTTCCCAATCATTTGTTACCCTCTTTGCATTGCTTATCTAGGTATCAGTTCTTGTCTTTTCCTGTTCCTCTCCAGAGTTTAGCATTTAGTTTTTCCTCTGTGTCTGTTATCTCTTGCTTTCTACATTTCTTCAGTTGTTTACAGCCTATCAGTAGGCAGCCATTTTGCCTTCTTTTGCTTTTTGTATTTCGGGATATTTCTGTTTGCTTTACCCTTAACGGCATTACAAATTGCAGTTCAGAGTCCTTTGGCACTCTAGTTATCAAATCTAAAACTTCTTTCACCACATCTCCACTTTAAACATTTCAACTTAGTGGTTTTGAGAGACTCTAAGATTTTGGGGATCAACCTGACCTACATCTATGAAGTAATGGTTTGATCAAATTCATCATGATTCTTTTTGTGAGTGTAATATTTGCTTCTTGCTAGCTTGGCTGGCTGATTGCTTTCTGCAACATTACAGGTGGTACCCCTGGGAAATACTCTTGACAAACAACAAGCAGAGAGGTTAAATGCATTGTTGTTTGGTGTTTCAGAGAAATTCCATAGAGATCATTACGCATTAGAGTTAGCTGTTCTCCCATTTGTGGAATGTTATTTGGAAAAATACTTACCTAGTTCCCAATTCATTTTTCTTAAGAAGATAGGAAATTGCTTTCTACAGTAATGAGTCAGTCCATTGACCACAGAATACAATGTCCTTCTTTTGGGAGTGTTTCTCAATGTTACTTGGAAATGCAAGGATGTTTTTGTATACAAAATTGGCATTCTAGGCCAATTTTATAAGGCATTCCTGAGAAGTAGTTTATTTTTTAATTTATTATTTTATTAATTTTTAAATTAATTTTAATTTGCTATTTATTCACATGATGTATACTCTACTGTTTGTTCTAGGGCACTCTTTTAAACCTGCTAATGCTATGAAGAGTTTTGAGTTAAAATGGAAACATTAATATGAGTAGTTTCTTCCAAAGTAGATTGCTTGTTTATGTTATCGCCCATTGTTTATTATCACTGGCAGAGGTTTTCTAGCTTGGAGGGGAGGTGTCCCATTAGCTTCTATTTTAATGTATTAACAACATGGTTCCTTTTGACATCTTTCAGTTTTTCACATAACAAATCTGAAATCTTGCAAAGTTTTAGTGGTTTTCATGGGAACAGGTTGCAAATCCCTGCTCTAATCTAATCCCTTTCAAACTTGGGGTTGCATAGGAGGCCTTTTACATGAAAAAGGCATGTAATATTATTTTTCCTAAAGGGAAAGACCATAGAGCTATGGCTAATCTATGATTCTACAACTCCCCCATATTTCTCCATAGTCAATGCTACAAATTCATATGTCCATTCCAGAAAATTGTTAGGGAATCCATTTTTTGCAAAAAATAAAGGAAGATACAAAAGATCATCTGGGACTGTATACATTTTTGAAAGTAAATGCAATTATTTCTGCCTATAGCAACATTTCTTTCAAGGTAGGAAAGATGACAAATGAACTTCACACGGATCAGCATTCATGTCACAACTAAGTCTGAAATATGCAGGTTTATTTTGAACAGGATCCATAATAAAATCATTTTAAACCTAGAAATACTTGATAAGTGGCTACTTGCAGCTTGTATGGACTGATGGTTTCTGGTATCTCATAGGTGTTATTTAAAAATAGGTGTTATATTTACAGTTCTCTCTCTTTTAATTTATCCTCATCCATGCCAGCCTTCCATTACCATGAACTTTTCAGATATATTCGATTATACTTCCCAGAATTAACAGCCAGGTTGGGAAATCTGCCCCAATTTTCTTAAATGAGGATACTTTCCTGATGCCGTTTGACTCCGAGGGAGGGGTCAAACATGTCATAAGTCACAAGTCTCTGCACGCTTGCGGGAGATCTAAATCCAGCCCACCTTGAATACCTCTCTTATCTCCCACTCATTCCCCTTAACAGCCACTTGATCAAATTCTTGTAGAGAGCTTAAGCTCTCCTGATTTCTCTAGGGCTTGACCCTAGAAATGTTGTACACTTGCTTGAACCAATGAGAAAAAAAATGGGATTTAATATCCACCTGCAATTAATTAAATAATTCTGCTATCATCAAGGACACTATACAAAAGGAGTTAATTCCATAAGCAAGTTCTACTATTTCTGGGTATGTGAAAAGAAGCAATTGTCTGAGACAGACCATTATTGGCACAGAAAGGTTCTGTTCATAAAATCAGACAATAATTCTGCTCCATTTTCTTATGATTTTGGATGAATCAGGAGAGCATATGAAAGTTTACTTTCTCTGGGTTTGGAAATAAGTTGAATGATGGCTCTGGATGAATTATTGTTAGGAATTATAATTATCCCTTAGGGATCAACAGACACTGTATAACCCCCATACATTGATGTAGTATTCCCAAACCTAATATTCCCAGAGAGGTTGGAATATAGTTACCATAAGCCCTGAATAGTGTTGCATGTCAATTGGGCACAGATGATGGATGGTGATTATTTAATCCAATAAACTGAAGAGCACCAGGTAAAAGAAAGTTGTACAATGATATACCACCAAACTAGAATGTATCTTTTTTTTGGGCATTAATATTTGGTGCAGTTTTCGCCCTTGTAACTAGGTTGACTGAAGGAGATGCTTCATTTCACTAATCATATCTTCTCAGAAATGCTCTTAAAATGGACTACAGCTTTTTTCTATTTCTTTCCATAGAAATAAAAATGGTACCCTGGTTTTATGCAAATTAATCGTCTTTCCTTTCTTTTCAGGGGTGTTGTGAAAGTCGACATAAATCTACAGAAAGTGGATATTGATCAATGTTCAAATGAAGGCTGGTTTTCAGGAACTCACACATGCAATTTAAATAATACTGAGGTAAGAAATCATATGAAGAAAACTAACTCATAAATTATAATGCAGTCTTTCATATTAAATTTTATTTTGCATGAAGCTGACAACATTCTTGATCAATTTTATAAAACTGCCAAATTAAATAAAAAACATTTTAAAACAATGGCCAATGCCCAAAATCTAGATAAGATTTTGAGAAAAATTAGCATTCTCACATAATATTGTGTGAGATTTCACATTCCCATATGAGGTCTATATGAGATCTTGGCTAAGAGATTACCAAAAATCTCATGACATCTGACCCTTTATTTAGGTTTTGATTATTTCAAAATCACAATTTCCCAAGCCTGTTGGCAAAACAACTTCTGTTCCTAAAATGTTCCCTTTCAACTTTGTGACTCTAAGACTATTTTAGGACTCTAAAATCATTGTTTCATCTTTGGGTATTCTATATCCTTATTGTATGACATTATCTTGGAAACTCATTGCAAGAACAATGTACCAATGTTGAAAATAAACAAGGAAAGCAATGAGACAATACAGGATTTCTACTTCATTCTCTGCTTTATTTTTAAGAAGAGACCTACTTCCCTCATTTACTTTTTTCCCAATTAACTTTCTGTATTGTTTGCCATTGGATGTATTTCTAGATAAGTAAAGGTCTAGATCAGAGGGACATCACATACTTTGATTTTTAGGAATTGTTTTGCTTTTCAGTGGCTTTTGTTGTTAAACCAGGCCTGAGATCCTTTGTGCTACTGGGTGAGTTCTGAGTATGAATGAACAAATAAAATGGCCTTTCTGTGTACTTCAAATGAAGCTATGTTACACATTTAACACATTTAACTGAGATTAAATATTTATGTACATTAATACACATTGTTTAACAATGTCCATTACACTTTCTACAGCAGAGATGTTGGTAAAAGCCTGTTCAACTGAGTAATCTTTGCTTAAAAGGTATCCACAGTTATGATCACAAAAATCAAAACGGCAATCACAAAGATGCAATAGCTCTTCCTCTTTTTTGTACGCACTGCATGTGCAGCACACATAAGAATAGACAGAGTTTCATCATGATCGCCATCTTTACTTTTTTGATCAGATCCTGAAAACCCCCTGGCTTGGAGGGACGTTTAATATCTGAATAGGCTGGATGTCAGAATGTGGCACTTATTGCTTTTTTAGAGTGAGGCCACATAGAACCATGCCTTTGCAGTAGATATTTTTATAAACCTGGGGGAGGATCAGCAAAAGGAGAAAATGTCTTGCAGTCTCCTGATGTGGGAGTAGCAGCAGTAGCCTACTTTCCATGCTAGTCAATTTGAATTCTTCCCCACTTGCTCCCAAAGCCAAATCTTTCTTCATAGTCGAAGTGGGTGGGTGTTTTGTATTTTGTTTGTTTTTTTTGAGCGTTAGCTCTCTTATAATTCATTCAGAGCCTTGCATAAAAAGCACTTTATAGTTGGTTGGTAAATAAGTGTTATTTTCAGCCAAAATATTGCAAAATAGGAATGAAAAAAATACTGTGCAAATTCTGCCGATATGCTGCTACCAGATTTGGGCTGCAAATCTCCAGATCATCACAAGATGGCAGCAATGATACATATAAAACAAACTCTTTGCTGCCATCTGGTAATTATTCAGATATTTTCAGCCCAGAATCAGCTATGAATTTATAAGCTTCTTGTTGGTAACTGGTCAACTGTTGCTATATTAACTTAATAGCCAAGATTAGTTAGGCTTTTTTTCATCAGTGAAAAGCTCAAAAGCTCAAAAGTTTCCCTGTTGAGGCAAACAAAAAAAACCTGTCACTATCTAAATTCACCAAACCGTTAATATTTGTTTGCTTTTGCCAATGAGATCCCCCATTACGGTTTGGTATTTTGTGTATTCATTGTGGCTTATAGACCATAATATGGCTCTGCAAATTCATGGGCTACTGTTATATGTGCAAGCCACCTCAATTCTGATAGAAATGCTCCCAAGTTTGGAAAAGATTTATTCTTCCAGTAGAGAAGATGAGACAAATTTTGTGGGTGGAAGATTTCTATGAGAACGAAAGGAGAGAAATGTAGGAACCATCTTGTAGACAAAAAACTAAAGGAATATACATGCGAAGGGTGTATATCTCTAGGAATCTGCTGTGTTGTGGGTGATTGGAGCAGCATTTACCTTATTTACATTCAAAAAGGAATATGTTCATTAATTATAAAATCCCTGGAATTCTTATAGCTTTGGACAGTGTTCTTCAACTATGGCAACTTTAAGAGGTGTGGACTTCAACTGCCATAAATCCACACACCTTAAAGTTGCCAAGATTGAGAATCAGTAGTTTAGGGAATAGGAAATGGGTAGTAGTATTGCACTCTCTTGTGTATATACTGTGGATCTTGCTATTTGCCTTTTATTTATCTTCTCACTCAGAGAGTAGAAAGACCATATAGTGCAATCTCTATCCAAGAGATTTTGTGTGAGAAAGTGCATGGCTACTAGTGACGTTCTTCCAGGAATTGTGTAGATAGGCCAACTATCTACCTAACAAGAATGCCTTATGAGAAGTCTAATCACCTGACACTTCAGGCAGCACTGACTATGTGTCTGCCTTGAGGAAATAAAAAATATATTATTCACTTACTGTGCATTAGATAATTATTAGATCTGGATCCCACTAGATCCCATCAGAAATAAAGAGCAACCTATTTAGCATTCTCCCACCTATTTTTCCTATACAATCATATGGGTAGGTGAAATTAAGAGTCATTTGTTCAAAATCATCTGGTGGGCAGTTTCTCTGATTCTAATCCAACACCTTAACTACTATGCTGTATTCTAGTTTTCTCAACCAACTCTGCTTTTTTCTATGTTATGAAACTGCAATCCTCTTGAATGTCTTGTTTTCTTAAAGATAACCCACTAATGAAGTACTGTATGATCTTAAGCTACAGAGTATCCTGTTCCTCCTTCCATTCATGAAGTAAGATTTGGGAAGTTGTGGCAAATAGCTAATTATAACAAAATTAGACTATTGTATTGCTACTGTAGAAACCAGCTCTTGATTCTCTCAATTAATACAAACCTCAGAGTATCTAAGCACTTCATGTAATTGGCTTCTATAACAAAACCTGTGTTCAGAGATCCGTGCAAATAAGAATAATAGCATGAAAAGTGAATGAAAGCAGCAAGGTTTTGACATTTAACACATTTAATGAATGGCAGTCTAGCTGGGTGCTATTCGCATTTGGGACCGAGTTATGAAAGCCCGACTGAGGGTGCCAAGGGGCTAAGTTTCTATTTACACTCTTTTCAGAAAGAGCAGGGCAAGAGTAAATAGGTCACAGTGGCGGGAAGGTTTTGTGTGTGTGGCAGCTGGGGAAAAGGCTTTGCACGTTGAGCACAGAAAGGCAGCTAAAAGAAGGGAGGGAGCATTGAGCAGACAAACGAAGGTGTATAATGAGTCCTTTTAAATTTAGGAGGAAGTCTTCATTTGGAAGATGAGATAAGCCAAATGATAAATGGAAAGTAGGGTCTTGTGTTATTCTTAGTCTGATACATTAAGTGGGATGTGAATTCCCCCAAACAGCAAAGGCATGCCCTTTTAGCTAATGAAGCCTTCATGTCCAAATTAGGACCCACCTTGGCAATGGGTTTAACTTTTAAGGATGGGGCTTGTTTTGATCTAAATTTTTGTTATTTGTACTGAAAGAAAAATGGAAACAATTTTTTTCATAGCAAAAAAACCCAGACATATTCCAACAGGACAAACTCCTAAACTCAGGCCCCTGACAGGATATAGAGTCCAGAACTGAGCCTCCTCATTCAATATTTACTTTAAAAAACACAACAATGAAGATTAGCTTTGTGTTAGCAGACCCAGTGCAATATAATTAAGGTATTCAGTCCAGAGGAGGGTTTGTCAACCTTAGCCACTTTAAGAGGAATGAACTTCAGCTCCCAGAATTCTCCAGCCAGCAAGTCCACATATCATAAAATTGCTAACTGAAACATCGGTCCAAAGGAACAGCCATTTAAGATACAATTTGTGAGAGTTCCTAATTCAATCTACTGTTTCTCCTTCTAGAGACATGATTATAGTACAGTATAATATACAGTATAACTGGTTTTCCCAGTTGCAATGTATGGCTGTGAAAGTTGGACCATAAGAAAGGCTGAGCGCAAAAGAATTGAGGCCTTTGAACTATGGTGCTGGAGAAGACTTCTGAGAGTCCCCTGGACTGCAAGGCGATCAAACCGGTCAGTCCTAGAGGAGATCAACCCTGACTGCTCTTTAGAAGGCCAGATCCTGAAGTTGAAACTCAAGTACTTTGGCCACCTAATGAGAAGGAAGGACTCACTGGAGAAGAGCCTAATGCTGGGAAAGATTGAGGGCAATAGAAGAAGGGGACGACAGAGAATGAGGTGGCTGGATGGAATCACTGAAGCAGTAGGCATGAGCTTAAATGGACTCCAGAGGATGGTAGAGGACAGGAAGGCCTGTCGCGATGGGTCGGATACGACTTCGCAACTAACAACAACATTTTATTTTGTTCTGAAAATAGTCCAAACCAGGGCTTTTAAGTTTTCACAGACCGCACCCATTTGCACTTAAACTTCTCAGCCTCCCTGCTTCCGGTTTGCCATCGCGGCACTGGCGGACGCATGGAGGCGAGCTCCGTCTTCAGCGTCCAATTTTATCCTGCTGGGGGACCCTGGAAAGCGTCGAAAGTTGCCCTGTAGGGGCAACGAGCAAGGAGAGGACCCCTGCTTGATCGCGGAAGGGCGGCAGCCCTTCCGCTTGATCCGGGGCAGCTCTCCAAACTGGTGGGGAAAAGACCGGCCATATCAATATGGCTCGTCATTAAGCTGCTGACAGCCGAAGTCAAAACTACAACCAAGCACCTTTAAAGCAAAGCGGATGAAACTGGGTGAGATCTGATCTTCTCTTTAAGACTTTAAATATTTTTCCTGCAAAAGCTGCCCAAAATATTTCTTCCCCTGTGAAGAGAGAGGGGAATTCTTACCCCACCCTCTAAGAACAGTGGCGATTGACTACCTAGGGGAATGAGCAATTATAAGAACAATTCTAATCTAATTGAAATTTGGAAAATAAAAGTTTTCCTATTCTTACTAGCTACAAAAACTACTTCTAACATTTGATGTTAAAATCCTTAATTTAATACATTATCAAGAGAATATGGATGAAGATCAGGAAAAAATCCTTTCTATGTTGAAATCAATACATGAAACCATTCTTTCAACATGTAACAAAATGAGAGGCAACATAAAGGAACAAGATGCCAGCTTAAATATACAGACCCAGATTTTGACTACAACCAAAGACACAGCAATGCAGAAAGCAACAGGAGAAATGGAACAACTAAATATTAAGACAGAGGACCAACAGATCCAGCCAATGGGGAAATTAGAAAAGAGAGTGACAACATTGAAAATGGAAAAGATTTTTTTCATAAATCAGAAGAAACTTGAGGAAAAGGAAGAAGAACAGACTGAATGGAAGATAAACTTATTAGAACAATTGTGGGAAACCGAAATAATGGGGAGGCGATCAAAGAAATATAATGGGGCTAGTTCTTCCAAAAAAATTGTAATTAAATGGTTTTTCTTAACTCAAATAATACACACAATAATAGAGGGAGAACTGTTTGATGAATTAAAAGTACTGGCATGGATGGTTAGTTGGCAAAGGAAAAAAGCCAGAGTAAGGCTGAAAGAAACTAGGGTTTTGATTTATTAGGGGGGATTTTATACTATTGATTAGAAGATTGAAGATGGTCAAATATAGAATTTTTTTTAGAAAATAAAGTAATATTATAATTGAATAGGTAAGATGTGTAATAAGATTAATAGATTTTTGATTTAATATGGTGGGGAAAAAAGAGAATTTTTAAAATAGAATAAGATTATATGCAAATAGATAAGATGTATATTTAGAATATTAGATTTTGTTATAAAAAGGGGGAAATGTAGAAGTTGAGATAAGAGAAACTCTAGTTACCTAAAGCTTAGAAATTATAACACACCAAATGTTAAGTTGAATATTGAAGGGAAATTAAAGCCTGGGGAAAAAGCTGCAACGGGACACTGATGTATATAAGATTGAATGTAAACACAATTAAGATATGTATAAGTTCAAAATTATTGATAAATGTAACAAAGATGGTTTTACTTAGTTGATAACAATATGAATTATATTAATTCAATATGAGATAGTAGATATTAAGGGATAAAGAGAGGAAATATCTGATGTTGTAACTTGAGATTTTTGCTGAAGGTTTATGTATGTTATGGAGTCATTGGTTACCCAGTCACCACGTTGCTTTTTAAATGTTTAATTGAAAAATTAGAAAATCAATAAAATATTACATATAAAAAAATTCAGCCTCCCACCAAAAAAAGAAAAGAAGGCTGAAAAATGTCAGTCTCTCCCTCAGAAACACTGTGACATTTCCAAATGTTCTCCTGGGGCCTTAGAAGCAGAAAACCATTAAACATGGAGCGTTCCGCTCCCAGTCAGAAAAAAATCACCCATTTTTTGCTTAACTGCCACCCGGCTTAAAAATGTGGGTATAAACAAAAATATTCACTTCAAAAGGGCCAAATTATAAATGTTAATATGCTGAATGTTCCATATTATTTTCTGTGTATGTGTGTTTGTTTGTGCTCTCCATAAATGTTAGGGACATGTGAAAAGATTCATGGGAATTTATTGCTATTCCATATTTTAAGCAAAAAGCATAGATATCAAACCAAGTAACACAATTCACTGAATGCTACCAAGATACTAACTGGTTTTCAACAATGTTGGTATAGAGTGGTTTGTATTCATTCCTTCATATAATTTCCAGTGCATATACATAAAAGCCACAAGAGATCCTCAAGTGTAGCTGGTGGTCTACGGTACAGGAAAGGGCAAAAAGAGAGCAGGGCTGTGAGAAATAATGGATTGCTCTGGATGCCCCGTGACAGGGCTCCTTTATGTGTGTCTGCGTGTCTCTATGTAAACAGTCAAGATGGCTGCAACTGAGCAATCAAAATTCTACCCCTTTTAGCGCACACATAACAAAAGAGGGGCTTTCAGTTCTGGCTGCCAACTTGATTCCACCCCTCACCCCCCACCCCCTGCTGTTCACTCGTGCTCTCCTCAGCTCTGCAGTTCCACTGGTTCCTGTTCTGTATATATTAATGCCATTCTTAAAGTATACACTTAACTGTGTGATTGGATGCAGAGGCTGAAAATGTCTGCCACAGTTTGAATACAGGTAATACATGAATTCATGAGAGCTAGTGCACTGAAATGGTTAAGGTGTTGGACTAGGAGCAGGGAGACCCAGATTCTCACTCACCTTCAGCCATGGAAGCTCTCTGAACAATTTTGGGCCAGTCACTTTCTCTATCTCATCCCAATCTCCCTCTCTTGGTTGTTGTGCTGAGGACATATAGGAGGAAAGAATACTGTCTATGTCACTTTGATTTCTTGAACAAAAGGCAGGATATAAATTAATAAATAAACAAAAAAAAAATTGTTCCTGCACTAAGCAAGATATTAGATTCATTAATTTAAATAGTCTCCTCAAACTATCATTCTATGCTCTGGAGGGTGCCATGTTTGGGAAGGATGTCATAAAACAAACAAACAAACAAACACCCATGGTTTGGATTTATCTTTTCAAAAGTTGTGAATTATCCCAGTGTGATTTTTTAAAATATTGTGTGATTTTTCATCTCAGCCTTCTAGCGAAGAATGCAGGTTGAGCTATACTTAGCAAGTGCAATATTGCAATAGTGACTCATTAAGGTCTGAGCCTAAATTAATTTTGAGAACCAGGATATAAGTGGAAAACAGGTGCTGTGCAAAATAATAGCAACACAGCTACATGCTCCTTAATCTGGGAAGCAACATCCTGATTTAAATTTGAAAAGCAAAATAGGCACACACCCTTCAGCAGAGTTTAGAGCACTAACATTTTCTATTATAGCTGATTCTCAGTTTAATCAGAAATTTATTATGTAGCAGTATACACACAAAAGATGTGAAAAATCTGTGGCTCTGATGCCAACGTCATTATGAGTAATATAAGGCAGCAAGAAACATGAGCTCTCTTAGGAAATTTGGCAGCTTAAATTAGGGCTCAGGAGTGCAACATCCATCTTAAAAATGCCAACTGCCCTTTGGAAACAAAAATGTTAGAAAAGCTAGCCAAATTGAAGATTTTGTTGTGATTGGAGTTTGGAGTGGGTTAATGAAATTCTTTTACCCTCACTTCTGGAGTGCATTTGATTGCTAATGTTAGCTTCCTACTTATTTCTCCAGAACACATGCCATTAAAAGGAAAAAGAAAAGGAGAAAGCTCACAACATCTGAATATATTGTTTAGGACAGAGGTGAACAATCTCTGTTCTTATGTCCATAAATGACTCCAAAGCATGCCATTACAATGTTTTGAACTGTCTATGATGATTCTTAGTCATCCAGGTCATGGTTATTCCAAAAATGCTTTTTCAAAAGGCAAAATGAAGACATGTTGCTCCTCATCCAAGAAGCGTCTTCAGTGAAGATGAGAAGTGAAACGTGTTCAAGGAAAAACAAAGTCCAGTTGCCTTTTGAAAAACCACTTTGTGGACATTGTTTTGAATTTTATTTTTGAAACTGCAGTAATCAAATATGAACCATATAGTGGCCACGGCATAAGCTTAAAACAATTTCAAGGGAAAAAATTACCATCCAATGACATAATCAAAAGAAAAACTTTCTCTTTTCTGTACAAACACACAAGGGCACACATTCAGAGCGCCACCTTCTTTAAGTTGTAGCGCCACCCAATGAGTATTTGCTAACTTTTGCTTTAGGAGTTCCACTCCTTTTATTTTGAGGTTTGGCTTCTTCCCTCCCCAATCCAGGAATGTTTGGAGCCTCGGGTGTCTAGATCAGAGCCTTTCACACAGACTTCAGAGATGGGGAATGACAGCAATCAAATTAGCAAACAATCCAGTAACGTGAAATTAACAAAATACACTCAAACACAGAGGCAACCTTTGTTACCCCTTCCTGGCGTGATTTGCATAAAAAGAACATCACATCCAATTCCACTCACAATTGTGGTTGTATGTCACGGACTACCCATATATGCCTATGCCTGTTTAACACTATGCCCATTTATGTGCAATTGATATTTGATTTTAATTCTTTTGATTATTTATTGTGAGTTTTCAAGGCCTGCAGAGGTCTCCCTAGCTTAGTTGCAGCTTTATTGGCAATTTTACTGTCCTAATGCTGGGAGAAAAGCTCATATGGGAAAGAAAGAAGACAACACAGGTGCCTGCAATTTTGTTCAAGCAGCCTGTTCTTTCATATCCAGCTTCATGGATTACAATCATATGTGCATAAGAATTTTCCTCCTTTGGAGACAATCCAATCCAAATTCTTTAAGGCTGTTTCTGGAATGCCCTAATGTGTTCTTAATGTTATGTTTTGGACAGAATTGGGAAAACTTAAACCTAGTTTTTTTCCCCCAAGCAGTTTTGGCTCAAGCAGTTCTGCTCTGATGGACTGGTCTTTTTCATGTTGGCTGACCACTTTAACACCTGATTGTTAGAATGTTAGACATGAAATTTTGGCATTGTGGAAATCCTCTTATTTCCTTTAAAATATTTAAGGTCAAAGAGAAAGTCAAAAAAATTAAAATCTAGAAAAGTTCAGAAGTTTGATTTCATGCTATAGGTTGACTAAGAACCACCATAAATTTTTTCTCTAATCTTGTTTCCAAGCATCAGAGCCTTTATTTAGCCTTCTTTGATGCTTTGTCTTCTGTTGTAATTGAGGGGGGACATGTATGCATCACCTAGGCCGGGGGATGGGGAATTCTGAGAGTTGAAGTCTACAAGTCTTAGTGTTGATAATGGTGAACACCAGTAACCTAGGCCAGAAGTCCCCAACTTTTTGAGCATCAGGGATCGGTTCCATGGAGAGAGGTTTTTCTGCGGATAGGAGAGGGCGTGGTTTCATGTACTGCCTGCATCCCGCGGATGGGGCTTTGCTTGTTTGCGCAGACTGGTTTCTGACATGCTGCAGCCTGGTGCCAGTCCATGGACTGGGGGTTGGTGACCCTTGACCTAGGCTATACCTCTGCCTCTCCTCTTCAAGAGGAAACAGTCAGAATGGTGGATCATATGTTGCATATTGCCTGTTTTATAGAAATATTTATTTACTTTTATTATTTCTGTTTTAATATATTTCTACAGCATATTAGATAAATCTTAGTGTTATGGTTCCAAAAGAAGAGGCTTTTCAAAGAAACTTGAGGCATTGTTTTCCTTTAAGAATCTTTTAATGGCCACATAGCTTCGGCACATACATAAGCGAAGCCAAAATCTGAACCCTCCTACTTCATCCCACAGTATCTGAGCACATTCCCCTCCCTCATTTGACAGTCATTAATCACATTCTCCAATTAGTTTAAAGTGTGAACTTTCCCTCCCATTCCATAATGCGCCATATTTTATCTCCTTGTATTTCATCCAGCTTTGAAGATGCTCTGCTGAAATATTGTTATGGCTAACTAGTTCCCAAGTACATTCTTCCACTCCCACCCCTCCATACTATCTAATAGTGGCTCTAAAGTAATACACAGGTTAAATAGTAAATGTCTGCATCCACATATAATGTCAGGCAAAAACATTCGATGTTAGCAGCATTGACACTTAGGGTTTTTTTCTTTCAGACTCTAATATTGGAAAATCTAGAGATGCCCATTTTTATGCGATGAAACAGATAGTTAACTCTACATATTTAATTATAGGGGCCATATGGACTGTTTATAATGTAAAACTTAATTTTTGTAACATGTTACATTTGTTTTCATTATATTGTCTTACATTAGATCTGGACCATTATAAAAGACTGAAATAGAGGGATAAAACATATATCCTGAGAACTATTAGGAAAGAATAATTTTGACCCTCTGTCTCTCAGGCAAGCTATCTGAATTGAGTTGTCTCTTGTTCTTCTGGAGTGCACTCCCTCCCTCCTAGGAATCCAGACTACATTCCATCACATAATGGGAAGAGATAGAGTAAACTCACTCTTGTATTCTGGCATACTTCAGAAATTTTCTCTCCTAAGGAATGCACAACAGGAGAGTATCCCATTGGTTGTATTTGAAACTTGCCCTTTATAAGACTTCATTCTTGAACCTTTGCTACCTTGGTGGTAGCATAAGTCTGCCAAAGACATCACTGTATATCCACTGTTTCTTATCTAATACATTTATCCATTGTATTATTTCCCCACGTTTGTTTCTTTTTTCAGTATTTTATTTTTCTCTCATTTTCTTTCTTCCCTTCCCTCCTCTTTCTTCCCTTGTACTGCCCATCACACACTGTCTATTGTACTGTGCTAAGACTCTAGGAGGGAAAAGCCTTCCAATGACAGCTTCATTGAAAATCTCCTTCCCCCCCCAGAAAATAAGACTTTTCAAGGGTAATCACACTACAAAGGAGAGCTAAAAACTTATCTCCCTGACTACAACTTTCTTTACCCCAAATATCTCTCCATAGCAATTAAGCAAGAATGATTGATTGTTGCTGTCTCTACTGTATCTGATTTTATTTTTGCAGTTTAATATATGTTTTACAGTCTTGTGAACAGGTCTTCCAGCTAAAACAAGGAAAATAAGTAAGTAAGAGCAAAGCTAAATAATATATAAATATTAAAACCAATAACAATGTTTTATGAAAAAGGATCTTTAGAGTCATATAAGTCTCTTCTGCTATTGAGATATTGCCCGAGTTCTTCTAAAATTGCAAAGAGATTTCTTGCCGGGGTGGGGAGTGGAGTTTTGACACTTCATTCTGACAATTGTTTCTGACAATATTAACATTTTAAATGTTACATCATATTTCTAAAATGTAGATGTTAAGCATTTGTAACCAATGTGATGTTTATGTGTATAATTGTTTTATTATTAAATGTTGCTTTGGGTTGATTCCCCAATATTTAGGTGTGGGAGGAGAGGAGAAAAATGACTGTATACAAAACGCATGATAGGATAAGACGTTTGGGATATATTGTGTTTGTGTGTGTGTGTACAGATGGCTTTATGGATTGATTCACCACTGTGAATGGATTAACTTTCCATTACTGATAGTTTTCTAGTAGGGTAAATTTCTTGAGTTTTCTTGCTTATATGTCAATTTTGTTTTCCTCTATTAAAAGTTGCAGTGCTTGAGTCGATGAAACCACTGCACAGTTTCTATTAAAATGACCAGTTTCAATGAACTTGCAATTAAACAATCAGCTGATCTTCAACTGAAGTTTAGTAAAAAAAATAAGCACCTAAACCAGGGGTCTTCAAACTTGGCCCTTTTATGACTTGTGGACTTCAACTCCCAGAATTCCTCAGCCAGGCACGCTGGCTGAGGAATTCTGGGAGTTGAAGTCCACAAGTCATAAAAGGGCCAAGTTTGAAGACCCCTGGCCTAAACTTAAATTACCTGAATAGTCTGTAAAGATTATGTTATGCCTACCTCCAACTAACCCTTTGGGTTACTTTATAATCTCATTCAGAGATCAGTTTTGGAGCACAATTATTATAATATACAAACAAATAGAATGTTTCCCACAGTGTGTCTTCAGTTTTGGTTAATGCCAGGAATTCTTTCCAAGAAGGCACTGAAACATTTCTGTTTGTGTTAGCAAGGGTGTGTAATGTTTTGGTAAGGTGATCAGAACTGAATTTGACATAGCTAGGAATCTCTCCAGTTACTTAGAGTAGGAAAGGCCCTCTGAAAATGCCCTGCATACAAGAAGTTTGTCTATTGGACATGTACAAAAGAGACTTTCCTTATATGGCTCCTGGTCTATGGAATTCTCCCTAAACTATATATTGGCTCCTACTGAAGTAAAAGCCCATCTCTTTCACCTTAATTATTGTAATGACTGATTTTTATTTAATTGAATTAATTTTGTAAAATACTTCCTTTTTCTTTTAATTATTATAAGCTTTCTTGACTGTTGAAATAAATAGAAAGGCAGGATATAAATGCAGTAATGAATATAATATCATACCACAGCACAATGTACCCAACTATCTTCATTTAGGATATTGGATTTTCTTTAGAACTTTAACAAGCATGGCTTCTTTTATCCTTGACTAAGAGCTTTTTACAGGAACAAAGAAGGTTTTAAATGCATGGCCTTTCTTTTGTTCTGTTATTCTTCTTTATAGGAAAAGTTCATATAGGATAATCGCTTGGCATTATTTTGGCCTTCCTCCAGAAAAAGTGTATCTAGAGAAAAGTAGAGGTTTGACAGAATGGTCAATGATATTTTGCAATGCAAGTTATTCAACATGCCAGAAAATGAGTTGTTTAGTGACAAATCTTCAACCATGTGACTGACGTCATATACTGTAAGCTCCCTAAGTAGACCAGATCAAAAAATCAATTCCGTAGGAAGGTTATTATTTCCTTTACTGAGACTGGATAGTACAATCTTACAAGTTTGATTGTGCTGCAAGTTTGATTGCCTGAAAGGAAAATCAACTTCTTTACCTTCTACTGATAATATCTAATCTGTATACAATCCCTGTTACTCAATGAGGATTACATAGAATTACTGATGATGTATCTCTTGCCACTATATATCAATACATACACATATAGAAATGCTAATTCCAGATGAGATTTTACCTGGTTTCAAGGGGAGTGTGAAAAAGTGACTGGGTCTGCCACCTGTGTAAATCTCCTTATGTAGAAAGAAAATAGAGAGATTCCTCTTTCCACAGACTGTCTCGATGCAAGTGAATAGTGAGGAACATTTTCTGCAATTTCAATGCAGAGAACCTCCATACACAGAGAATCTGTCCAATGCATGCATATTTTTTAAAAAACGCCCCATATAATCTAATGTCTGCTGCAGCTTTCTGAAGGCCCCTATGTCCAGTTCCTCCTTGTATGAAGAGGAGAAACCAAAAAAGATTTTTAGAGAAGTTAATACTTAAGGGTTGAGGTCCTGTCACACCTTAATAATTATTTCAGATTCTTTAAAATAATGTTGCCCCTTGCACTTTAGTGCTTCAAACTCTAACCATATATTAGATTCCAGAGCTCTAAGGCCATGGTGGCATCTTTGTCTTTGAAGAGAGAACCAAGAGATAGGAAGAAAGAGTACATATTTGCAAGAAGCAAATATGTAGCATAAGTGAGACTGTTTGTAAGCATCAAGTTTAGTAATTAGGCCTGAGAAGCTTGATTGGGGACTAAGAGCATATGGATATCTGGCTTTACTCAACTGCAATTAGATGCTGAAACAAATGTCCATTAGAAGCTATTCTCATGTTGTATTTTACTCTTGAAATCCTGGATCTCTGCTTGATCTTGGCAATGACTTTATCTTGATTGCTGTGCTGTTCGTCTCCTGAAATCCTGGACTACTACTTTAATTAAGTCGTGTCTTTCCATCTAAACCCAGTTCATCAAACTGAATTAGTTTAGACTCCTTTGTTTGCAATACAGCCTATTTAATTCAGGACTAGTTATAAATGTGATAGGTCAAATAGATACAGACGTTAAACTGGCATTATGATATCTTGCCCTTGAAGAAAATGTATCAAAGAATTTTTAAAATCCCAATGTCAGTGGAAACTCAATTGCATGCAGCCATCTGTATCTGAAATTCTTTTGTTGTTTTTTCCCCTCTACCTTTCAATTGAATGAAAGGGGATGGCTAAATTATGTTGCAAGAGGAACACAAAAATAGAAAAAAACAGATTTAAGAGGAATGTATTTCGTTGGCATTGTGTATAATCAGGAAGCTTCATCAGGGTTATCCTTGGCAAAAATCAGTTCCTCTCTCATCTTGAGAGTCTCTCTACTTTAATGATGTTCATTTTCTCCAGTGTGGATACTTGTAAGAATAAGTGGCTTTGAAAATTATATAGCTCACAGTGTTTAATAACAATAGCCAACTGATGTCAGTGCTCATATATGTGGCCAAACCAGAGATATGAATTGGAGAATGTTTTTCTCTGGCAAGATTTGCAGTTTTACTATGTTTTATTTTTTATTATCTATTGCTCATCATTATTTCCAACATTCTAATAAAATAATTGTTCTCCACACAACAAAATGTTAGATACTTTGACTGTAATGTTTAAACTTTATAAAATAGACTATTTTTTCACATCAAAAATTTAGCTTAAATAATGGAGAGGATGGCTGTTGAGATTAAGATGCTATTTGCAAATTTAATTATTTGCGTAAGAACATTTTCTAAATAAATTTCTGATTCACTTTTTTTGGAAAACTGTTGTGGATAAAAATATCCCCTATCTCCTGGTGCATTGGGACTGCTTTCTAGTGAATGCCATTGTGCTTGTTACAACTTAGGCTTGTTACAACTCGATACTACAGAGATTAAAATATGATATAATCTGAATATGATTTTGCTTAAAAGATGTAACTTATCCTTAATATTGTTATACGCAAGACAATGATGACAACTTCATTTGTTATAGTTTGTTATGTGGGAATGTTCTCACAGTAACTCTTTCATAAGCAGAACTATGGCACGAACTTTTAATGTGATACAACTTTAATCAGAATATGATTTATGAAATTCTTGGCAAATTATATTTTATTTAACAATCTACCATCTGAAGTATTGGCAATATGTGGCCCTCTAACTGTTACTGAACTACAACTCCCAGCATGCCATACAATAGGGAATATATGTATGAGCTGCTGGGAGATAAAGTTCAGCAACAGATGGAGAGCCAACCTCTAGATATTTAAGAAATACACATAATCTAAATAGCAAAACATATGACATTTTGTAATGTTCATATCTAAATTTAAAGGCATACATCTCTATCCTTAAGGATTTTTCATTGTTATTTTACTAGCATAATTGTGTATTTATTTACCTTTATATTTCTCCCTTGTTTATTTAGCTTTGTAGTACAAATACAGATTCTATTGCAAAATGGGGGTTGACAGCAGTTATCAAAGCTCTTTTGTGGCATAACTAGAATGTTGCCCCTTCGTAATGGTGTAATTTAAATTTTGGAGGATGAGACAAATGGAATGCACTCATCTTTCTCAACAATCTCTAATAGGCTTCCCATTCAGCTGATCAATCTTGCTTTATCACTTTCATTGATCCCATCCTCCTGAGCTCTTTGTTCAATTTATTGTACCATGCAAGCAGCACATTTTTATAAAGTGACTTTATGGATGTCATCCAGAGAACTGAGGTCAAATGAGTTTACGGGGAAATACAGTTTCCAAGCTTTGAAACCCAATTTATTTTGGGTTGGGGGAGAGGTAGGAAAAGAAAGAGGAGAGAAAAGATTGATTATATCTTAAATCAAGTTTAATTGTATAAGATTTATTATATGGAAAATATGTTCAAATAATAGGATCTGATTTATTTCCTCTTAATAATCAGAATTTTCATTTTTAGAAGTGTCTTGGAATATTTGCTTCTATTTCCCCTTCACTGGTTTGCACTGCTAAGCATTCTTTTGAAGAATATCTAGCACTGAAATACTCCAGTATCTAGATTTTAAATTGGCATGGTTAACTTAGTGCTACACTTGAGCTGAGATTGGAGTTTTCATCCATACGGTAGATAAAATAACTGCCCTTGTTAATACCAGCTTTATCAAATTATCAATAGGAACTGAGTCATGTGCTGATGTAACATCTATGATCTCTCCTTCCTTGCACATACAAAGTCCTCCTCTGTAGAGACATCTGCTCTCTATTACACAGTTACATGATAGGTCTCCACCCTCATTCATATGTTGGAAGTGTTTAAACTGTTACAACACATTAATAATACATTCAATTATAGAAAGCAGCCATTTAATTGGTAAGGAAAAATATAGTGATATTAGCATTTCTTCCATATTTAAAATAAATATTTGTTAAGGCAAAAATCTTTAATATTTTAAAATTAGATAACCTTAATATGACTTTCAGAGGTATCATTCCTAACTAGTATCAATGCAAAATAAATATACAGCTCATTTGATGGGTAAAAGGAATTATGATGTAAGATAATATTTCTATTTCTAACCCACTTCACGTTTTTGGAAACTATACTAAAATACCAGAAGTTTCTGTCTGGGATTTGGAATATGAAGTTGTACAAAGTATCATTTGAAGAAAGAACATCCTCCCCAGTCCTGGATAATTTCATAACCACAAAAAATGTGGACAGATCCCTTTATAGTAGTAGAAGTAAAAAGCTGACAACAGAAAAAGACTTAGTGATCCACTGAATTGCCCTTTGAGGTTTTTTTTAATTTATTTCATTTCATTTTTTATTCTTTTTAATTTTGTCAGATGATGGACATCTACTTATCCCAAGCACCTTTAAATTAACTATCTCTTCTGGAACTTTGTTCCACTACTCTTTCTAACATTATTTTTGAACTTTCTGTCGATTTGAAGCTAAACCTCTGTGTTTTTGATTTTTACTTAATATTGAAAATATTGACTTTTAGAACCTTGTTCACATCCTTAATATATTTTCAATCATGTCCCCCCTTTCTCTTCTGTTTCCCAGGCTGTACCTATTCAGTTCCTTCAATCTCTGCTGATATGTTTTGCCCTTCAGACCTTGCACCATTTTTGTTGCCCATCTCTGGACTCAATCTTATCAATATCTTTTTTTAAGTGAGGTCTCCAGAACTGGACACAGTATTCCAAATGGTGTCTAAAGCCCTTTATACCTCCTTTTTCCTGCTGGTGATCCTTCTAGTGATGCATCCCAGAATTTTGTTTGCCTTTACAACTACCTAGCCACACTGTTTACTCATTTTACAGTCATCTGCTATGAGCATACCTAAATCATTTTCTTCTAATTCTATATTCCCAATACTGCACCCTGCCAGAGGATTCATTTTCCCTAAGTACATGGTTTTACATTTTAGAACATTGAACTGCAGTTTACACACTTTTTTACCAATTTTCTGGCAATGGCAAATCATTTTCCATGTTACAAGTATCCCCAGGAATGTCAATTCTATTACACAGCTTTCTGTTATCAGCAAAAAGACAAACCTTACCTAGCAATTCTTATATAACTTATAAATACGTTGAACAGAATGGGACCTAGGACTGAGCCTTGTGGGTACACTGCTTGTGACAATGCCACATTAACAAACACTGGAATCTATTCCTGAACCAAATTCCTATCCACTGAACTACCCAATCGTTAAATCCTAGCCTGTATAATTTTTTTAAAAAAATTATTGATGCTTTCTTTATATTCTGGTTGATATACCATCTCTAAGTGAACACCAGTCTTGTCTCCAATATTTTTCAAAGCAATGTTACTCTTAAAAAAAGAAGACTTATATAAGAATTTGATTCTTACCCCAAATGCCCACTACCTTTAATTATCTAACACATTTTTTTCATTAAAAAAAATTGCTTCCTAGCAAAAATTTGGAGTGGGAATCAAATTCTCATACACTTTTATAAAGGGTAATGTCACTTTATCTGCTCTTTAAATAAGAATGTGCAAAACTTACACTTCTTCAGAACAGTGGTGTAAGTGGGATCACATGTTTTCTTTAGTAATAGTTGAGCTTTCTGTTAATGCAATATAGCATTGTAACCAAGATCGCTACTGAACTGAGTGTGAGCTAATGGATGCAGAACAATTGGAGGTATATTATATATGCATATGGAGATAACTTAGATCACAATGTTATTACCCCTTTTCTAACAATTGTATTATGTCTGTTATAGGGCTTAGACTGCAACTTGCATCTACTTCCCATCACAAAAGGGCAAGAAATGACACATTCTCTTTTCCTAATTCATAATTGGTTAGTTCCAAAGGCTAGAATTGAAAGAGACTCGAAGTCCATCTAGTATAACATCTTGTTCAATTCAGGATCTGATAAAGGACGTTAGGCAGGTAGCTAAGCAGCTTCTGTTTGAAGACTGTTGGTAGCACTTCATAACATTCCTCTGACACCCATTGTGAGAAAATTCTTCCTGATATCTAACCTAGTGTTTCTCAATCTTGGCAACTTTAAGAACTGTGGAAGTGCTGACTTGGGAATTCTGGAAGTTGAAGTCCACACTTTTTAAAATTGCCAAGGTTGAGAAACGAGGTTGAGAAACACCGATCTAATCTGACTCTATTTCCTTGTAGTTTCATGTCATTGGTCCTGGTACTGCCCTTCAAGTTCACTCTCTTCTCGAGAAGACAGTTCAGCCATCTGAACACTGCTTTAATAACTCCCCTTACTTTTCTCTTGTGCTGGCTAATCATACACAGTACCTGTAAATGTTCCTCGCAAGATTTATTTTCAGTACACTCAACATATTGGTAACCCTCTTTTGAACTCCTTTCAGTTTGCCAGTGTCCTTTTTAGACTGCAGCACCCAGGACAGCAGTGTCTCAGTGCTCAAGATTAATCAAATAAAATATAGCATGCGAAGTCTTTCTAGTGAATCACTCCTTTCCCCCCATTTATTCTTGAATAGCAAGGTTAAATGTCCTTTTACATTAGCTAAGCAAGTTGAACTTAGGTAATGCTTACAAAATTTTTTGCCATTTTCCCTTCCCCACATCCTCTGTCAGTGTTGGAATGTAACAAATTACATTGTGACTTAACTGCTCTACAGTTTAGCGATTAACTAATTCTCTACTCAGAATAATATTACTTCTGCTAAAATGACATTTTGTGTATCATAAAGTATAGTTGCTACTAAATTCCTAAAGAGTTAATTAGGGGATTTAGTTAAACTTAGCTGGCAATCTCTCATGATTAACAAAATTGGGTTTCCTTTCCATCATCATTGGGTTTTCTTCTCCTTATAAATATCTGCAGTGGGTAGATGATTCTTTGAAGCTTTCCCCTTGCATAACAAACCTCTGTGTTGGTTCCTCTTCAGTAATCTTGAATTTCATCCTGGAATTTCTATCTCTTTAACAGACTAATTCTATTATGACTTGCTAACTATCTTCCTCTTCTTCTCCTCTCCAATTTTCACTCTCCTTGCTACCTTCTTATCCACCCACCCCTTTTAACTTTCCTCCTTCGGTGGAAAAATCTCTACTGTATATGTGAAAACTCTTATGGGATTGCCTCTCAGCAATTTACTGGATTCAGGTTATCAGGCACAAGTGCACATTATACATAGTCTGGATGTGACTGGATGGCAGAAAGTATTTACTTCTCCATTCTGTCAAAACTACTCCGTATTCATGTTCAACTTTTTATTAGAACACCTACCATTTCTGCATTTCCCACGCATATTCTAGAGACTTCTTCCACAAGTGGAAGTAACATGATGCCAAATGGAAATATAGTTTAAGTATAATTTATAGGTGAATTAAACTAACGTATAGATTAAGTCAATTTATAAATTAAATCAATATAATGTATAGATTAAGCCAAAGGCCAAATTTAAGGTTTCAGAAGAAACTAAGGTTCTCAAAATGTGTGACCCTGGATATAGGTGGGTAAGAAGGAAGTGCATGAAGGAATTTAGAGATTATTATTTGTTTTTAATGTATGATGGGCTTATTTTAGAGTTTCCCTAGTTTACATATGCTTCCCAAATCAAAATGATGGGAAACACTGCTCTTGATGTTCAGTAATCATGATCAGAGAGGACTGAGGGCCACCAAAAGTAGTCTTAGGGATTACATGTTAACTTGGGTGGCAGGTTGTCTGCCTCTTGTTTAGGAGATGGACAATGAGTAGCCGCAAATGAAATCAAACACCTGGAAAAAATTATAACCAGGAACGAAAAAACTGAAAAACAGTCCTTTTAATCTTGCTTGGGAAAAGAAAAATATGTAAAAGCAGCTTGCCAAAGTCCAATCCAGTTAGCTATTTTCCTCTGTTCTATGGAGCCTATATATTTGCCAATATATATTTCATTCCAGTTATGTTCTGGGAAAAAATTAATTGTGCTAGAATTAGTGTAAACCTTCCCTAAAGCATAGTGAGGGGTTTTTTTTCCAGCTCTATCTTGGGATAAAATGGCTAAAGGGAATCAGTTTCCATTCCAAAGATCTATAATGTTGGCATTGTGGTACATTTGACCAGAATGCAAGAAAAGACTTTCTTAGAGGTTGGTTCTACACTCTGAAATACCTTTGCTAGGTTAATCACTTTCTGTAGTTTAACTTGAACTTCTTTGGTGAGCACAAAATATTTAATTGGCCTTTTAAACTGCCTTGCTTGCTAAAGAAGTTTTGAAATGGTGTTGAGTTGTTTTTCAATGGATTTCTATTCATGCTTTCATTACAGTGTTGTACATCACATTTCATAGGCAACTAATAATAATAATAATAATAATAATAATAATAATAATAATAATAATAATAATAATAATAATAATAATAATAATAATAATAATAATAATAATAATAATAATAATAATAATAATAATAATAATAATAATAATAGTATGTCTCAGTTCTGCCTATTTATCAGAATGGCTCATTATACATTTAATGTAATAAATTGAGGAACCTCATTCCTAAGCCATATTCTTAGTCTGTGCCATGCTTTCCAACCTACAATCAATACCTATCCACTATGAAGTGGACTTTATTTTTCAGCTTCAGTAGATCGATTCAGGCAAGAGACAGTTAAACATATACACTATGAATCTTTCTGCATTAGACTAGATTTGCTGTGCAGCACACCCTCCTGGAATTTTAAAAAGGTAAAAAAAGTAGCTTCAGGCAACAGAGCAAATATATTTTGAGCTATAGCAATCAATATCTGACATTGTTTCTCTATTACCAAAGACAATAAACATAGTGATCCACCACTGCATTGGGGATTTGAGCTATGCATGAACAAGCGCTTTATGGTCTCAGAATTAGTGGCACGGCTAAGATAAGGATACATATTCACACATTCATCTCATTCTTCCAGGCCCTCCTCTTCTCTAGTAGATAGTTTGTTTAGCTTGAAAATTATCCACTTTGCCCTCTTTAGCAGAGAGGGTCTTTGCATAGCAACTTGTTGTTCAGGAACGAAATTCTGATTAAGGACATGTTAATTTAGTTCATTCTTTTTCCTAGCAATTGCCACAAGTGGTTACATAGCTCACTTGTTTGCACTGCACTAACCACTTATCTTAATCACAGGTTTTCTACAACTGAGTTTTAGAAGGTGCATATCATCTTTCAATCAGCTGAGCCAAGACATTTTTATTTTCCTTTCAGATGGTGACCTTTTACATTTAATTCTAGAGCTGTTTTTGCCACAGAGTTGTACATAATAAATAGCTCAATTCTTACATTTTCTCAACAATTAGGGCAACGCCAAGGGTTTTCTGTATGTCTTCATCTGTCAGTCAGCATAGTCTTGATATGCCTAGTGATCATCATACGATTCTCATCTCCATAATGTGAAGAGCCTGTACATTTTTCTTTATTGCTAGACAACATTTCATCATGATATTGCTACTGGACTGATGTTTGCATAATAGTCTTTAGATTTCAAGTACAGAAAGGTGTACTTGAAGAGTTTCAGTTTTAATTAAACATTTTGTGATTATCTGGATGTAACTTCATAGTTTTATTATGGAAGTATCCTAAAAATCAGTAACTGAGTAGGCCTAGTATTTATCTCACAATTTTTAAAAACTAGAGATTTATATCTTCCTTATAAAAACATTCATATGTATTTTTCAACATTTATGGCAATGTTGTTTATATTGTTCATACATATATTATCCTAATATACTCTATTTTAGATAGATGTTCATCTTCATGGATCTTCAAACTCCCAGTATGAAACAAAGTCTAGGACAGAGGTTTTAGATCAATGAGGTCAAGATTCAAATCTCAGTTATGTTCTACAAAGCATACATTGACTCAGTAGCTGTCTCAATGCCTAACCTACCTGTCCTGAGGTCAGGAAAAAAAAATGAGCAGGAACCTGCATGATCAGTAATCTTAATATTAGGCCAACACTGGTTACTGATAACTATCTGAAGGAATATTTGGGCAATCTACCTGAAGTTTTCTAAGATCATTCCAGTTTATTATTCCAATAAACTAAACAAAGTGGTGATCAAAAAACATTATGTCATACTTGGAACACTTTTCATTTGGCTTGTGCTGTAGTAATATAATGATCTCGAAGGATGATCACTTTTATCCAATTCTGAAGAGTAATCATTTTAGTAATGTTGCATATATGGATGGTTTAAAGAACTCTTGGATTCTGTACCTAGAAACAGGTCACTTTATCTTGCCTGTTCCTGGCACAATGCAACATCAAACAAATGCAGTTTTTTTATGAAATGTACATCTATAATGTTGTTCCACAAAGGCAACAGCTGAGTTTACTTGAGAGTGTGGAGAAATAATTAACATCCTGAATGAGGTTGTTCTTTATTCACAATTTAACAATTAGCATTTTAAAAGAAAAAAAGTGTAACTATCATTAGATCTTGTTTTTACTTGATCTACTAGTTCGGCTTCTACTAGATCTCCATATCCTAACCCTGAGCCTTCAAGTATTATTGCAATATGTCCATTCCTGACCATGAGCAACATAGACCATGGATGTTTGTGTAACTGTGTTCTGTAAACAATGGAATAGAAGGTTAGGAAGACCTATAAAAAGTCATGCTCCTATTCAGGGCTATTTGTCTTAACCTGCTAATCTTCCTCAAGGCTCAAGCAAATATAGAATGTTTCAACAGAAAAGTAATAATAATAATAATAATAAAGTTGGAAGGGACCTTGGAGGTCATCGAGTCCAACCCCCTGCTCAGGCAGGAAACCCTATACCATTTCGGACAAATGGCTGTCCAGTCTCTTCTTAAAAACTTCCAGTATTGGAGCATTCACCACTTCTGGAGGCAGGTTGTTCCACTGTTAATTGGTTCTAACTGTCAGGAGTTTTCTCCTCAGTTCCAGGTTGCTTCTCTTCCTTGATTATTTTCCGCCATTACTTCTTGTCCTGCCCGCAGGCGCCTTGGAGAATACTTGCTCCCTCTTCTTGTGGGCAACCCCTGAGATATTGGAATACTGCTATCATGTCAAAAAGAAAAAAGAAGACCCTAGTCCTTCTTTTCATTAAACTAACATCCCAATTCCAGCAGCCGTTCCTTATATGTTTTAGCCTCCAGTCCCCTAATCATCTTTGTTGCTCTTCTCTGTACTCTTTCTAGAGTCTCAACATCTTTTTTACATTGTGGTGACCAAAACTGATGCAGTATTCCAAGTGTGGCCTTACCAAGGCATTGTAAAGTGGTATTAATACTTCACGTGATCTTGATTCTATCCTTCTGTTAATGCAGCCTAGCACTGTGTTGGCTTTTTTGGCAGCTGCAGCACACTGCTGGCTCATATTTAAGTGATTGTCCATTAGGACTCCGAGATCCCTCTCACAGTTACTACTATTGATCTAGGTACCCCTATACTATAACCTGTACATTTGGTTTTTCTTGCGCGAAATGGAACACTTAATTTTTTCCCTTTAAATTTCAGTTTTTGATAGTGCCCAGTGTTCAAGTCTGTCCAGTATGGACATACATACATACATACATACATACATACATACATTTATTTATTTATTTATTTATTTATTTATTTATTTATTTATTTATTTATTTATTTATTTATTTATTTATTTATTTATTTATTTATTTATTTATTTATTTATTTATTTATTTATTTATTTATTTATTTATTTATTTATTTATTTATTTATTTATTTATTTATTTATTTATTTATTTATTTATTTATTTATTTATTTATTTATTTATACAGCCCCCCCAACTATGGGTGGCTCCCAATCAAAGATCGAAAAACATATAAAATCATTTTAAAAGCTATAAAACATAACCAGTTAAAACATAAACATTAAAAACAACCAAAACCTGGTTGCCAATCTATAGAAACGTACCATCATCTAATTTCCTAACCTTTGGGAGAAAAGCTAGGTTCTTAAGGCCTTAGGGAAAGCTAAAAGAGTGGATGCCTGCCAAATTTCAAATAACATTACATTATAAGATTCTCCAGAATTTATAAAAGTTTATAAGTTTACAGTTTATCCATGTATCTTTGTCGCTTTAATTAGTGTCAGAAACCTTTGTTAATTTTTGGTCATTTTTTGCTTTTTTCCTATTCCCAAAACTTTCCCCCCATATCAAAATGGCCACCTCATGTTTTAGACTAGAACACCTAATCTTTGGAATGAATTCCCAATTTAATTTTCTAATGCTTAAGCCTTGGAAGACTTAGGAATTTCTCAGGAATTTATAAAGCTAGATTCATTCTAAACAATTGCTGTACCTACTATTAGTAAAAATTATGGCAATCCTGAGGTTAGATTTATTTGTTTATTATTTATATTTCATATTTCTTAATCACCCATTTTCCTTGAATATTCTTTCCCTCTGTTTTCATAAACAGATACAGACACTCAGATATACACATTTGAACCTGTGTATACTGACATTGTGATTGTTATTTGTTCTGCATTTAGGTTTAAGTGCATATAAAATAGAAATACTAATATTACTTATATGTTTATACTCTTTATTCCATCCAGTGGTGTCTGTGAGACTAGGGAAGGTGGCAGTCACAGCATCATAACTGAAGCCCTGTTTTTTGGTATAGCATGGAATATAGGCACATGTATAAAAAAGGCAGGGCTTTAATCATGATGCTGCAATCACCATCTTGCTTGTTTGGATAATCCCTGCAGATACTGCTGTGATTGTCACAGTATTCTCATGTTATCTGCTTCAGAATCAACTGGGTCCCACATTTTCTCCCAACCTTCAAACTTTTTAAACCATCATTATTTGCTATTTCATTCCAGTTTTTTCTGTTCTGACTTTCTTCTTAACCTGTGTTTTTGTATTTATGTTACTTCCGTCGTCTTTTTCTAGAAAAAGGAGTATATAATCTGTTGCCAATACAAACATATATCCTTGAAAAATCTAATCCCAAATTTCTTTTTTGGATGGCCTTGTCTTCCTATATGAGAGTCTTCATCTCTCCAGTGGAAAATTTATGTGGACCTATAATTTGAAACCTGTCTGGATGAATTGGAAGGTGAGAATAGTAGGAAATATCACCCAAGCATCTTTAATTTACCTGCTTGACTGCCAAGTGGCACAGAATGCTAGATTAAATTATTCTTAGCATGAACCAGCAGGGATGATCTTCTGTCCTTCAATTTACATTCACCGTAACAGTGTTCCATTCTTAGCATGCTGAGTGACATAACTATAGTAATTTGTGTTCTTACTTATATTTTGAAAGGGCTATGGGATTGTATAATTAAATGTTCATGATTTAGACTTGATCCTCATGCTGCAATATTTTGCTACTCTGGTAAAGATTTTAGCTTTAATTCACTTAATAGGATTGCATTTTCATCTTCTACCACATCTAATTAATACCAGGCCTCATCTAATGCAGCTGTACCATCATAAGTTGCTACCTTAGAACAACACCCTGGTTGCGGCAATCCTTCCATTTGGCATATCTAATTTTTACCTTGTACAGCAAACCATAGTTCTCTGTATCCATGGCAACACATCATCCTTTAATGAGCTATAACTATGAACATGGAATACTTCATTTCGACAAAAAAAAGGTGGTGTATTTCCCATGAAAATGATTCAATTATATACCAGGAATTTGATAATTACTATTTTTAGCCTTTTTTTGTCTAAACACGCTCTAATTTCAGTTTCATTTCTTCTCTCTATCTGAATAGTTTTATTTTTGTTTTTCCTGCTTGGAAATGATTCCCAGATTGAATTAATGTTGCCGTGCTAATTAAGTTTGGTCGATCAAAGCAAGAGAAATTCATGTAGGATCAATGGAAGTCACTTAGTTTGGAAATGGTTTTTTGGAGGGGGGGGTAATTTCAATACCTGCTTGTATTGCCATGCCTATTATTGAGATCAGAGACTTTCCATCGGTCCATATGGTCAATAGGTTGCTTCTTCCTGGTTCTGTGATGATAGAGGTCTTCAACCAAATATGATAAATGGGTCTACAATTCTGTTCCTTCAGCCTAGAAACTTTCGTTTCTGTGCAAAGAATAGAACAAGCAGCAATGCTAAATTTGAAATGTAATATTAACATTTACTGTATTATCTGAGAAGAAAAAGAAGCCTTATAACAGATCTGATCATTTGTCTTTTTTCTCCTGCATTGCCTGATCTGACAGCATCTTACAAAGTCTGAGAAAGAGAGAGATCTTTCCCATAACTTCCAACCTCATTCAGAAGTGGCTCAGGATTTGAACTTAAATCTGCATAAATAAGTGTTCAGTACTTATCCCACTTATTTTCTCTATTACGGTCACATTCTGTAAATGACAGAATTTTCTTCGTTATAAGAAAAAAAAAGGTAACCACAGAGAAACTGCCACATGGAAAATTAGTCTCCATACATCATTTGTAGTTTTTCATATTCAGTCATTTACCCACTCATAACATAAAATTGTCCACAGGATTCAACCTGTTGAACTGGTTGATCAGATTATTTGTCTGTTTATCTCTGCATTATTTGTGCCAGCATTTACCAATCTGGCATCCTACTCTCCACTAACTGTTAAGATTGTAACTTCTAGAATTACCAGGTAATAGGAAATTTTAGCAATTGTAATCTCAACATACCCGGAACATGTCAAGTTCAGGAAGACTGGTTTTTCAGAGACTGCAGTGATCAACTGATTCCATCTACTTAAATCTGCAATGCCAATTCTATGGTTCAGAACTTTTGCATATCAAAACAAAGTCCTTCACTTGAAAGAAGTCAAGAGGCTAAATATGATGGCTTTAGTTTCCTGCACAAAACTGTCCCCTCCTCATGATTATCAAATTTAGAATAAATTATGTACATCTTTTATATACATCTGGATAGAATTCATTTTGACCAATGGCCAAAAGAGCTGCTTTGTGAGTGAGATGGAAAGTCTTCAAATCTGATATAAATTCCTTGGGATGCAAGTGATTTGCTCTTGATATGGGATTCTTTCATCAGCAAATAAATGCATTTCAAGGATCATAAGTTAGTATTATGCCATATATTTTGAGGCCTTTAATCCCTAGAATTTCTAGATAAGACTTGGAAAGGCCCAAACCAGGGAGAATTGTTCCAATCAATTCTAAACTTGATAGAACAATTCAGGATAAGGTAACTCCAATGTTCTATGTATAATTATATAAGAGTATGATAATTAATGTAAACACCAAACTATTCTTCTGTACTTCATACATAAAGTCTCAGAAATGGAATTTGGGATAAAAGTATTTTTTAAAGCAATGGCCAAGTATAAGAAAATTAAATTGTTGATCCACATTAAATATTATGTCAAACCTCAACTTGACTGCTGAATCTGATGTGTTGAAGATTTTTCTCTGTTGCTAATGTTGATGTTAGCTTCCAAACCAGACAGCTTTTTGTGTCTAGATTTGTGAAGTAGATAACTAGTTTTTGTCTGGAAGCTGAATAATCTAGGGATTAAAGGCCTCAAAATATATGGACTTCTTTTGGGTTTTTGTTTTGAAACATTTTGCTGCTTTTTCAGTCTGAAGAAGCTACTTGTATAAGCAGTGAAATGTTTCAAAACAAAAAAGAAAAGTAGTCCAGTTGCCACATCTTAACTTCCAGACAACTCTATCTGGATGACTAAGAATCTTCATTGACATAACTAGTTGGTCTTTTGCCATAGGCAGCAAAAGTCTTGGGTCAACTCTGTTTTTTGCAATGAGAGAGGTATGCTTTCAGGTCATCCCATCCTAAGGATATTCACAGGAGGGATAAAAAAAAAGTCAAAAAAAGGCTGCACCATGCAACCAAATCCTTGCCTTTTTAATGAAAAAGGGCAGGGTTTCAATCTCATGCTTTATCCATGGCTATTTTTGCCCACTCTCTGTGGATATCCTTGTGGAGGATCACTACAAATCCCATTTATTCTTAGAGAGAGCATAGTTACATGTCAGTATGCTCACTTCTCAGCACTCAGGGTTAAAACACTCCCAGATGTCTGTGTCACATAAATGTTGGATTCTATCCATATCATTTTCTCCCATAGAAACCTAGGCTATTCTGATACTTTTGTTATTGTTTAACTCTGAAATTTTATGCTACAAAAATAGCATGTTGATCAGGAGGAGGAGACTTGTTTTCCCTAGATAAATGAGTCAGATGCTTTGCAAAGCTAAACATTTGTTGTTTTGATCTGCTCTTTCCTTGGAGTTTGGGGCAGAAGAGCTAACCTGACCACACTGCCTCCATGCTTACAAGGACGATAAAACTGTGGACTAAAAGAAATATAAATAGATATATTTCAGCTATAATTGTTTGAAAATAGCTTGGCCTTGGTGAATTATATGGAATGGCTGATTGCAAAGTACTTTATGACTTCCACCATCCTATCCAACTTGAGCTGATTAGGATATTTCAAAGAAGCCATTGTCTGTAGTATTGCCTTAGTTTCAAGAGGAATATGCTTATTTTCTCCCCGAGGGGAATAATTTACCAGATTAAGAAGAGACATTACTATTATCTATTTTTAGCCGCTATGAAGAGGTATGACCACACTTTGCAGCAGCTTGATGCAGTTGAGAGGACTTATACATGCAGCAACATATAGCTTGATGCTCGAGAAAACATCCAGTGAATCCTTCCCCCTCTTAGCATTTTGCCTCTAACTCAGGGAATAAGTTCAGAATACACCAACCACATTACCATGTTATTTTTGGAATCTAATTCTGAAGGGACAAGGAGATGCTTATTTATATGGATGACTTTACCTCAGGCTCTTTTAAAACGTTCACTTGATTGTTCTAAAATGGAAGAATGTAACCTCTTTCACTCTCAATTAGAAAAAATATTGAACAACTATGCCACTTCTCAGGCTCATTCTGATAAGAGGCATTTAAACCACTCAGATATGTGGATTTCATTTTTAGAAATAAAACAGTTCAGCATGAAATCTGAAAATTACAAATTCTGAAATGTCCTTAGAATGCCATATTTATCAAAGGGCAGCCACCAGTAATCCCCCCTTCAGAATCCATTGATGGTTTAAAGCAGCATTTCTCAACTTTGGCAACTTTAAGATGTATGGACATCTTTTTGGGTTTGATCTAAATAGTTAAAAGAGCATCTGCATTCTTAGATATGGATGAAATTTAACAGCTCTTCTGGAATGCTGAATTCAGGTTTTATAGTACTGGGCTAAAAAATTAGGGGCAATCTTTTCTTTCCTTCTTAACCAGGACTCACTTTTACCCTCTTATCAAATACAGTGTAATTAAAAGTGGTACTATATTTCAATAAAACAGATAGTCCTCAGCTTACAACAGTTCATTTAGTGACTGTTTGAAGTTACAACAGCACTGGAAAAAATGACTTATGACCATTTTTCACACTTATGACCATGGCAGCATCCCAACGGTCATGTGGTTTACATTTGGATGCTTGGCAACTGGTTCATATTTGTGATGGTTGCAGTGTCCTAGGGCACAGGTCGGCAACCTGCGGCTCCGGAGCCGCATGTGGCTCTTTGAGCCTTCCCCTGCGGCTCCCAGCCTCTGCCATTTGCAGAGAGAGACAGAGACAGAGAGAGGCACTTGCGCTTCTCTCTCTCTCTCTCTCTCTCTCTCTCTGTTTGTGTGTGTGTATAAGTAAAAAAGAGTGTAGCCTCACCCTGTTCCGAAGAGCCGACAAGCATACTGGGCGGGGCTTCTCCCTTTGCTGCGTCTTTGCAGGAAGCAGGAAGGCCAGGAGAGAGCTAGCTAGCCCAGCTATGCTGACTCAGGAATTCTGGGAGTTGAAGTCCATGAGTCATAAAAGGGCCGAGGTTGCCTATCCCTGAGCTTGTTGCAGAACAGCTTGAAGCCAGCTTGCCAGGTGAGCAGAAGATCAGAGGGGGGGGGGAGAGACAGAGAGAGACAGAGAGAGAGACCCTTTTGACATCTAAAATGAAGATAACACTGCATATATCCTTTTTTACCTTTATTTTATATATATATACTGTACAGTATGTGTGTGTGTGTGTATGTGTATATATATATATATATATATATATATATGTGTATATATATATATATGTGTGTGTGTGTGTGTGTGTGTGTATGTATATATATGTGTGTGTATATATATATGTATATATATATGTGTGTGTATATATATGTGTGTGTGTATATATATGTGTGTGTGTATATATATATATGTGTGTGTGTGTGTGTGTGTGTATATATATACACACACATATATATAAACACACATACATATATATACACATATATACATATACACACACACACATATATATAAACACACACACACACACACACACACATATACCCCTATAATAAAGGTAAAAAAGGATATATGCAGTGTTATCTTCATTTTAGATATCAAAAGAGTTTTGCGGCTCCCAGTGTTTTGTTTTTGGTGGGAAACGGGTCCAAGTGGCTCTTTGAGTGTTTTGGGTTGCCTACCCCTGTCCTAGGGTCATGTGATCAACTTTTGCAACCTTCTGACAAGCAAAGCAATGGGGAAGCCAGATTCACTTAACAACTGTATTACTAATTTAACAACTTCAGTGATTGACTTAGCAAATGTGGCAACAAATGTTGCTTCACACCTGGTACTAAGCTCTTATCATATGAAACCTGCCAAGAAATCTATGTACAAAGGTAATGGCAATGGGAAACATTTATTTCTCCCCTTCCTATTTATCTTCATAAAAACCTAGTGTGGGAGGTAGGTCACAAGATAGCAAAAGGGCTCCTAGTGAGCATCATGAATCACGAGACACTTGAATTTGGACCTCCCTATTCTTAATGTAGTACTCTTGATTCTATATTGCATAGGCCGTGTTCAAGATGAGTATCTAATTTTACTACACATACAACTTCTAGTCACTATGTAACATACAGAGGAACTAATGGAGAGAGGTTGCATCATAAAGACCTAATTTTGTTTTTTCTGTTCTGCCATCTGGATGATATAGCCTTTCTATTGTTGTTACTAAATTTCTGCTTCAGATTGCCTATCCAGAATTCCCATTTGGAGAAAATAATCCCATATGTATAATGGGCAAGCCAATTCTGCACCAAAAATAGTAACTGGGGTTGTCTTTATTCCACCTTGCAATTTTTGGTGACCATGGGTAATGAACTGCCATGGACTGCTCATTACATTATATTGTCATACTTTTAGAATAAAAATAATTTATCATGATTTAACTTGTAGCAAAACAAAAGGAGATTGCATCTAGAAAATTGGTACCTAAGAGGTGATACATGGTGATTCACTATTTAATCAACTTTTTTTGTCTTGTTGAAGCAAATTGTGTCTTTCAGCAATTTAAAAAAATGGTTCTTATTTTTTTTTTAAAAAAAGTTGAAGACCCCTCTTTAAAGCAATATCTTTGGCTCAATAGGCATAATAGGATATTTTTTTAAAAAGCCTCTTTGATGCCAGCCAGATACCTTCTTCCAGTGCTTCTGAGTCATCATTATGGCTCTGATTCACAAAGCTTGCTTTTCATGGTGATGAGTCACTCTGAGGTTTTGAGGCAAGAAGATTGCTCTGCTATCTGTTACTATTTTATCTCAGTAGATAGATAAAATGCTCCGAGCCTTATAGTAATAGGAAAGCAGCTGAAATATCTTTTAAGAGGAAAAGTGGGGCAATTTGTGACAAGGTCGTTGGCTCCAGAAAAGGGGACAATGTAAATGGTTATTTGATGAAGGACCATCCTTAAGTGGAACCTTGCCTTGTCAGATACTCTCAGGATGGGAAGCTGTTCTAAAGACTAGAAGATGGAAGTTTTGTTGCTTGATTAAATTCAGATTATATTCAATAGAGTCTGCTAATTCATTAGACCAGCATTTCTCAATCTTGGCAGTTTTAAGATGCGTGGACTTCAATTCCCAAAATTCCCAAGCAGCCAGTTCTGAGAGTTGAAATCTACACATCTTAAAGTTGCTAAGGTTGAGAAAGACTGCACTGGACATTTCTAGATAGATAATAATAATAATAACTTTATTACGGTCATAGACCAGCAATAGACATCACTTTTTACAATATATTAAGAAAAAAATAAAATAAAAATAGTACTGACATTAATGATAAATAATAACATCCCTGTTAAAAAAATACATGTTCTCAAAGTGTTAGGGTCACTTCCTAGTTTACATGAGTGGAAAGTCGATAAGTGTGTGAGTAAATATAATGTTCCAAAAATTATTAGAGATATCTCCAAAAAATTGGCACAAGTTGACGGCTATAAATCTGTAACCAATTTTTTTTTTGTGGACATTGCTGCAACACAGTATTTTGCCACTGCATGTGTGGTAGAAGGGTTTACGTCATGGAGGAGAAAGCCTACATAAAAATTGTCTGCCCTCCCTGGCAATCTGTCTAATAAGGGAAGAATATATGCTGACCTATAAACTCGGTATAACTCACAGTACAATAAAACATGTGGGATGTCTTCGATTTCTCCTTTACCACATATACATACCTGTTCTGCTATTGGTTTCTAGATAGAATACATTACATACTCCACTCTGAATAAAACTCTCTCTCCCCCACCCCTTCATAATATTTAGTAATATTTTTGAGAGGTCCTTGGTTCTCTGAGCTTGGTTGTTTTCTTGCAGACATTGCGTTATCCAGACTAGGTAACATATCAGTGAGGATAATGCTACCAAGTTGAGTAATGAAACATCCGCAAGACAACTACCAAGAAAGTACAAAGAACCAAGTAATATTTTTCAAACTCATTTGTTCCCAAAATTTATTAACAATTTATTTTTAGGAGGGTAAAATTACACAACATAGTTTAAGATAAGTGCATGTCACATTCCATGATAGGTCTGACTTTCTCTAATAGTGACCTGTTGCCATAATCAGGTATTTCTTATATACACTTAATGTAGACGTGGACCCCGTGTAAATATTAATAAGCCATTTGAGGAATGTTAATAATTAATAGGTGTTGCAATATGAGAGATTGAGAATGACGTTTGAGTTTGTATACTGCTCTGAAGGTTGGCTTCAGGAAGTAGACATGATTAGGAGAAATAGTGGGTGGGACCAAAAAAAGAAAAGGGATGGGCAGATCAAATTTTGTTCCTGAAAAACAAAATATAAATCTGGCACAATTGCAATGCGAGTTATCAAATTAGCTCCATTTTTCTCCGCCTATTTATATACTTGCATTTTCCATTATGAAGTATATGGCTGAAAACAATGCTACATTGGATGAAACTGGCACATTTTATATCTGGACAATTTAGGTACAAAACTTCTGCTCACACCCTTACTGCCAGGCAGTTCTTCCTATTTACTTTTTTCCTATTCTTATTGATTCCTTCCAATCGGAATTCAACTCTTAGCTAATTAATAACTCTTATTTATGTTGATTATGGGGGAGGGGAAATACAGATATGCATTTTGAGTGGAAGTTCCAAGTTTCCTTGTAATATGTAATTTCAGTTAATTCAGCTTCTATCTGAACTTTTATAGTGATGCATTCTTTTGTACTCTTATATATTATTTTCTTTTATTACTTGCTATGTATATATTTTATATATATTTTAGAGAGCCAAAGGAGAACCATATGGGATTAGATCAAAGGCCATATGTCAGCTTCAGGATAGGAAACTTCATAGGAAGGTCAAAACTGACTCTCTATCCCTTTTTAATTCAGCATCTGTCTCTGCAATGACCAATAGGATGGCAACAGAAGCCCCAAAGGAACACAAAAACCCATTAGCGCCCTCTATTCATGTTTCTCAAAACAGAGATCTGCTGTCTGTATTACTGCAGGTAGCTTTCAATCAACTTAACCAACAGTTATCAGATGCCTGTTCCTTCACTGATCAGATCAGTAGCTGCCACTATAACTTGTGATAATTTTTTTTAATAGGTTAAGGAAGTGACGTGGGATCCTGTCTTCCATAGCAGCTTTTCCTGATCTGATTCCCTCAATGCATTGTTCATCCATTCCCATAATCCCCAGCCAGCACATTTCTTTGGAGAATATCTTCCATAGTCATCTCTGGTGGTCTTCTATTAATATTTATAAGGTCTAGAAACCACATCAGTATGGTGAAACCATCTGCTTTTCTTTCTTCCTATTATGATGATGATATGATACCAGTACTATTCACCTTGATGAAGAGATGGGTAATATTACTTTGGAAAGAAATTTTGCCATTAATATATCAATATGATTTCTAGATCTGTTAGCAAAGCAGTGTGTAATAAAGGGACTGATTTCTATATCAAGCCAGTAATGTATGAAGTGGATTTCAGTTAAGTTTATAGGAACCAACATTAACAGAAGATCCTTAAAGTTTATTGCAACAAGGATCTATATGATTAGTACAAAAAAAAGGTGCTCGGGATACATGTGAGGAAGTTGGAATTATGAAGCCCTGTTGAAATTAAGTAAAGCCTCAGTTATTTTGTCATCCCAGTAATGTTACAGCTATATCTATTTTTTTTCATACCGCATTTATTCATTTCTGCTTTCTGGTACAATATGCATAATATTTGGGTTTTGTTGCAGTTTTTATATTTCATTCCTCCTTCAAAGGATAACAATGACAACTCTTTTCAGTGGGATGTTCAGTATAGTGGGCCACCACTCCATTGAGCGTTCTTCAAGCACTGGTGGTCGTGACACGTTCACCTTGTTACAGATGTACATCTTTTTCTCTGCACACAGATCTACAGAGACAGAATGGAAAGAGAAAGCTTAACCTGACCGTAGCAGCTAAGATGTATAATAACAATATTTTGTTATTCATATCATAGAACGAAGGTCATTCATTTTCCTTGGTAGCAGCAGCTGGTCATCACGTTATGGGCTGCTCCTGAAGGCTAATAGAGATATTTTGAAAACTATTGACTGCTACAGTGTAGAAGCTCCCTGTCTGTTGATAGAAGGAAAGGGTGCCATGTTTTTATATGTTTGAGGGGAAAAAATGACTTCACTTTTTGACACTTGTCAAGATAAAACCTCCACATTTTGTTTTTCATACATGATAAGAGAATTGCCCGAAGCTGCAAACATATATTCTAAGGGGGCTGAGAAATGAGTTTTGGGGAAAGACTGTTTCATAGAAGTACAGAATTACAAACCAACCCACAAAAATGTATCTCTCTTGATTCATGGCTGCCTGAGGTATTTTACTGTTTCTCAAGACTAACGGTTTATTCCTCTGTGGCCTTTTAACTATTTCGTTCTGCTGTGCCTCAGCAAATGGATAATAAAATGTTGTACCAAGCAACATTTCCACTTGTTAGCTGTACCCTAACTATTGATTCTTTTCACAAGGGAGACATTGAAAGAAATGCTGTATAATCAGTTGTTTGGATTCCTTCCTGCTCCCCACTTCTGTCACCATACTACCTCACAGATAACAGAGAAATTCTCTATAACAGCAGCTTAGTAGTAATTTCAAGAACAGAAAAGTTGAGGTTTATTACTACCAAAGCCAGAGGAAGAACAAAGAAGAGCAAGTCCTGTCTTGAGTGAGGTACCAGCTTTTTAAACACAGTTGATCCCAGTGCCAGAATGAAAGTCCTAGTACCTTGGATTAGTTTCTAATTTCAAAAGAAACTTTCAAAAGGCAATGAAAAGAACCAAAGGAAAAAAGGAAAGAAAGAAAGAAAGAAAGAAAAGAAAAGAAAAGAAACCACCAAGAAGGGAATCTTTATCAAATCATTTTAATGAATTACTTAAAATTGCTTTTTTATAAGTAATCCATTCTTTTTATTTCATTGCTGCATCTATCTTTAAGGACAAAATTTATATACATCCATATTTATTATATAAAATATGCATTGTGGAATGACTATACTCTTAGGCAGGCAAGCTTCGTTGTAAGCCCTATTGAAATCAGTATGAACCTACAACTGTTTGAACATTATTAGAATTGGGGGCCCTTTTTATTTTCTATACCATAGTTAGAGTTGGACTGTACATGATATGGGAAAAATATGCAACTCAATTCTTATAATGTTGATTTAGTAGTAGTAATAGTAGTAGTAGTAATAGTAGTAGTAGGCTTTATTCGGTTCAAAGGAATTTAAAATTTTACCAATATTTTTTATGATTTGGTAGAGTAAATATTAACTTTTGACATGACAGTTTTTAAGTCCTATTGATTCATGCCAGATGTGAGCACATTCATGTTGCTGTTCCATTGACCCTTAGTGTATCTTCCATGAGAACCTTCGTCTCAAGGATTCCTTTTCACTTATACTTGTAAACTCTAGAGAATAAAGAATAATTCTAAATTATAATCCATGACATCAGGGGGATGTTGTAACATAAGGTACCTGAACCTTAACAAGAAAAAGTGTGTAATGTTATTCTCCTTACAGCATTGGAAAGAAACACAACAATTAAACATATATATATGTGATGTCAAATTATATTCTCAAGATATGGAATTTGTTATTTTATGAAGAACTTTGGCTTTATCAAGCTTGGAGGCTCTGTAAAGTGGATAAAATCTTATAGAAATATAAATAAATTTACCTACCTTATATATATATATATATCCCTAATTACACTAATATATATATATTGGCCATCAAAAGGCAGGAGCAGTACTCCCAAATATGGACACATATGGTGAATAATGGACACTCATTTGACTTCATGGGGGCAAAAGCCATTGCCCAAGATACCTCCAAAGGAGGGCGCCTACTGAAGGAGGCCTGGTTCTCAGATGCGGGCTCGATTAATCAACACGTAGAATTGGCCCCGGCATACCAGACATTAAAAGCATATGAGGAACTAGCTAGGATGCGGACGGCGTTCGCAAGGGGCAGATTTAAAGAAGGCAATCATCGTATGGAAAGGGAATTGGACCCACGACGAGCCGCTGGAACCAAGGAGGAGGAAGAACGATGATCGGAGATAAACAACATAGTCCGCAAAAAGGAGGAGAGGAGAGATGATCCAGCTGAACAAATGGGTTTGCGGGACAAAAAGGGGGAGGGCAACGATGGAGAATCACCGATGGTGCCAGATCCGGACGTGTGGCCCGGAACGGCCGGGGGGGGGGGCGGTTGGGAGATACACCAATGGCAGGGGCATTAGAAGGATAGGTTGGTAAGGATGAGAGGAGTGAATCTGGGGGTGAGTCAGCAGGCAGCCCGGCTGACCAAAGGCAGACGAGGTGGAGGAATAGACGCAGCTGTGCGGGTGCACACCCTTGCGTAAAGGGAACTACAAGAAATAGGGCCAGCAGGGACAGATGGGTGGAAAGTTAGACAAATGGGTGGACCTACCAACAGGAAGGGGGCAGGAATGAGAATGCATCGAGGATGCCGGACCTAGCCGTACGACCCAAAACGCATATGGGGTTAGGGTGAAGGCGCATCAAGAGCAATGACACCAGGAAGGATAAGATCGTAAGGAACGGAGAGGTGGAACTGAGGGCAAGGCAGCAGTGGCTCAGCTTGAGCTTAGGCAGATGAGGCAGAAGGACAGGATGCAGCTGTGCGTGCGCACACCCAGGCATGTAGAAAGATTGGAAGAAATAGGACCCAGGGGGATAGATATGGAAGCAGGTACAGTGGATGGTTCAAAGGGATAAAAGGAGGTGGGGAAGGTGAGGCAGTTGGCAAACGCACCAACGGTAGCAACATTAGGAAGGATAGGATCTGCAAGGATGAGAGGGGGTGAATTCAGGAGTGAGCCGGCAGATAGCCCACTGATCGTAGTCAGACGAGCAGAGGGATGGGATACGACTGTGCGCACGCACATCCAGCGGAAGGAAATCGAAGAGGAAATAGCACAATAGGGATAGACAGTGGAAGACAGGAACACGGGCAGACAAATGGATGGAAAGGAGGGGAGCAGCAATGGAAGGAAGGCATCTAAGACACCGGATCTGGATGTAAGGCCCAGAACGAGTACGGGGAACGGCTGGAAAGCTGCCAACGGCAGCAGCACCAGAAGGAGGGATTGTCAAGGATGGGAGGGAGGAAGGTTGGAGAACTGGAGTGCAAAAGAGAGGCGGGACAATTAAGGCAATTACGGTCAGCCAGGACGGATGGCCCTATCACGCGATCAATGAGTAAGCAATTAGCTAGCAAGGTTTATAAAACTAATCTCCACCCAAAACTTCATTCTGAGGACGCTGGCAGGGACCGCGAAAGCTAAGTTGTTTTAATATTGTAAATAGTTTTTTTTTTATTGTTTTTAAACTTTTTAACAATAAGCTAATTGTGTCATTGATATATTATATATATATATATATATATATATATATATGTGTGTGTGTGTGTGTGTGTGTGTGTGTGTGTGTGTGTGTGTGTGTGTGTGTGTGTGTGTGTGTGTGTTTATGTATATGTATAATGTATATGTATATGTATATGTATATGTATGTATATATGTATATATGTAATATTTGTTTTCTGAGTTTTTCACGGTGTTTGTATGTGGTTTTTGGTAATTCGGGTTTTCTCCCGTGTAAAATTGGAAGTGTCCTTGGCGACGTTTCGCTCCCATCCAATCAGTTCATACCTCCACTGGCAGTTAAAAGGAAGAAAACAGCTGCGATCACTACATTGCTTCTAGAAAGCACGAGGCCGAAGAGACACCAGCCTGAAGATGACGAATGAGACTTCGTCGAAACGTCGCCAAGACACTTCCAATTTTACACGGGAGAAAACCCGAATTACCAAAGACCTACATATATGTATATATATATACATATATGTATATATGTATATATATATATATGTGTGTGTGTGTGTGTGTGTGTATATGTATATATATATGTTGTATATATATATGTTAGAAAAACGAAGAAAGAATTGAACACCAGGATGAAAATATAAACAAGGCTGTTTAATGTAAAAAACACTTAGCTTTCATCAGAGTGAAAGTAGAGGATCCGGGAGTTTACTTATATAGCTGGCTGCTTCTGCGCCCTGCTCCTTGAGCGAGTCACTGGTCCACTTGCTTCAATCGGCCGTAGTGCTCTTAGTTGCCCCACACCTGTCGGTATGTTGGCGGGTTCAAGAGCTTTCCCCCCGCATGCAGTCACTCCCCTGGCGTGCGTACAGACGCCCAGAGGCTGGTTGTTCGGTTGCTTTTGCGCTTTGCCCCCTCCCCCTCTCTTCTAGCCGAGCCTGAGCATCCGTCTCAGAATTAAATTCAGGGTGCGCTACAGATTCGTTATCCTCCCTGGGAGTCGTGATTATTTCACCTACAGCCACACGGTTCCGATTCTGCAAAGAGCGGGCCAGTTGCATTTGTCGTGAGTCACAGTGCTGTTCCCCCCCAGCCCCTAAGTGTCTGATAAGCAGGTAAGAGGTCTATATGACGATTGATCGAATTGCTCCTTGAGCAATCGGCCAGCCTTGGTGACATCTCAGGATATGGCCTCAGCATTGGCAAGATCAAACACATGGCCATATGAGCTCATACCTGTGAGTGCTGCTCTTGCCTTCTGATCGCCAACTTATGCTCATGGATCCTGATCTTGAGCCTTTTAGTTGTTTCCCCAACGTAATTGCATGGGCAATTGTTGCACTTGATTCTGTATATGACAGAAGACCTTTCATCGTTGGGGAGCGGCTCTTTAAGATGCATGATCATAGCACGCAGGGTCTGGTCTGGTCTATGGGCAACGTTTACGTTAAAGGAAGCTAGCAGCCATGCCATTGCCTTGGACACACCATTGTTATACGGAAGGGTCATTCAGGTGGTCAGTGTTGTTGTGTTGACATATGGGTTGCCACGAGGTTTGTATGGTCTGCTATACCGCCTAACGAACTCAACAGGATAGCCGTTGTGCCTACAGATATGGTAAAGGCGGTTCCTCTCCTCAACTCTGGCTCTACCTGTATTGCAGTGTGAGCTGACATGCTTGAACAATGTCCTGACGCAACTGATCTTGTGCGCCACAGGATGGTTACTCCTGTAATGTAATGTTCTGTCAGTGTGGGTCGGCTTGCGGTAGACAGTCGTATGCAGGGTACAATTGGATTGACAGCTGACCAGTATATCTAAAAAGGCAAGAGTGCCTTTGGTCTCCTCTTCCGCCGTAAAATGGATGTCACGATACACTGAATTCAGCTCATCCATGAAACTAGCGCTGTCCTGTTTTTTGATGACTACAAACGTGTCATCCACGTATCAGGCCCAGAACTTGGGGCGGTATTTGGACATCACCACAGCCTCCAACTGCTGCAGGACCGCCTCCGCGATGACACCCGAGATGGGAGATCCCATCGGTGTCCCTTTAATTTGCTCATATATAACACCCTGGAAAGTAAAGTACGTTTTGAGGCACAAGGTTATGAGATCTTCAGTATGGAGAGAGTCCTGGTATTGTCCTTGCTTCTCTTGTTGGCGGTTCCTTATCACAGCGACCTCCAGATCTTGTGGGATAGAGGTGAAGAGTGAGGTAACATCAAATGATACCATAAATGTAAATGTATATATGGGAAGAAGATATCTTTTTGCCTGTTTCCCTTGTTAGCAATTGCCTTGTTCCTCTGTTAGCAATCCAAATTTAACACACACACACACACACACATACACACACACATATATTATTTATCTTTTAAATGGCTTTATATTCCCAAAATAAGAAGATGAATTACTATATGGCCTAAATTAAATTATTATTTCTATGACTGAATTAATCCTCAAATCATACCAAATATTTATTATATGATATGTATCTCTTTTTATCAGTTTTTCCTTTTTAATGTTTTCATGTAAATCACTTTAACGAATGTAATTTTTATATTATATAATTATTAGCATATTTTGTTGTACTTTTTTTTGCAGAATCTCATTAATTATTTTTTAAAGCTTTATAGAAAGCATATAATAAAATGAATAGGATGAATTATGGAGTGTTTTGTGTTGAACTGAATGTAATAAAAGTAGTGATGGAAGAAAAGTATCCTAGAAATAAGTGGAATGTTTAGAAAAAAAAGTTCAACACTTAGAAGGAAGTAATTCCAAAATGTGACATATTTCTTTGTTTAAATGTTCAGTCATTTCTTACTCTAGAGCAGGGGTAGGCAAACTTGGCTCTTTTATGATTCGTGGACTTCAACTCCCAGAATTCCTGAGCCAGCATAGCTGGGAGTTGAAGTCCACGAGTCATAAAAGAGCCAAGGTTGCCTACCCCTGCTCTAGAGGGAAGTGCTCATCTCTGTTTCTTAGCGGAGGGAGCGAGTTTTGTCTAAAGAGATTTCTGTGGTCATGTGGCCAGCATGATTATATGCCAAAGGTGCTCGGTACACTGTTACCGTCCCACCGAAGTGGTACCTATTTATCTACTCACATTTGTTTGCTTTCAAACTGCTAGATTGGCAGGAACTGGGGCAAGTAACAGGAGCTCACCCCATTGTGCCATAGTCGGGTCTTGAACACAGGCTGTCAGCTTTCCAGCTGACAAGGTCAGCATCTTTAACCACTGAGCCACCTTGCTCCCTTTTGTTTAAAGGTGATATGTACAAATGTTAGGGACATGAGTGTATATGTGCTTTTATATACACATTATATATTGTTGATGGAGAATCCAAATTATTTTCAGTGAACATTAGATTGTATGATACTATGGAGAGTATGGATCTAAAATTAACATATCAAAGAACAAGTCATATTTATTGAAGAAAGAAAAATTTATGATTGAAAATTGGTCATAAATTGCAAAAAACTAGAGCAAGTATTTGAATTTGTGTAGTATGGTAGAATGCTTATCATAATCAGAATATATTGAAATTTTAAGTCATGCAAATGGTGATAGAAAGGTAGTAGCTAATGTAATTTCTTGCAAGGCATGAAAGTTAAGACCTATGCAAGATCAAGCTTCCATCATTTTTATAACACTGTATAAAGATGAAAGCTTGATATATTATGAGAAACATAACAGCTGGATACAGTGGGAATATGTTACTAAAGGAGAGGAAACGGGATCAAGGATGAATGAGTACCAAACAAATGTAGATTGAATACAAAAGTGAATGACAAAAAAAACTAGTACAATTTCAGAAAAGGATATATATGATAAACTGTTGGACTACTACTTATTTAAGGAACTGTTGTGTCTTTTTACTTTTGTTGCTACTTCAGGGCCAGAAGAATTTTGAAGTTTATTTTTAAATCACAAATATCTGGAGTTTTTTTACATTTTGTTTTGTTTACTAAGAAGCAGACAGTTATTGACTAATCACCACAATATGTCAGGAAGAAGCTGTTGCCCAGAATGAAAAATAAGATAGGACAGAGGAAATGAATTTAAAATGAAAAACTGATGTTCTAATTGTAAACTCCATGCTCACCATTCAAAACCTATTGAAATCAATAGGTTTGTGTACACATGATTTGTGTACACATGTGTTTGCTTTGTAGTCTTTCATTTGGTATTCCATCTTATTGCTTTCAAAACCTTTTTCCTATAGTAAAGTATATTAATATAGGTTTGTGAAAGGAAGAGAAGTAGATATATGAATATTACTTATGTAATTTATTCATCTATATGATTGACATATATGAAAGAGGAGACATGTGTCTTTTCATGATTCCTAAATAATCCATGTTAATATCATTTCCTTGCTGGCCAGTTGCAAGTAGATAATATAGATTTTAAATTATCTTACTATAAACAAACAATGAACCACTTTTTCAAACCTTACAGTATAAAAACAGTGTAAAACTGGTTTTCAGACTATGTTTCTAAGAGCCATTCTTTCACCAAGCATCTCTTGGTAAGGCCACACTTGGAATACTGCATCCAGTTTTGGTCACCACGATGTAAAAAAGATGTTGAGACTCTAGAAATACAGAGAAGAGCAACAAAGATGATTAGGGGACTGGAGGCTAAAACATATCAGGAACGGCTGCTGGAATTGGGTATGTCTAGTTTAATGAAGAGAAGGACGAGGGGTGACATGATAGCAGTATTCCAATATCTCAGGGGCTGCCACATAGAAGAGGGAATCAAGCTATTCTCCAAAGCACATGAAGGCAGAACAAGAAGTAATGGATGGAAACTAACCAAAGAGAGAAGCAACCTAGAACTAAGGAGAAATTTCCTGACAGTTAGAACAATTAATCAGTGGAACAACCTGCCTCCAGAAGCTGTGAATGCTCCAACACTGGAAGTTTTTAAGAAGAGACTGGACAGCCATTTGTCTGAAATGGTATAGGGTTTTCTGCCTAGATGACCTCCAAGGTTCCTTCCAACTTTATTATTATTATTATTATTATTATTATTATTATTACCTTAAAAAGCTTGCACCCATAGCTGAGCGCTGTCTTGAGAATCTAGCTACTTAAAAATGCTAAGTCTGCCCACTTTTTTGTAATTTTCTACAATTTATTTGTTTTTTGTTCTTTTTTTTATTTGCATCCCACCTTTATTATTTTTACAGATAACAACAACAATAAAACAACAATGCTTCTCATCTAATATTGGAGTGAAACACTGCAAGAAATGTATTAAGTAGTTACCATGCAAGGGATTCACACCCAGCCATCTACCAATGGCACTGACTGGAATACTATTATGGTTCTTTTTAAGGACTGTCCTCCTCTCTTTCAGGAAGAGGCTTACTAGTATCTAACCATGCAAATCTATTTAAAGAGAAATAGGAATTTGATGTAGGGGATAGATGTTGTAATTGGCTTCTTTTCCTGACCTCTTCTCCCTCTTAAAATATTTATGTACATCCTTATCATCACAAAGGCGGGAGCTCTCATTTTTCTACTCAATAAACAATTTCCCAGAGGAGTAGCTAGTGCGGAAGAGCTGGCCACATTCCCAACTTTCTATCTCTGTTATTGTGATGACACAGAACATAGACATGTGTTCTAAATGCTGAAGGTAGAAGATAAGACTAAAATTGTTTAGCTTCCTAAAAGGGAAAAGTAGGTTTCTAGGTTATTGCAGGAAAAAAAGGATATACAGTAGTCCCAGAACAGAGCAATATATGGAGTCTTCTCTTCCTCTTTTATTCAGTCTGTCTTGATCATATTCCATAAGGCAGCACTGTGTTCTCAGATGTTCATTACAACTTCCTGTATCTGAAGGCTTGGTCAACTGTTGAGGGATGATGGAGAGTGAAACCCTAAAACACATCTGGGAATCCCAGATTAAGGAAGCTTTCCTATTGCTTTCAAATTTGCCCTTAATAAGAAATCTATTTTAGGGATCATAGTCTGTGCCAAAATTTGTCCGGGTAAATATAAATATATAAATGTGTATTTTGAATGCCATCTTATTAAATTTTGTAATAAAGAAAATTAAAGATCTCTAGCATTTGAAGAATAATTTTCTGTGTTATTTAGCTCCCTGTAGCCTGAGTTGATTAATTGAAATTCTTCTTCAGATGCCCCATTTTTTAAAGGTTAGATGATGACTGACAGCAGAGCCTTTTTAATGATGGTACTTGAGGTAGGATACCTCCACCCAAAACATATGATCATATTCATTTAGGCTCCAGGCAAGTTTATTCTTTGAAATAAGACTTACATTTCTGTATGTGCAAATGGGTTCTTTTTCTGACCTCAGCTGCCTTAAATTGTTTTAATTGCTTGTAAAATATTTTGGAAACAATTTGACTGAAATAAAGCAAATACATAAATGAATAGAAAAGTTATAATTCAGTGAATATCCTTTGACTATTGGAAACTAAATGCTTTATATTTCTAATTAAAGAGGATGATATAGCAAAGCTGGGGAAACAAATAGGCTGTATGATCAGGAATTATTTTAAATAATATTTTTATAAATTTTCTAATTTTACATTTAAGTATTTAAAAAGCAACATGGTGGCTGGGTTAATCAATAGTTCAATAACATACAAAAATCTTTAGTACAAATCTCAAACTACAACCTCAAATATTTCCTCTCCCTTAATATCTACTATCTCATATTTAAGCTAATACAGTTCTTATTATATCAACTAAATAAAAACATCATTATTACATTTATCAATAAATTTTTAGCTTATTCATATCTTCATTACTTTTACATTCAATCTTTACATTCAATCAATGTCCTGTTATTGGTTTTTCCCAATTTTTAGTTCCCCATCAATATTCAAATTTAACATTTGATATTTATAATTTCCAGGTTTTAGGTAACCAAAGTTTCCTTTATCTCAATTCATAACAAAATCTAATATTCAAAATACACATCTTATCTATTTGGGTATAATCTTGTTCTATTTCCTAAAAATTATCTATTTCCCCCATCTTACATCATCTAATTAATAATACAGTTTCCCCTTTAATAAATCAAAGCCCATTATATATATTGTCTGAGTTAATCAATAAATCAAACATATTCATAATATTTTTTTTTCTTTTGGGTTCAATTTTTAAGTATTAAACAAACAGCATCCTTATTTTCAACTAATTTCCAAATATTTTAAATTTAATGACCAAAATTTCCCTTATCTCAACTTTTCCCTTTAACCCTCTAATTAGTAATATGAAATCCCCTCTGATAAATCAAAACCCCAATTTTCTTCAGCCTTATTGTAGCTTTTTTTCTTTGCCAACTAGCCTTCCATGTCAACCCTTTTAAATCATCAAATAGATCTCCCTCTATTATTATATATATTGTTTGGTATAAGAGAGACCATTTAGTTGCCGTTTTTTTAGAAGGGCTAGCCCATTTGTATTCCTTAAATCGTCTCCCTATTATTCCAAATCCCCATAATTGTCCTGGTATGTTTATCTTCCATTCAGTCTGTTCTTCTTCTTGCTCCTCAAATTTCTTCTGATTTATATAGAAAGTCTTTTCCATTTTCAATGTTGTCAGTCCCTTTTCTGGATATGCCATTGACTGTATTTGTTGGTCAATTGAGACCTCTGTCTTAGTATTTGATTGTTCCACTTCTTCTGTTACCTTCTGCGTTGTTGGTTCTTTAGTTGTTGGTTCTTTAGTTGTAGTTTCTATATCTGAGCTGACATCTTGTTCTTTTCTGTAGCATCTTATTTCATCACAAGCTGAAACGATGGTTTCATGTATTGCTTTCAACATGGAAAGAATCTTTTCCTGGTCTTCATCCATCTTCTCTTAATGGTGCGTTAAGTTGAGGACTTTGAAATCAGATGATGAAAATAATTTTATAGCTGGGTATGGGACCTCTATTTCACGTGTTTGTAGGTAGTCTTTATAATAAAAGTTGTTTATCAAGTAAGATTTTATAATCCAAGGTATTTCATCATCTCAAATAATGACCAATATTCCTCAGATAAAAAAGTAGGAAGGCAATTCCCCACATACAGCTCTAAAATTCAATAAAGGTTTTCATTCATAATTCAAGGAGGCCAGCCATGCCACCCAGAAGTTCTCTTTACAGCTGAACCTCTCACAGGTGGTATTTATCAAAGTTAAAAGAGTCTTATCTGTAGTCTGGGCTTCAAGCCAAGTCTCCTTTAGGCAATAACAAATTGTAATACCAAGCTTTACCACAAGATGTCACTGATGCCACTTAAAGTTTTTTAAATCCAAAATTTTTATAGTCCTTTTTCCAATTTTATTTCTTTTTTATAGATAAAAACAAAAGTCTTCAGTGCAAATAAGAAAACTTTTGGTCCCCAAGTTTCAGAAACATATAAATCCAATTAGATTAAAGTTATTATTTTAGTGCTTTAACTCCCCTGGGTAATCAGTCGCCACTATTCTTAGAGGGTGGGATAGAAATTCCCTTCCCTCTCTTCTCACAGGGGGAAAGATACTTTGGGCAGCTTTTACAGGAAGAAAAATACTTAGGATCTTAGAGAGAAGATCAGATCTCACCCAGTTTCATCTGCGTTGCTTTAGAAGTGCCTGGTGGTAAATTTGACTTTGGCTGTCTGCAGCCTAGTGACGAGCCATATTGCTATGGTCAGTCTTTCCTCCGCCGGTTTGGAGGGCTGCCCCAGATCAAGCGGAAGGGCTTCTGCCCTCCCATGATCAAGCGGGGGTCCCCTCCTTGCTCGTCGCCCCTACAGGGTGACTTTTGACCCTTTCCAGGGTCCCCCAGCGGAACAAAACCGAATGCGGAAGACGATGCTCGCCTTCCAGCGGCCGCGGCGGCCGCGATGGCAAACCGGAAGACCAGGAAATTTATTCAAAGTGATGTCAAATATCTCACTTTGGAGCTAATATCATGGTCCTGGTTGTGAAGGAGTCACATTTCTTTGTTCATAACTTTATCAGCCACTCATGTGTTTTATATATCATTGTCTTTCTCGTGTTCTGTTTGTCTCATCTTATCTCCTTCCTAATCAAAATATTTTTTTAATGAACTTACCAGAAATCATTTTCCACATTCAGTCAAACATTATGGGTACAGCTCAAGTTGCCTATTTATCTGCTCCTGTAAATTCGAAGGAAGAAAAGTCTGAATCATACACGATTTCAGTTTGGTTTTCTAAATTGATTTCCTCCCCAGATACAGGATTATATTTTACAAAATTGGAATAGAGTATGCATTTAAAGTGCCTTTAACCTATAGGTGGATTTTTTATTTTATTTTATTATTAATTATTTTATTATTTTATTTCTTGACTTTATTATTTTTACAAATAATTCAAAGTGGCAAATTTATTCAACACCTCCCTCGTCCTATTTTATATGCTTATGGTATGCTGTCTAATTTTTGATGCAATTATTTGATGTAATTATTAATACAGTACTATTTTGCAGTCTAGAATATTGTCATCTTTATGGTAGTTTTCTTTTTGGGATTCTGTTATGTAGTTTTTATTCCTCTCTCAAAAGAAATAATGAAAAATTAGTAGTAGTAGTAAGGAACAATGGAGGAGAGAAGAATATTTCAATTTTCTTATTTTGTACCATATCTGCTTTAATTTGTTTTTTAAAATCCGCACAGTGGATGTATTTGTTCATATTTTAGCATAATTCCCTTTGAAGTTTCACATTGTATATTTTGTGATCTTGCACACAGTTTGATGCAATAAAACTGACTCCCTGCTTTAGAAGTTCCAACCCAGAGGAATCCACTATCCATCTGAGTCATGACTGTTCTTCTAAACCAAGGAAATAACATTTCTGTTGATAATTTTATTAGCTTTTATTTTATTTTTATTTTCTTCATGAAAGAAAAGAACGTAACTGCCTTTCAGGAACTCTGTGAAGAAAGACTCTTTCTTGCGCTGTGACCTAAAGAAAAGCAATGCTATCCAAGGATATGAGATGAACATTTGAGAAATCAGACTTTCTGGTTGATGTTTGCTAATGGGAGAGGTTGGTATTGATAGGTTTATTTGGGCTTCAGTCAACACCATTACTCAGCTTTTGACTGGCACTTTAAAATAAAAAATAAAGTTCCACTAATAACATTAATACAAAATTAAGAGCAAATATAATTTTAAAAGCACAAGACTCCTAAATTGTGCTTTCCAAACAAATTCATCTATGAATAATTAGCTTGACTGGCACTTTAAAATAAAAAATAAAGTTCCACTAATAACATTAATAAAAAATTAAGAGCAAATATAATTTTAAAAGCACAAGACTCCTAAATTGTGCTGTCCAAACAAATTCATCCATGAATAATTATCTTCCAAATTCATACCTTGAATATGTAATCTTAAAGATAGTTTGCTCAAATGTAACTATATATTCTCAAATGTCTGCCAAAATGCCTGCTATTCTGTTTCTCTGGAAATTGATTGTTGATTAGGGTAGCCAAGCAAAACTATTGAAAAATTTTGCTCATATCTTTGCTTATGTCCATTCATAAGGAGATCCTGTGAAGGATGAAGATGACAGCTAAGGAAGCTAAGATGGTGTTCATGAGAGCTGAAAAAAAATATTGATTTGATTGCCTGGTTTCTTAGCAGTTGAAAATTTGGGGCAGATAACTGGATGAGAGAGAGAATATGAGTTTGCTAAGCTTTTTTTAGAAGTGTTTTTCTTCTTCAAAATATTATTTGTGCACATTACAAATTGCAATTTCAATTTTTGCCTAGTGAGATAGGAAATACTATAGCCATGTTTTCCCCCCAAAATGGCAGCTTTAATATGCGTGGATTTCAACTCCCAGAATTCCTAAGCCCAGAATTCCCCAGAATTTCCTAGTCAGCAATGTCCTTGGATAATTTCCTATCTCATTTTGGGCTATATGTTGATGCCTGCACTTGGAATGTTTCCTTCATTTTTCTGAAGTAACAGGACCTATTCTGTCAGTATATTCAAATACATTTGGAAATACTGCTCTTGGTAATGAAAATGAGCATATTCTGCTGAATTCAGCAAGCATATACCTCGTTTGCCGATTGCAGTAAGCTATTGTTTTAACCATAGTTTATGGAATAAACCACCGTCCCCTGAATACTGGTGCAATGCTTAGTGATTGCATGCAGCCATTTTAATTTGAACATTGTAGAAGGATAGAACGCACAACTTATTCTACAATTGTGCTGTTGCAAAGCTTGGTGCACTTTGTGATCCTTTATAGTCAACCATAGACACAAAATCACTTTGAATTGCTCAGCCTCATGTGAAAATTATCCATATTGTTGTTTGATCACTCTAAATCTATATTACAAATCAATAGTGATTCATTTCCTTTTCCAAAGGACTTTTGAGAATTGTCTCATTGATAAATATTCCTGAATTTGATCATGAAATGATAAATGTGTTTTTAAAAAAGAAAAAAAGTGGAATTGTAATAATAAATATAAGAAAGAGTGGATCAAAATAATCATTGCAATAGAAGAAGGAATATGGGGATTTGTCCAACAGGTGAGACTTTCTCTCTTCCAAAGCTTTGGAAACTGTAACGTAGGTGATGTTGAGAAAAATAATGGGATGCCTAGGAGAAATCTTGGCCTTAGTTAAGGTCAGGGTTGTCCACAAAGGGATCAATCAAGGCAAGATGTCAGCTGTGATTGCCCAATTGTTGTTCTTCCTCTTTTTATGTACATATGATGCATGGAAAATGGGGTTTCAACTACTCTGTATGGTTGTATCTTGATTTTTTTTTATCCCCACTCCTAATATTCCTATCTCAAACTAATTCCCTTCACTTGGATTGGAGGAACTAATGCCCCACAATGGCCAAGGAAATGGGAAAATACAAAAAAAAAAGCATAGTTCCTTGAAAAACCTTTAGCAGGGCTTTGTGTTGTACTATCCCTGACCTGAAAAAATATAATAGAAAACCATAATCATCATCATCATAATAAAAAAGTTAAATTGCTCCAGGACTTTAGAATTCAAACAAGCATCTGCCATGTAAACACTCCAGACTGAACCATAGTCAATAAGAAAGACAAAAAAAAGTCTGGCTAATAGACGTGACAGTACCCGGGGGCAGCAAATAGAAGAGAAAGAACTGGAGAAGACAACAAAATACAAAGACCTATAAATAGAAGTAGAACAACTATGGCAAAAAAAAGCACAGTTACAATAGTAATAGGTGCCTTGGGGGCAATTCTAAAACAACCGGAGCACTCGCTGAACATCATCAGCATTGACAAAATCACCATCAGTCAATTGCAAAAGGTAGCTTTACTTGTAACAGCTTACATTCTTGGTGATACCTTTAACACCATCAAACATCAACATTTGCCTATCCCAAGTCATTGCGAAGAACTTGATATGTGGATAAAAATGCCAAATCCAGTCTAAACATGTGGTTGGCTTTGTAATAAACCAATAATAACCTGATTATCATCAGTGTAGAGCGATACTTCTATTCTACTTAGTGTGTAGACTGTTAACAAGAATGCTTCTTACAAACTAAGGAGCCTGGCCATTTTCTACATTGATGTAGCAAAAGCAGCAAGCCATGAAGCAGCTTACTGTATTATGGTGGCAACAGAGTCCTTCCATTCTATTTTCACAGATGAAAATGGGCACCCCCTTGTGCACTTGTAATAAACATATCCTTACACCAGGTTTTTTTCTTTTCTTTTCTTGAACAACTCCATCTCTTTCTCACATGCTGGTAAAGGCTTTTTTTTTGTTGCTTCAGGTATTGATTTATTTTACAAGCAGTGTATCCTGTGCTGATTTAAAAGCAAAGAGATTTGTTCGGTTAAAGATGCATACTAGAAAAATGTAATTGGGCCTTATAATGTATTACTAACAGTTCAAAATCGGCTTTAAAATCGGCTTCAGCAATAGCTGGCAAGCAAGTGACTCTTATTTTCTTCCATTTATAAGAGATAAGTGGAATTGTAATTAACTTTTTTTTAATTTGGGGGGGGGGGAATATTGGAATTGCACTGTTTTCTGTATATACATCCCACTATGCTTGATCTCTAAATTACTATAAAATGCATCACCAGCTATGGTTCCAGTGTAAGGATACTACAATGTAATATTACAATATTTTTGTGTTTTATATTCTGTTTCCGTAGGATTAAATTGCATAATTCTTTCTTTCTTTCTTCCTTCCTTCCTTCCTTCCTTCCTTCCTTCCTTCCTTCCTTCCTTCCTTCCTTCCTTCCTTCCTTCCTTCCTTCCTTCCTTCCTTCCTTCCTTCCTTTCTTTCTTTCTTTCTTTCTTTCTTCTTTCTTTTCTTCTTTCTTTCTTTTCTTTCTTTCTGTCTTTCTTTCTTTCTTTCTTTCTTTCTTTCTTTCTTTCTTCCTTCCTTCCTTCCTTCCTTCCTTCCTTCCTTTCTTTCTTTCTTTCTTTCTTTCTTTCTTTCTTTCTTTCTTTCTTTCTTTCTTTCTTTCTTTCTTTCTTTCTTTCTTTCTTTCCAATGCTATAATATAGTTAATTATAGGGGATACCATTAATAACTTTCTAAAAGGCTCAGAACATTAAAAACTTCACAGCATTTACGATCTTACTTTATTCTTCTGCATCCTGGAAATGAATCTCATTGCTGATTAATATAGATTAAAAGATGTGTCAGAATAACTGCCCTCTCAAAGATTATAATGGCTGTATGCTGAATTGTGATAAGCTCATTTTCCTGATGTATCATTCCTGCCATGGTAAAAAGATGGAAAGACAGAAAAACAGCCTTCTATTCATGTAGAAATTGTGATAATGTTTTGCTGAGCTGAAAAGAGGGCTGACTTTTTGTGATTTGATGAAAGGCAAAAGAAGAATTGGCAACATGCAGAATGACAGTGATTATATAGTTGTGTTATCTAAGTGTTCAGTAGGTGAACAAAATAGGGCATTTTCACATTAAATGCCTAATGTAGGAGTATACCTATAATTATATGTTGTGTCCAGGGTATACAGTATATAGGACTGGTGTTCATATGGATATATTTATATACGTGTACACTACAGACAAAATATACATATGTCCCTCATTTGCACAGATGATCCATCTTTTATTTTTTTTAATGTATTTTTAATTTTTTTAAGACCGGGGATATCTCAAGGGTATGGCAAAAAAGTTAACATGACAGCCACAACAATGGATATTGTGGCTTTACATATTTGTGCAATGCATGTAAGATGCATGTAAAACCCAAGATTTGCTTAGTTTTTACATGCATTGCATGTGTGGTTCTCATAAAAAACAGGCAGCTCTTTGACTTTAGCATGATAACTACAAACTTGACTTTTCTGACCACATCTTTAGAATCCCTGATGAAGACCAAGAAAATGGTGGTTACTTTTCAAAGGGGGGGGGAGTTGTGCTAGAATTCCCTCACAGAGCCAAACAGTGAATAGGCACAATATTTTTCTCTAAATGGTCTATTTCAGAAAAGTATTATGGGAAGAAAAGAAGGCCATCAGAGCAAAGGAAACTGTACATGAGAAGTGAATGAAAGCTGGAAGGAGAATAGTGACCCACAAGAAGTCAGAACAAGGAACTGAGAGTTAAAGCCTAGTAGTAAGACATGGGGTGGGATGTGAAGAGAGAAAAAAAATTGGTTCCTCCAAATTTCCAACCAACCAGCTTCCAGCAAGAGAAAACAAGATGGTACCCATCAGGCAGCCAGAACTATGAAAGATTTCTCACACTAGAAGTTAGCAATTCCTACCGAAAAGTTTTCATCCAACTTTGCCTCTAAATCCTACAAATTAACAAGGATATATATTTTATCTTTTTATTACTCTAATTCATTTCCTTTTCACGCTGTTCTGTCAATCACTGTGAGTGTTTAAATACAAAGCACATGTAGATGTGAGACACTTTTTTATGTGAATATTAATGAACGGTGAAGATTCCACCCAAAAATTTGGTTTTCGAATTGACTAAGTGAATCAGGGTGTTAGAGTTGTTCACCAGATAAATTGGAAGCAAAGAGGTTTCTTCCTTTAAATTCTTGCAAAATTCAAGAGAAGAGAACAATTCATCATTATACCATTTTAATGAAAAACAGTTTTGCCACAGAAATCTTGTCTGGGTAATAATGTACTTTTCATTTGTTGCGCTGAGGTCTTTTTAAAATCTCTTTTATCAATTTTTTTACAAAAGAAAACTGAATCCCACCTGCTGAATTGCTGGCCTTGAGATGAACTACTACAATGTCTCCATAAAAGAAAATGGGTGTGTCTTTCATCTTTTCCCCCCCTTGTCTGCCTTTCTTTCTTCTAGTGTATACCAATTAAAGGCCTGGGATTTGTGCTTGGAGCCTACTCATGCATTTGTAAGACTGGATTCTATAATCCCAAAATATTTTCAATGAACATCTTTCACAGTAAGTGCTTTTGCTTAAGTCTGCAAGAGAGAACACATTAATAATGTAAGATTCCCTTTTATCCTTGTCAGGGTTATGCACCCGACTCTAACGTTCTGCAACTCAGGGATTATATAATCACTTAAGAAATTTTAGGCCTGTGGTTTGTCATCTATGATGCTCTCTGCAGTCTGTAAAACATATCCACTTTTATGGGTATTTGATTTGTAAAAGCTTTGCTCCTGGGCTGTTACAATTTTCAGAACCAATATAAGGACAGCAGCTATTTAAAAATGCATATTAGTTGTCTTTTTGTTAATTTTAATTCTTCGCCTCAGCAATTTTAAGATGGGTGGACTTCAACTGCCAGAATTCCCCAGCCAGCATCCTGGGAACGGAAGTCCACTCATCTTGAAATTGCTGAGGTTGAAAAATACTGTATTTCTCTATATAACAGCTGCATGAAATGTTTAAATGTATGCTTGGTCTACAATCTATAGAAATTACAACCCGTATTCCCAAATTCATGGATGTCTTTTAATCTGTTAAACTTATCTTTTCTTATATGTTTCTCTGAAAAGGGAAGCTTGCTCAGTCTCCCTCAAGCTAGTAGAATGAATAATTTAATCTGATCAGACAATCATGAGTGGTGTACAGAATTAAATATAGCAAGAGTCTTCCTTGTACTTTTTCATATTTGTACATAAGTAATGCTCAGTTTACTCTTGGAGGCATCTACAGCAATGGCTACCTTTTTCAAAATTGTAAGTCCTTCTTCTCTTTGAAAGTATGTTGTATCTTAAAATGGCAAGAGGTTGCAATCACTTGATCACCCCCATCACTTTAAAATTAGTGCATGTTGTTAACAATGCCCATTTATTCTCGTGATATATAATTTCACCCCATAAAAAGTTGGCTTGTTGGCTTCCATGTGTTGGCTTGCAGTGGTACTATTAGTACCTCTGAGCTCCCAATATCTCTAGGATCAATGTTCCTAAATTCTATCATAATTTGTCTCTCCAAAGAAATGTTTCTTCATGACTTTTTTCACAAGAAATGCTAGTAGTTCTTTAGAGAGCAAATCACATATGTAAGCACAAATGTGCCGCTATAAGTAATACATGAATTTGTTTACAAGTAAATATGAACACATATATATATAGAAGTTAGATGTATAAGACTAGCACATCTGGACCACAAACATCCAAACAGCTAGTTCTCAGAATTTATCTTGGCTTTCATATAGTAGTCATTTGGATTCTTACAACCCAATTATTGTAACCTTGTATTAGAGGCAGTAGCATCTGAAAGCTTGGAGGAAACCAGAGTCATGGTTTTTCCCTCCACACCTCCTTCCTCAAATTGTTGTTGTTCAGTCATTAAGTCGTGTCTGACTGTTTGTGACCCCATGGACCATAGCACATTAGGCCCTCACTAGTTCTCCCGGAGTTGGCCCAAATTCGTGGTCATTACATCAATGATACTATTTAACCATCTCATCTTCTGCTGTCCCCCTTTTTTTGCCTTCAATCTTTCCCAACATCAAATCTTCTCCAATGACCTTCTTATCCAATAAGCTAATGTAATATATGCCTTCAATACAGAAGTTCTGCACTCTCTGGCAATCAACAGGGAATAATGGCCAGTGACACTAACATGTGAGTGCAGAGAGGAATACAAGAATCAACAGAGAAGAGAACCGAAGCTATCTCTGTGTTCCAGTTAGCCCGTCTAGCCTTACAAATGGAAGTGCCAAGCAATACTTCTAATAATGGGGCAGAATAATTACAGAAAAAAATAGTGAACAAATAAAATTAGAAATGAGTTGGCAATATGTTCATAAATCTAGAATTTAAAAAGTATCCATATGCCAAATTCAAACTGGATTAAGCTTATTTTAGACTTGTTTCTTTCAAATTGTATTCACTAAAATTAACATTCATGGTGACAATAAAAATTCAAAGTAAACATTAAATAAATGCTGGCACATACATACTCACTTGCAAGAACATTGCACAGAACTTACATAGATTGTTGCTTCTTAGAAACTGGAGTGTTTTTTTTTTTAATCAGGCTCTCAGTCTGCCAAACTGAATATATGTATCTTTTCAGAACCAAAGGGTAAGATAGCTCATATCAAGTGTCAAACCATGAAAGAAAAAGCCACAGGTTTAAAGTCAGTAATGTACCCTGTCACCTCTCTTTCTACATAAAACAAGGCTACTGATATCATTGAAATGAATGCACATTGAGCATTTTATAGCACAGCAATATTCAGTCATGACCGGAAGAGCTATTTTGCAAAACTTGAGAAAAAGAAAAATGGATTTGGACAGAATAAAGTGCTTACGGGAGAAAACATCCTTGTCAAGAAAGAGAGAATAAAACATGGTGGAGCCAAATAAGGTTGGGTGTAGGGAAATATTGGAGATAAGCAATACAATTTGATTAATAATTATTTAGAAATTGGCCCCCTTAATTTTCAGGGAGATTTAGCAAAACATTTAGGACTAAGAGGAGGAGTGAATCATGGTTATTTGCTAATTGGGCAGCGTTTCTTAATTACAGCTTTAAGTCAGTCCCCAGGTGATTCAGTTGAGAAAGTGGGTTAGATGTGCTGTTTTCTAAAAACATGCATTTTACATTTCTACTTTAGTTCAGAAAGCTATTTGTGCCCAGCTCAAAAAGCAGAATTTGATTTTGCAACCTCCAGTGCTCTGTGAAATTTCCTCAGCACATTAGTTTGAAAAAAGATTGTTTATCTAACAGCCAGCTCTGCAAACCCAGCAAGGAATCTGAAAGTCAAGCTGTGTTCTTGCTTGCTCACCATCATTAATAATCAAGAGTTTGCCGGCCAAATGCCTCTACCACTTAAAATTTTGCCATCCTTCTGCTTTCTGTAAGGCTGCACAGTTGTAGGTCGAGGCAGAACTGGGAGGTAAAGTGGGCTGCCGAGATGGCAGGGCAGATGGAATTTTGTTTGCAATTCTGTTTCTCAGACTCATGCCAAAAAATAGACAAGTTGTTAATTTTTTGGAACTGTCTCCAAAGGCTCAGAAACCAACCAGTCCCAACTGGAGGTAGTGGGAAACTGCCCTGCTTCTGAAACCTTTCAGAGAAAAGCTTGGAGCAAAAGGCTTTAAATATTTTTAAAGGGCATTTAAAAATGATACAGATGTTAGCGGATAGATATCAAAATCACGTACGACAAGTAACCAGAATGAAAAGCAGGTAACCTGGATCATGAGCTAATATTTGGAGCATTTGATTTGTAAGCCAATGGCTAACAAGTTACATGCTAAAGAGGTCTGCCCAAATTGATAGGTGCATATTATTCAGAAGTCATGGTCTTATACTTCATTAGTAGATCAGGTCTGTGAATTCAATAACAATAACAATAATAGAGTTAGAAGGGACCTTGGAGATCTTCTAGTCCAACCCCTTGCTCAGGTAGGAAACCCTAAACCATTTCAGACAAATGGTTGTCCAGTCTCTTCTTAAAAACCTCCAGTGTTGGAGTATTCACAACTTCTGGAGGCAAGTTGTTATAACTATTATAACTAAGGAGATTTCTCCTTAGTTCTAGGTTGCTTCTCTCCTTGATTAGTTTCCATCTGTTGCTTCTTGTCCTGCCTTCAGGTGCTTTGGAGAATAGCTTAACTCCTTTCTTTTGCTATCATGTCATCCCTAGTCCTTCTCTTCATTAGACTAGACATTCCCAATTCCAGCAACCTATATGTTTTATGTGTTTTAGCCTCCAGTCTCCAATCATCTTTGTTGCTCTTCTCTGTACTCTTTCTAGAGTCTCAACATCTTTTTTACATTGTGGTGACCAAAACTGGATGTAGTTGTTGGTTGTCTTGTTGAGTTTGACCATCCTGTATGTAATCTGTTGCCCTCAAGTTCCATTTTTGTAGTCCCAAGAAACCTCTTCAACTGCATTACCATCTCATTAAAAAACCCAAAGACCCTCCAAATCCATAAAAGCAATAAGAACTCCTCAATTCACCCATGTGTATCACATGAATTTTACATCATCACTCACCTATCAAAGGCCTAATTTCCCCCAATCCTGTAATTGCCTTACTCACTGGGAAATTATCATATATATTAAGCCTAAAGACTTCCTAAGATTTAAATCAAATCCAGATATGCTGTGTATCCACAAACATGACCATATCTGCAATATAACTGAATGCAACATACTGTTAGTGTTCAAATGGGATGGGTTGTTTTTTTTAAAATTCATAACTATATTGTTTGAGAGCAAGAGACAGTGGACAGCTCTCATCCCTTCAGTTCACTGTTATAAGACCTTTCCTATGTAAAAAATTGGTCCATACATTTTCTTCTTTTTCCATCCTCTTCCATTCTCTCTTTTTCCTTTTTTGGATTATATATGTGTGTTTAGTGGATGGCAGAAGCAAAGTAACTCCTCCCTCCCTCTGTCCCTTACACTGCCAGCAGCAAAGAAGCCTTGTTTGAACAGTACCTAAGAAGCCTACCTCCTCTTCATTGGCCTCACTATTGAACCTTTGTCAGTTTGGTAGGAAATTGTAGGCATTATTTCTCTCACATATATACATAGATCCTGCCCACAGTACCTTTCAGTATGTCCCTTTTTTGTTGACAAAATTACTACAGTATTACTACATTACTACAGTATTTCTCAACTTCAACAACTTGTGGACTTCAATCCCCAGAATTTCTCAGCTAGCATTGACTGGGGAATTCTGGGAGTTGAAGTCCACATTTCTTAAAGTTGCTGAGGTTGAGAATCATTGTAAAAGATCAATTTTAACAAATCTGTAAGCCAAATTCTTGCAGAGGTCTTTTAGAAATTAGGCCAAAGGGTGCATAAAATTACACTGAAGGCTGCAGGCTGACCCAGCTATTCTTAGATTTATTTCCTCCTAATTTGGGAGACTAGAATTTGCTACCTACCTATGAAGAACTCCTTGAAACATTAAAGCAGTTCAGAAATTATTTAATTGGCTTATTAAACTCTATGACATTTTGATCAAAATTAACAAAATAAAGAGCAACTAAGATGATCAAAGGCCTGGAGACTAAAACATATGAACAGCTGTAGGACTTGGGTTTGGCTAGTCTAAAGAAAAGAAGAACTAGGAGTGACATGAGGGCTGCCTCAGTATTTGAGGGACTGCCACAAAGACGAGGGGGTCAAATTATTCTCCAAAGTACCAGAGGGCAGGACAAGAAACAATGGTTGGAAAATAATCAAAGAGAGAAGCAATCTGGAAGGAGAAACTTATGAACAGTGAGGACAATTGGAACAGCTTGTCTTCAGAAATCATGAGCACTCCATTACTGGAGGTTTTTAAGAAGAGACTAGACCAGATATGTCAAACACAATGCCTGTGGGCCGGATCCAGCCCGCCATATGGTTGCACCTGGCCTGCCGACCTGCTCTGGAAACAGCAAAGGACCGGCCTGTGGCACCTTGGCACTGATCTACAACCTGGTGCCAGCCATCAAAGCCGGAATGTGCTGAACCTTAGATCCACGGGGCAGCCCTGGAACCAGCGATGGGCTCCCCGCTCCACTCCCTGGGTGCGCACGCAAGAGGTGGTGAGCAGATGGAGTCTTGCCCTGCAGACTGACTTCACCCAGGATGCCAGTGCTGGCCGTCTCCTGTGCGCACACCCAGGGGGAGGGGCAGAGATAGTGGGGCTGCCCCATGGATCTAAGGCTGAGTGTGTTCTGGCTTTAATGGATGCAACCAGGTTGTAGAGCAGCATCACTCCCCTTCCCACCAGCACCTCCGTGCCCCCTCGCTGACCTAGCCTCGCAGCCACGAGGCTTCCGTTTCACCGGGACTGGCCCCACCCACTTGGGATAGCGACGGCCGGCGGCAGCATGACACCGGCAGTGCTGGCAATCTCTCCCCCTCCCATTACCACTTCCTGAGCACGGAGGAAGGAAAGAGATGAGAATGGGAAGGAAGGGAGGGAGGGAGGGAGGAACGGAGGAAGGAACGAACGGAGGAAGGAAGGAATGGAGGAAGGAAGGAATGGAGGGTGGGTGGGTGGGTGGGAGGGAGGGAAAAAGGGGGGAGAGGGTGGGTGGGAGGGAGGGAGGGAGGAAGAAAGGAAGGAGAGGCAACTTGGTTGGAGATGCCCTAGTTCTTGGGCATCAAAGGAGCTGGATTAGAAGACCTTCAACGTCCCTTCCAGCTCTATTCCATTCTAAACAGACATAAAATGTTTTTCTGAGTCAACTGTATCTCTCTAAAAAATAAGTGAATATGTAAGAACTGATCTGTAAGGTATGGTCTCCCCAGATGGGAGAAATAATTTACACAAGGATTTTTCACTAGAGATGGTTGAAAAAGTTTCCTTCCAATCTCTCTAAAATTTGCAAATATTCTCATTTCCCACATCCTTTAAAAACAAAACAAAAAAACCTTGCACGTAAATTCTTTTAAGATATTTCTGTGTGCAGTTTTGCATACATTCCGTTGTAGTATATATACTTAAATATTGTCTTTTATTCTAAAAGATGCATTTGGTATGTTATAAAATGTAATTCTAATATAATAAACAAATATTAAACTAAAGAATATCTGGGTAATGTCAGGCTTTGAAGCAGATGACTAAAAATAAAAAAGGAGGCATTCACTGATGATGACTGAATCTATTGGGATCTATTTTCACAGTTGAATTGAATCTTATCAGCTTGAGAAGCAGCACTTAAAATTTGTCTTGCCAGTTTATAATAGTTCACTCAACTGGAAGAGTTCCTGCAATATAAAGTTTTACATTATAATCATATTATATGTGGTCAAAGGTATATTAATGCTCAAGAAAGGAGCTATGCTAGCTGGTTTTTAAACTATAATTTCACTTTGATGTATATTTTGAGCTGCATCTATGTAATTGTGAAATTATGTCTTATAAACATCTGCTGATCTTTTTAACTTTAAGAAAAGTAAAAAGTAGTGCAGTAGTGCACTTAAAAATGTGAGTCCAGCCAACTTCTCCAGCATTTTGAACTACAACTTCAAGGGATGAGTTACCTATGTACATAAGTTGTGAGCAATCAAATCAGATGATCCCCAAATAAAGTTTATTTAAATATACACAGTTTACAAAGATAGCTGGTGCTCTTCAAGTCTGTAGTACTCACAGATAGTTGTCAAATAATTCAGGCTCAGCTAAACAATTTAAATGAAGAACTTTAACAGATAATGTAAAATTAAAATTGGGCATACATTCATGAATAAAGTAAGGGGAAGCTAACGAACCATGTCAAGTAATGTTATCAAGCAATTACTGATGAAAAAAGTATTGTACATTATGAATAACGGTATGGAAAGAATATTAGAGATTATCTCAAACCAATAGCCTAGTTAGAGAATTTAGTTTATGGATGTTAGGTCAGTACTTATTTCAGAGTTGATGTAGAAGAGGTACTTTGAGCACAGGACCTATTTAAAGTAATTAAACCAGTTTTCTATTTTCTGAGTGAGACTCCCCAAAAGACAAATTTATTTGAATGAGCATATCCAGCAGCTACATCTTTAATGTGACTGTTTAAAGCAGCTGTATTTTTTTTTAGGATTACATGGAAACCTGAATAAATGGAGCTGCTTTAAAGAAGCTGCTGTCTTTTCCAAAGTAATTATTTCAATTCTTTTTCCAAACATGTATAGCCCTAATGGACATAAATCATCTTACAGCTTTTCTTCCCTCTCTAGACAGTAGCATAGATTGCTTCACTAACATTAAAATGTGAAAAAAGTTCTCACTCCCTGCTGCCTTTCTTCTCCGTTTAAATAACTTCTGGACTTGTGGCCCCAAAATGTAGCTTGCACAACGAGGGAAACTTGGCTAATGATTTCTGATCTCCAAGAGGTATGTGATTTTTTTTCAAACATCTCTGTAATTATGGTCCATCAAATTGAAGGATAGAACCTGCTCACCAAGGCAAAACCTTTTGTTTTTCTACTACTACTTGAATGTATACTCTTTCCTCTTCCATATCTGATACTTTTAGGGAAGGATGCTGAGAGCCATTTTTCCAGGAGTGAGATGGCTGAGGATTTGTACACCTGCTTGCCCTGCAGGGAAGGATGTTCTGATTGTACAGATGATACTCCCTGCTATGCACAGGAGGACCACTATTTACGGCTTGCTATCATCTCCTTCCAAACTCTCTGTATGCTGTTGGACTTCATAAGCATGCTAGTGGTCTACCGTTTTCGTAAGGCAAAGGTAAATGTGAGGACCGTTTCCATTTTTTAAATCATCCTTCTCATTTTGTTTGTCATAAGTAGCTTTATCAGGGAATTCTCTGTGATTGTTCCAACAGTCTTAATAAGTAAGACTTGTTTATTACTTACTTAATAAGTAAGACTGAATCAAGTTGGCTACAGAGAAAGTTCTGTTCGAAAAGATCAAACATAGATCTGGTTGAAGTTATTTTAATACTTCAGATCTTCATGGTGTAGAACTGTGGACCATTTATGCCTGCATTGATCCCTGATTGCTCACACAGACGCAGCAGTAGGGAGTAAAGGAATTCTATCCCATATTGTGATGGCTGAGCTCTAGTACAGAGTGTAGAGAGAAGTTTCCTAAGAGAAAGTATCGCATTCTCACCAGGAAGAGGCAAGGCTGAGCTCAAAATCTAGCTTCTCTGGCTGAACATCCAGTTCCTCTGTGCAGTTTTTATTCTATGTTGAATTACATGGGGTTTGTCCACACAGAATTTAGGTATTATTTTGAATTCCGCAACTCTTATCTCCAGCAGGAAAACCTGGGATGCTTTTGAAAAATCTTGTTGGGATATTCCACTTTCACATTACTTGCTTAACCATCACAATTGGGACCTGCAGCTCCTTACGTGACATGTTCCTTAAGCAAGAAATTATGAGACTGTGATGGACTTATGACCTCACTTCCACTGTGGTTGTTAAACAAGACATCACATGACCATGAGCTGTGATTTTATTGTCAGCTTCTTTATTAACTGTTTGTCAAAAGCCATCTGTAAAGCACGCAAATGGTGATCACATGACTGCGGAATGCTGCACATTAATGTGATAGCCGCACAATACTCAGTAATTTCCCTCATTGTTTAACAACATCATCAACAAAAAACCCTCTCCTTAAAATAGTGCAACGGTATTTTAATAATGCCTGTAGAAATAAAAGCATAAAGTTACTTTTTATAAAGTCACTTTTTCAGCACCATTTGTAACGTTCAGCCATAATTTGTAACTTCAAATGATTGCTAAATGGGGCAATTGTTGAATGAGGATCAGTTGTTTGATGGCAAACCATGTTACCAAACCCCGCTAACAGCAATCATTTTATAGCTGGGGGTAGGAAAATGAAAGTATTGATTTCATTCATATTATTAGCGCGTGTCCCTTGGGACCTAGTTTGTCCCACTGCACGGAGAAAGGAAGAATTTAGAATTGTATCAGGACACACTGTAGGTACAAACTGTAGAGGGGACTAAGTCAGGACTCAGATATTAGAAATCTGATCAAAAGGCAAATAAGAACCAAATAGAAAGGCAGCATTCAGGAGCAATGTCAGAGCCAAAAATCAACCTTGTTGTTAGGGCTGTGGTATCCCCTGAAACTGGGAAAGCATCCCTTATAATTTTTTCCAAGTTAAAACATAGATACGTAGTTGACTTGGCAGATCTCAAAAAACTAAGGACAGATCTGATTAGAACTTGGATGTGAAACTATCAGAAGATCTCAGGATTATAGACAATTTTGGAAGTTTAAAATATATCCCAGGAGCCAGTGGCAAGCCACTTATATATTGTTGTCATGGAAATGTCCAAATCCAGCCACTACTCCCGCAGTAGCCAAATTTTGTGCTGCTGCAGTGATAACAAGGCAAAACTGATTAAAGAAGTAAAAACTTATTTTTGTCAATATCTCATTTAGTTATTTTAAAATAATTTTTAGAGGACATATATAGTTTTATTCTATTAAATTTATTACTGTTACATAAATAAACTTATTATCATTGTAATAGAGTGTTCAGAGTATACAATATTTGATTTACTCTATAGTTGTTAATATATAATTATATTCATTTCTCTCTGTTGATCCTGATTGTATTTTGTTATCTTTTATTCCTCTTGTTATTTTATGTTGCTGGTCATTGACTAAATAAATAAATAAATGGAAATGTCCATGCAATCATTAGGAAGAGGCTTTATCTTTACACATGCATAAATGTTTATAAGACATACAGTACATTCTCACATAATACTGTTTCACAAGCCTCACTCCAAATAACAATTTGTTGGTGTCGTGTGTGTGTGTATTTGTGTTGTATGATAGCACCAGACTGAATGAACTGGCCTTTAAAATAATTTTCCAGTTTACTCAATACAACCAGCAAAATCAAATGCACATAAAATACTTGAATCCAACCGCTAAAATTAATAGCTACAATCACCTCTTACTATAAATAGACAGTCATTTCTATTTAGCCTTCCGAAGCAATAATTGCACAATCAACTGAATCTATCAGATTCTGTACTGGATGACTTCCTGTCAATTTCCTCAATTAAGCGCCTGGCAGGAAACCTTATGGCTGGCTTGAACAATTTTGCTGCCTCCTTCTCTGCTTCCATCCCCTTTATGGCAGATCTTTGGTATTTGACAAGATGCTGAAACATGTACTTACTACAATTGTGATGTGTTGCAGAACTGGTTGCTGGCATAATTCCATTCCTCCAAAAAGCATCTGTTTAATACCCTGATGATACCTTATCAAGAAAGGTCCAGTCTAACTCCCCACAAGCTTTTATGTGTAAGATGTGCTGGGAGCTCCCTGGACCAAGCAGGTTCCTCTGCCGGCTTAGACATTTTAGAGATGAACCTAAACTTCTGCAGATGTTTCTAAGAAACGAAATGTAGAGTATATTTTGAAATATGGCTTGGGGAAAGGATATAATGAAGCATGCTTTTTCCCATGGGATGAAACACTGACTTAGTTTGGATATTTGTGAGGAATTGAATATGATTATAAATTTCTTTCACGTTTTTGAACTATAATTCCTAATGAGCTAAAATAAAACAAGAATGGGTAAAGCAATGAAAGTGAAAGCAAAGTATGTGCAACAATAAATACAAATCCTGAAAGTGAAAAATGAAGTGTCTAAGATGAAAAAGGGGAAAGATCTTTATGTGGGCCTTAATAAGTTTGTGCTAGAATAGCAGTTCTCAAAAATGTAGCCTGGGAACCCCTGGTAGTCTCCAGGATATTTTTGGGATTCCATGGAGTAAAATATCTTAAAATTTCTCGGTTTTAATTTCTAATAAATATTGATAGCTATGTGGGCTAGGGCTCTTTTAATAATATAACAGGATCCTGAGATCAAAATATTTGAGAAGCATTGCACAAGAAAAAGACTTTACAGCTTTTAGCTCATGACTTTTGTTAAAGGCATTCAGAAAACAAGTTTCATTATGATTTTTCTGTCTGGGTAAGTAAATATGGTAGGAGATATTTCACAAAATCCTGTAAATGCTTTCTAGCAGCTTGAATTCATTTATTTATCCATGGATTGATTGGCTGTTCTTAGAGCTCACTTTAATGCTTTTCCAGGGCATTTCCTGAGGGCAAATAGGTTGTCATAATAATAATAATAATAATAATAATAATAATAATAATAATAATAATAATAATAATAATAATAATAATAATAATAATAATAATAATAATAATAATAAAGTTGGAAGGGACCTTGGAGGTCATCAAGTCCAACCCCCTACTCAGGCAGGAAACCCTACACGATTTCAGACAAATGGCTGTCCAGTCTCTTCTTAAAAACTTCCAGTGTTGGAGCATTCACCGCTTCTGGAGGCAGGTTGTTCCACTGGTTAATTGTTCTAACTGTCAGGAAGTTTCTCCTCAGTTCCAGGTTGCCTCTCTCCTTGACTAGTTTCCATCTGTTGCTTCTTGTCCTGCCCTCAGGCGCCTTGGAGAATAGCTTGACTCCCTCTTCTTTGTGGCAACCCCTGAGATATTGGAATACTGCTATCATGTCACCCCTAGTCCTTCTTTTCATTAAACTAGACATACCCAATTCCAGCAAACGTTCCTTATATGTTTTAGCCTCCAGTCCCCTAATCATCTTTGTTGCCCTTCTCTGTACTCTTTCTAGAGTCTCGACATCTTTTTTACATCGTGGTGACCAAAACTGGATGCAGTATTCCAAGTGTGCCCTTACCAAGGCATTGTAAAGTGGTATTAATACTTCACGTGATCTTGATTCTATCCCTCTGTTAATGCAGCCCAGCACTGTGTTGGCTTTTTTGTCAGCTGCAGCACACTGCTGGCTCATATTTAAGTGATTGTCCACTAGGACTCCGAGATCCCTCTCACAATTACTACTGTTGAGCAAGGTACTCCCTATACTATACCTGTACATTTGGTTTTTCTTGCCTAAATGTAGAACCTTGCTTTTATGCGAGAGTGTGTGGGATTTATTCCAATTATTGGAATATTATTATTGAATAAGGTCAAGGCAGCCTTTCTTAATTTTTTTTTCTAGGCCACTCAGGCAATATTATTATATTCGATAAAAGATTCTTATGTTACAATTTTAGTTGCTAAATTTTGTTTTGTATATACAAGGAAATAGCAGATTTTTATAGGACTGATTTGAATTAGTTATGTGAATTTTAGAGTGAATTTTAGAAATGTGGTATATTGATTTCATCATCATCATCACCATATTCAATTCAAATCAATATCTTTATTGACCAGCACAATATTACACAATCAACCCAACAATTTGATTAGAATAAAACAGCCAACATCAGGAACACTGGGCTTGAATAAAAGTTCAGTGAGAGAACAAACAAGATCTGATATTTACTACCACTAAAACTATAACTCTTAGGACTAAAATAATCATTGTTATTAGTATTAATATTATAGCTCTGTAATTCCCATTAAATTTATATTTCTGGCTATAATCTAAGACCTATAATCTAAGACCTAAGACACATAAGTAGAGAAGAAAGTCTTAGATCTACAATTCCTATAATTATGAAGCCAGAGGAACAATTACCTCTCATCTAATTTTATTAGCAGGATAAAGTAATTTGGCAAGGTCCAAAGAGATAAACTCTGATCTGATAAGAGTGGGGTGTAAAATAAATTAGTACAACCTGAATTCGTTATCAAATAAGGGAAAATGAAACAGACTTTAATGTCTTTTAAAAACCATCAATAAAACAATATATGGACAGTACTGTACTGTTTACACATTGATAGTATCACATGGACATAATTGAAGGATTCATGGATATCCTCATAATCATTTATGCTTTCTATTAATTTTATTTTTATTTTGTGTTGTGCTTGAAAGTGATAATAAAAGTATCTCTTTCTCTAATGTGACAGGGGATATTCAACCAAATATTGAGAGCCAGTTTAGTCTCCTGGTTAAAGGAGAAAGCGGGAATAGTCCTACCTTAGCCAGTTGGGTGACTCTCTCTCAGTCCAACCCACCTCATAGGGTTGTTGTGGGAAAAATAAGGGGAGGAAGGTATGGTGGATATCTTTGCTGCCTTGAGTTATTTGTAAAAATAATAAAATAAAATATCCCAGTGCCAAGACTGTTCTGTTTCAGCCGAAAAGACATCAAGGTAAGGCAGGAGTAACAAACACAACTCTTTATTGAGATCACGAACAGAACAGCACACAAAATGGCGCCAAGGCCTTTTATACTCCCTTGCAAGGGACAGCGTCAGCCAATCAATGCAAGGCTAGTCTCCCGCCTTGCGCATGTGCACAAAGTTGGAGACAGCCTGTCTGGTCCCGGGCAACCACGTGGATTGCCCGGGCCTTCTGCAGCCTCCTGAGCCTGCTGAGTCATTCAGCAGTCCCAGGACATAACACCCCTCCCCTCTTGGATAAAACAATAAGTGAATACTTACAGTTTTAGAGCAACCTACATATACATGTGTGTCATTATCCTGATATTATTTCTAACACAGTTATGCCTGCACACTGCATACTGCACATTCCATTTCTTGTATTTACAAGACTACCTCATAGTGTTGCAGGCTATCAATAGAACACTCTTCTATGAGTGTGTCCTGAGTTCTAGAGAACTATTAAGCCTCCCCAATACATGACTGGAACCTCACATAGTCCTTTAGGTGTTTGGGTGGACCCTTGGCCCGCTCTGACCTTCTTGGAGCCAGCATTTGTGCCTGGTGTGCCATCTTGCCTGTTGGGCTAGGCAAACCAGGACTTTGATGCCCCCGAGACCCAGGCAACCCTCCAAACTGCTGACTGGCTGGATCCGCTAAACCTAAACTAGAGTTCCTTGGTGGGTGGAGTTCCCCAAGTCCAGTGGTGGGGTGGAGTTCCCCAAATCCACAATGGACCCCTCTTGGGAACACTGTCCTTCGAGCCCAAGACCAGCAGCTGGAGTGGCCTGAGTAGCCTATTGACAGCAATGTCCCATAGACCTGGTGCCTGTGCCAGAGTCAGGAGCCGCCTCCATGGCAAAACCCCCTTCAGGAACATGTGCAGGAACATTTGAAGGTCCACCTTCGCGGAGAGACTGTGGTCCCCAATTGTAATTGTGGTCCTCCTCCCCCCCCCAGAACAGAGCCAGGAGCGGAAGGATGGCTGGAAAGCCTCCAGCGCAGTTGGTCAATGTGACGTCTGATCACACGACCATCATCCAAGGCCACTTCGTATGACAGCGGCCCAGAGACCTTGCATACCACTGCTGTCACCCAGAGATGTCCAGGTCCATAGTTCCTTGCCCAGACCGGATCACCCACCTGTAGTCTCCTAGGTTCCCGCGGTTGTGACACCTGTGAAGCCACCCGGTCAGGATGCAACCTGTCCAGCTTAGTGATGAGTCTGCGACCCCAGCGGAGTTCAGCTGGGCTCTTTCCAGTTGCAGTGCAAGGTGTGGTACGGTGACAAAGAAGAAAGTCAGCTAACCTGTGATGCCAGTTTCCGTGAGTGAGTCTCTTTAACGGATCTTTGGTCGTACACACCATATGCTCAGCTTGTCCGTTAGAAGCTGAATGAAAGGGCGCAGATGTGGCATGCCGGATCATGTTGGCTTGAAGGAAGCCCTGAAACTCAGAAGATGTGAATTGGGGTCCGTTGTCTGAGACAAGGACATCTGGAAGACCATGTGAGGCAAAGATTCCTCTCAGCACCTGGATGGTCCTAGCAGTAGTAGTGGAGGAGACAGGAACAACCTCTAGCCACTTGGAATGGCTGTCCACGGGGAGAAGGAAGAATTGCCCCTGAAAGGGCCCAGCATAGTCAATGTGTACCCTCGACCATGGGATATGTGTCTCCTCCTACCTATGTACAGGGGCCTGGGGCATTTCTGGCCTTGACTGTTGGCACACTTGGCACCCATGCACCTGGGCCTCGATCTCTTTATCGAACCCAGGCCACCAGAGGTGGCTACGCACTAGCGCCTTCATCCGGACTATTCCCGGATGTCCCTCATGCAGAGAGAACAAGACTCTAGTCCTCAATGAGGCCGGGATGACTACGCTGCTGCCCCACAGGAGACACCCTTTGAAAGTAGAAAGCTCGTGCTTCCTTTGTCAGAAACTCTGGAATTCTGCACCCGGGCACGTGTCAGGCCATCCTGACAACACCCTTGTCAGCACGCGTGTAAGCGTGTGATCAGTAGCAGTTTCTGCAGCCACGTCCCTAGCATTGAGGGGAAATTCAGGCAATTCCTGAATGGAGAGAATGTGAAGAGCAGGAGCAGGATCTGCCTCTATCTGTTGTAAAGGTAATCTGCTGAGACCATCTGCATGGCCCATTTCTTTACCTGTTTTGTGAACCAGAGTGTAGTCATATGCTGACAAGAAAATTGACCATCTCAGCATTCTAGGAGATATAATGTGTGGGGTTTGTTTTGTTGTTGTAAACAAACCCAGCAAAGGTTTATGGTCTGTGTAAACCATGAAATGGCGGCCATACAAGAAATCATGGAATTTCTTTATTCCAGCCACTATTGCCAAGGCTTCTCTGTCAATCTGCACATAATTACGCTCTGCAGATGAGAGAGTCCTGGAGTAGTAGGCCACAGGGACTTGTGTCCCATCATCCTTGAGATGGCTCAGCACAGCCCCAACCCCATAAGGGGATGCATCACAGGCTATGCACACAGGCAATTGCTCATTGAAATGGGCTAAAACCGCATTTGAAGAGAGCAAGGCCTTGACCTCTGTGAAACTCCTTTCATGGACCTTAGTCCATTTCCATGGAGCCGGTGTAATGGCTCAGCCACTGCAGCCTTGTGGGGAAGGAATGAATGGTAAAAATTTAACAGCCCCAGGAAGGCTTGAAGCTCACTCTTCGACTGGGGGCTTGGGGCCTGCTGAATCGCTTGAAGCTTGGATTCCGAAGGATGGATGCCTTCAGCATCAATACGGAATCCCAAGAACTCAGTGGAGGTGACTCCAATTTTACACTTATTTTGCTTCAGCTTCAGCCCTGCTTGGCAGAAACGCAGCAAGACAGCCCTCAGCCTCTCAGCTAAGTTCACAGATGACTCCCCAGCGATGAGGACATCATCAAAATAGGGACAGACCCCCGGAATACCCCGGAGCGTTCACTCCATCATGCTCTGGAATATGCCAGGGGCTACATTAACCCCAAACTGCAGCCTTTTGACCTTAAAGGCTCCCCGGTGCGTCACAATTGTTTGGGCCTCAGCCGTTGCCTCATCAACAGGTAACTGTTGATAGGCCTGAGCCAAATCAAGCTTTGCAAAGATCCACCCCCCCTTGAGGGAGGCCAAAATGTGGCTCACCACAGGCACCGGATAGGCATGCTGCTGCAATGCCTTATTAAGTGTACATTTATAGTCCGCACAAATCCGGACTTCTCCATTGGCCTTCAGTGGCGTGACTATAGGTGTTTCCCATGGACTAGAGTCCACAGGCTCTAAAATGCCCTGCTGGATCAGCTTGTCCAGCTCTACATCTATTTTGTTTTTTAAGGCAAAGGGCACCCTTCGGGGCTTGATCCTGATGGGTGTGATGGCTGGGTCTAAACGTAAAGCAATGGGAGGCCCCTTGAACGAGCCAAGCTCTGAACTGAACACATCAGCAAACTCCTTGCAAACTTGTGCAAGGCCTGACGTTTGCAGATTGTGAAGTCCAGTCACTTGAATTCCAAGGGCCTCGAACCAATCGAGCCCAATGAGGCTCGCACGATCACCCCCAACTACCACCACATCTAACAGCCCCTCAAAATTCCTACGCTGCACCCTGAGCGTGGCCTCCCCCTTCACGCTGACTCTGGAATTCTGGAAGTCAGTAAGGATTAAACTTGAAGGCCTGAGTTTAACTCGTAGGCCACTTCTGTTGCAGACCTTATTGAAGGTGTCAAAGGAAATGATCGATAGAGCGGACCCTGTGTCCAACTCCATCAACATGGGAACCCCTTGCAACTTCACGTCAATGTGAAGCTTCTTTTTAAGTGGCCTGTGAACCCCGGTTTTGAAAATGCCCCTACGGGACGCGCAGAAGCCCACCCTGTGTTGGCTGGGGACCTTGGTACCTTTCAGAGGCAATTCTTCTGCAGACCGTTCCTTCTGGCGACCCAAACAGACGGATGCAATGTGGCCTTGCCTGTCACATGCCCGGCAGGTAGCGGAGCGAAACCGGCAATCATTTCGCTTGTGGCGTCCTCCACAACCGAAACACCGAGGGGATGCTGTTGCTTTTTCTCTGCACCCTTGAGGCCTCTTCTCTTCTGCCTGCTGAAGCCTGTCCACCTCCTCTTCTGGATCCGCTTCAGATACCTCTCGAGCGACATCTTGATGGATTGAGGCCACCGCCGGAGGGTTCCTGGCGAGCCGCAAGGCTTTCACAGCGCCGCCCGCTGTTTCTTCAGCTGCAATCTCTCTCAAAGCATCTTGGAATGAGACATCTTCTTTTGCAAAAAGTTTCTGTTGCAGCTCATGACTTCGCAGTCCACAAACCAAGCAATCCCGAAGCCTCTCTTCCAGATCCTTGAACTCGCACTGTCTAGCTGCTTGTCTTAAGGCAGCAACAAAGTCCGCAGCAGATTCACCAGGCCTCTGGTCCCTCTGCTCAAACGCATGCCTCCACGCAATTACTGAAAGCTTGGGTTCGAAGTGCTCTCGCAGCATCCTCTTTAAGTCAGCATACACAATTGACTCCAGTGGTGCTGGGGCTACAAGATTCTCTGCAATGTCAAATGTCTCTTGCCCACAGACACACAGCAATGTAGCCGCTTTAAGGCCGTCTTCCTGGATCTTATTTACTCGCAAGTAATTTTCCACTCGCGCCACATAGGAACTCCAGCGCTCAGGGTGAGAAGTGTCAAATTCCGACAGACGGCCCAGCTTTGACATTGTTACAGCCTGTAACCTCTTCGATGCATCTCGCTGCAAGGAATGAGAAGGGGTCCCTCGAAGCCGAGCTCACCTCCAGCGTTTTTGTACTGGCAGGCAATCGCTTCCTCCAGACGCCGAACTTCCCAGCACTTCAGGCCTTCTCTGGTAAGTCAGCCTAGCTTCTCCTATTGTTCTGCTTGCAGCGGATCCCACCTTCATCGCCAATGTTCTGTTTCAGCCGAAAAGACATCGAGGTGAGGCAGGAGTAACAAACACAACTCTTTATTGAGATCACGAACAGAACAGCACACAAAATGTCGCCAAGGCCTTTTATACTCCCTTGCAAGGGACAGCGTCAGCCAATCAATGCAAGGCTAGCCTCCCGCCTTGCGCATGCGCACAAAGCTGGAGACAGCCTGTCTGGTCCCGGGCAACCACGTGGTTTGCCCGGGCCTTCTGCAGCCTCCTGAGCCTGCTGAGTCATTCAGCAGTCCCAGGACATAACAAAGACAATGATGGTTTTAAAGATTGCAAATCAGTAGCTTGAATGATTCCTGGTGGCCTCTAGAGATAAGAAAATATTATGCCTTTATTCGTCTGTCCCAATTAACAGTTTTGCTGCCTATCTGCTGACCAAGAGCAATTTCCAGAATTATTTTCAACTGCAACCACACATATTAAAGTTTGAAGTTCACCCAGCTAGGAGACAACTTGTGCAGCTGCCAAAAAAGCCAACACAGTGCTGGGCTGCATTAACAGAGGGATAGAATCAAGATCACGTGAAGTATTAATACCACTTTACAATGCCTTGGTAAGGCCACACTTGGAATACTGCATCCAGTTTTGGTCACCACGATGTAAAAAAGATGTTGAGACTCTAGAAAGAGTGCAGAGAAGGGCAACAAAGATGATTAGGGGACTGGAGGCTAAAGCTATCAGGAACGTTTGCTGGAATTGGGTATGTCTAGTTTAATGAAAAGAAGGACTAGGGGTGACATAATAGCAGTATTCCAATATCTCAGGGGCTGCCACACAGAAGAGGGAGTCAAGCTATTCTCCAAAGCACCTGAAGGCAGGACAAGAAGTAATGGATGGAAACTGATCAAGGAGAGAAGCAACCTAGAACTGAGGAGAAACTTCCTGACAGAACAATTAACCAGTGGAACAACCTGCCTCCAGAAGCGGTGAATGCTCCAACACTGGAAGTTTTTAAGAAGAGACTGGACAGCCATTTGTCCGAAATGGTATAGGATTTCCTGCCTGAGCAGGGGGTTGGACTCGATGACCTCCAAGGTCCCTTCCAACTTTATTATTATTAATAATAATTGTAACAGGTCTATCTCAATCAAAAGGAAGTAGTGGGTTTATAATGTTTAGCTGATAAAGTATGCTGCAAACCACCAAGGTCTCTCTGGAAACATTTGATCCATAATGACCTTCCATGGAGTAATGGATTTAAGTTAAAAGATGGCAACTTTAGACTGAATGTTAGCAGAACCAATTGTCCAAATGAATAGTAATCTCCCCTTCAGTGGAAATGTTGAAGAAGAAGCTAGACAACCATCTGTTATGAATACTTTCATTGGGATTCCTATACTGGGCAAGCACTGGGATTCAATGACCTAAGGACACTTCTGTGATTCCAAGAGTTTCCAACTCTTATATCTAAACACCAGTTTGGAATTCATTTTACTTATAAACTTTAACTGGAATCATTTTTGCCATTTAAATCATCCAGTCTTAAGTTATTAATAACTAACATATCTAACTTATTTAATGGGTCTATTGTAGATACGTAAAATTTGAATCACTGTTGAATAGAACTGAATGACAAAAGCATTTAGATAATTATGTGCAGCCCTAATGTCATTTTGTTCAAGGTTTGACATGGAGATTTGGATTAAGTGTTTGTTCCTTATGAAATAACTCTGCCTTTGCTACAGTCATATTCCAGCTTGTTTGGATATTAACCTTGGTTATTGACGCTTTTGTTGAAAACAGTGTGAAACATTTCTATTTAATTACTTGTCAGTTGGTACAAAATGTTCTTGATCATATTTTTGCTATTTAGATTAGATCATAAGTATACCTTCCGAACATTATCTTGAACCAGTTGGCAATATGTATTAATCTTTATAATGTAATTCTGCAGTCACAAAGCTATTCTATTATCTGAAGAGAGAAAATACAAAAGGAAAGCAACTCACATATAGTTCAGTTCATGATTATAGAATTCATGGCTATCAAGATGTATTACTGAATTACATTTCACAGCAGTCAACATATAGAAATTAGAGGCTATAGTTCTGGAGCATAACTTTCCCACCCCTGCTTTCCTGGTGTTTCAATAGCCAGCTGAAGATGGTTCAGATTTATCTTAAAAAGGTGGCATGGGACATGGTCTAAAACAGTGGTGGCGAACCTATGGCACGCGTGCCAGAGGCAGCACTCGGAGCCCTCTCTGTGGGCACATGTGCCATTGTCACAGACTCGCCTCCCCCCATGACCCCCTCCTCACCAGCAGCCCCCCTGGAGGAGAGTCACCCCTGAGCATGGCCCATGCGGACATGGCAGTGAGGCAGCGTAGACAAGACTCTGCCCTCACGCTCCAACGTGCACAGTTGATGCTGCGGGGCACGGGCAGAGGGTGTGGCCGCCATGGCGCTGCTGGGCTGCCTGGGCAATCTGCGGCGGGCCCTGGAGGCAGTGAGTGGTCCTGCGGGCAGGTGGGGCAGGGGGTGGGGGTGGGGCAGGGGGCAGGGCAGGGGGTGGAGCTGGGGCAGGGCCAGTTTTTGGGCACTCAGTCTCTAAAAGGTTCGCCATTACTGGTCTAAAACATCAGATGGCAGCCACAATGGAACAATTAAAGGTCCAAATCAGGTTTTGTTTTTTTAGTGTGTCACACATACAAACATATTAAAAGGTAGAACTTCAGTCATATCATTAAAGTTGCCATCTTACTGCAGATCTATATACTAGAATAGAATGTTAAACTCTACAGAACTTCTTATCAGATATACCTTGTGAAAACTTTACCAGTGACAATGCTTTGGAATCAGGAGTTATCACCAGGGGCCCAAGGAACTTCCCACTTTATGTAAGGGGTTAAATCAAATATGTGACCAGGACTGGCTATTATATCTTGCTAGTGCCAGCACCATTCAGAGAATGAGGCCAATGAGTCTTCTCCAGACTTCAGAGATCTTATTTTGGATCAATCTTCCTTTCGAAGTTAAATAAGTGGTAAGAGAACAAATGTCCCGTATAGTAACCGATCTTTGAAATTAACTTCCCAGTGAGATGTCTAAAACTAAATCAAATGTCCTTCTTTGTTAGTCTTTTTATTTGACTGAGCTTTTAATGCATGTCAACTAGGAGGGTATTCTTTAAAAAAAAAAGTGAACATTTTTATTGCTACTTTTATTGTTGTATTTTACTCTTCTCCTTGCTTTATTTTCATTGTTATTTATAGTTTTGTCCTTTCTTTTATTTATTGTTATTCTCTAAACTGTTCTGAAAGCCTGTTAGCTCAAGCACAGCTTATACCATTTCAGTAAATAAAATAAACCAAACCTAGCACTGTCTGCAAAAATTTATATTTTCCACATCTTTATTACAAAATTAGCCTATGGCAATCAGATTGCAACTTCTCTTTTTCTGTTACAGCCCATCTTCCTTTACACTTTGTGCTGCTTTTCTGACTCAACATTAGCTTCTTATGTTTACTAAAAAGCAGCCTAAGTTATACATAAAGAAGGGTTGGTTGTCTAGCTTCATGTAATATTGAAGCATTGATTTTATAGATTTTGGCCTTGTCTACTATGTGACCTGGCTACTAGTTTAGGTTTGCTCACTAAACCCTGATTAAACAAATCCTGTGGCTTGGAGTAATGTGTGTGAACTCTTTTTCTATATGCAGGATTAGAGAAAAAGTAAAGGCTTCTGAATCCTTCCTGCCACTTTAGATCTTCCTCTATAAATTTCTTTTACCAAGCTATTTCTAGAATTCAAGGTCAAACTTAAAAGAAAATCTTTCAGCTGAAAATGGAGACATTTATTTTTTTATTTATTTTTAAGATTTATAAGGATTCCCAACTCAGTTGTGACTCTGGGCAGCAGTACTGCTGCTCCTCATTTTTATACAAAAACAAGCTCAAATTCTTCCTTTTGATTTTGTTTAGGCATTTCTATAATTTGAACCAGGCTTTTACCAAAAGATAAACAACAAAATATTGGTCTGTATTGTCATAGACTGACAGCTAATCATTGTTTTTTCAGGAGCTTCCATTGTTATTCCTGCTCTTTGAGAAAATAGTCTTATGAAAGGATAAGTATTGAAATCCATAGAGTTTACTTCAAAGTGAATTAACATTTCTAATCTGAAGAAATGATTTTGTTTTATTCTGGGGTAGGACTGGGGTAGGTATGAGAAGCTGAAATGCTGTGAGTTCTCACTTAATACAAACCTGATGATGGGTATTAAATGTGCCAAGGCAGTTAAAAAAACTGCATGTCAAGGATTTGGAAACCCAATTCAAACTGGCTGCTTTATCCATCCATCTGTTCTTGGGAAGTCATTCACCAATTTTCAAGCTGGCTAGATATCTAAGCCAAATGACAGTTCCCAAATTCAGAAAGTCCTAACTCTGGCGAGATTTAACACACACACACCCAGATGACCTTGAGGAGAAAGTAAAGAGCATCCCATTTAAGACTTTGTCCCTTGGATGAACAAGTCCTGAAATACTAATCCACAATTCTTTTATAATGCTCCTATTATAATGCTTGGTTTCAGTTAATAATGCTCCATCTCCTCAGGTTTACATGCCACCCAGATGTATTTTATTTACATTGCCTTTATCTGATCGGTATGATCTTATTTCTCTTCCTGTCATTAAGTTTTTGTTTTACTATTTGTAAAACACATCACACCTTGAGCATACCAGTTTACCATTATTGGGTTTTACCGTGGTTTTTATTTGCTGTGTCACACTTCATTTTCTTTCTGCTTCTGAGCTGATAAATATTTGTCTTGTTTTCTTTAAAGTTAATACTGTCTGTTTATTCTTGAGTGTACCAATTTTCATAGACTTTAAGAAAAGAATAGGTTTAGAAGTTTGTTCTAAGAAGAACTTCAGAGAAATTCTCACAAACAGACATAGGGGTATTACATTTATTCAATTACAACCAGACAATTATCTCTCCAGCTGTCCTGAGCCTGTCTGGCTACAGCATTTCAGTTTAAATCCAAAAGATTCTTGGAAGAAAGTCCTTGTAACTTCTCAGTAGTTACTGAGCACTAGGCAGAATCCTTTGTTGAGAAATATTCAAAGAAGAATCTCCTCTTTTTCCTTGAAGAGATTCAAAGAATTCACCCATCCAATTTTTCTGCCCACAAATTTGGTACATTATTTGCAAAGATCCTGCAAAGCAGAGACATCTTCAGAAAAGCGAAATCCAGAATGGCAGCACCAATTGTTTTTTTTTTTTTTTTAATTCAGAAAGAATTTTTAATATATCCAGGTTGCTCTAAGGATATGTGATCTGAGACTAGTAACGGGTAATAGTACCGATTGTTTTGTTGTGTCTGCCAACTTGAATTTTTTGACAACCCACTCCCCACCCAAGGATGCCTTTACTGCAAAATTATTAAAGGCAAATTATACGTGGAAATCAGATCTATATAAACTAGATTTTTATTGCTTTCTCTTCCTTGTTGTCTGATGTCTGAAAGGCAGAAACTAATACAACAATAGTGTTATCTACTGACATTTAGAATGGGTTTGTGTAAGCTATTTGAGGAAGTCCAGGTCAGAAAACAGACTCCTGAACTCTAGTTAGAACTATACTTTATTTACAGCTCTAGTAAGAGAATTTTGAAAGCCTAAGTTTTTCCTTTCCTTCCTTCCTTTTATATCTAGTGCAGTGTTCCTCAACCTGGCTGTGGAGTTCTGGCAGTTAAAAGTCCAGGCATATTAAACTTAGCAGGATTGAGTAACACTGTTCTAATGAATTAGAAAGGCATGATTATTGTCCTTTTTCTTACACTTTCACTTTGTCCCAAGCTTAAAATAAGCTTTTCCTCATCCCTTGCTTCTCCAATGTCATCTCCTTGACTTTCTCCAATTTGAAATCAATATCCCCAGCGCTGATTTTTCCATAACCATACATACATTAGGCCAATCTATTCCTAACTGCATTATTATATGTATAGTGCATGTACAGTCCTTAATGGTCTTCTTCTAGCATATATGTAACCATTTGTCAAGACAGTATGGAAATATTTTGACAATTCTGACAAGCTTCATTGCACTGATGAAGCTGCTTGGTTTGTCAGCCTTTGGGAAATGGCAATGCCCAAAGACAGCTGCGGCATTTCAACAAAGATATATTTAATGATTCTCCTGGGTGGAAGAAATGCAGATTTCTTCCTAGCACAAGAAGCTGTTAAGCAGTCCCAGCAGAAATAACTGGCTTACAACATGAGTGCAATAACCCTTTGGGAATAACCATTCTGTTTCTATTTCTCCTCCATCACCATTGCTTTCTACACTGAATTAGCCAATGCTGATTGCCCTAATGATGTAGGATAAGGCAGCAGCGCAAGAGAAGCCATAGAAATAGTTTCTTATGTTGGCAATTCAGCACTCCGTATCTCAAAATGCCAGTATCTGTGAATTGCAAGTTAGTCAACTCTGTAAGCCAAAATGGTGGAAAGAATTAAAGGATATGCCAAAGAGGGAATTGTATATCCATTTAGCTTATTCATGATTTTTTCAATAAAGCAAGGTAATCACTTATTGAAAATGGATCTACATTTATAGTTGCAGTACTTGCATTATGGCAGCACCCTCTGAATGCATATGTCATTGTTCAAATTTCTGCAGTGAAAAAAATGGATCTTTGCTCCTAAATGGCTCTAAAACTCAGCATGCACTGGTATCAAATAGCCCCTCAGTTATAAGTGTCTAAACCCTGGGCATGCAGGTTTATTAATCACACAAATGTTATTTGGGTTGATAATTTTTCTGGATTGACAGAATCTTCACTCATGGGGCTGGTGTATTTTGGAGGGGGGATGTTTCCCTGCAATGTATGTTACATATAGTAATATCATCAGCATTAATATTTATTGTCTAGTCAACTTTTGTACAAGAACTTTCACTTATATTGATTATGAAGGTCCAACCAAAAATGATATTCTAATATGCTGGTCAAAGACTGTAATAGAGTTTGCCTAACTGTGTTCTGAAATGATTCATAGTCCAATGGACTTTATTTCTCTGTTTGCTTATTTGATTTCTATTTTTTTGTTTTTTCAACAGTCAGTGTGGCTTAAAGTGATTTAAAATGCAAAACACGGACCAAAACAACATTGCAGGATCCAATCTGGGTCGAAGAGGTTTTGTCTTCTGAGCAGCTGCTAGAGAGAAGTTCCCTGAGAATGAAGGCTCCAGCAGGAGTCCAAAAGCTTGGAAGAGAAAACTTCTGGTCCTGGTGACCGACCCAGATTAGATCCAGCAACATTATCCTGGGACATGTATATTTGCCTTCATTCGGCAAAACAACATTGGTAAATCAAGATTGGGGTTAAAATTAAATAGTAAAAAAAATTAATCAGGAAAATCCTGACAGAAAGTATGTGCTTTAACATCTTCTTAAATATTGAGAGGCCAAAAGTACTTCCTGAATGTGCATTCAGTAGTCTGGAAGCCACGCAGGAGAAGATCCTTGTAGAAGATGGGCACCTCTTGGTATCAGGAGATCTTCAGAAGGGCTTTTTCTTCATATCTAAATAGCTGAGGAAGTTCATAGTGGGAGAAATTCCTTAGACCAGAGGTGTCAAACTCAATTTCATTGAGGGCCGCATCAGCATTGCGGTTGCCCTCAGGGGGCTGGGTGGGTGTGGCCAGGGTGAGTGTGGCCTACTGGGTGGGCGTGGATGGAATGGGCATGGCCTACTGGGTGGGCGTGGCCAGCTCTACTTCGTTCGCGTCAAGGGTGCCTGTGGGGGCCTGGGCAGGAGTGGGACAGATCTGAGGGTCTCTGGCAGAAGGGGGTGGGACCAGGGCAAGTGCCAAGGCATGGTCCACTGGAGGAGCCTCACTGTTCCTCTAAGGCCATGCCGGGGGGGGGCTGGATGGTGGCACGGGCTTCCCGGAGCCCTGGGCAGCAGAGGTCAAACGCCCAGCCGGGCCCTCAAGCACCCGCAGCACCAAGCCCAGCCCCACTTCCCCAAGGGGGCACCCAGCTGCACTTACCTCCTCCTCAAGGCTGCTGCTGTTGTGCTATCTCTCCTTAGCCAGGTTGCTCATGATGGGAGGAGACCCGGCTTTGTATCCAAAGCTTCCTTAGCAATAGGATGGGAGACCCCAGGATAGGCCAGGAGGAGGGGGCAAGGGGATGGTGAAAGGGCAGCAGGGCAGGACTAAGGCAGGACTTCCCTGAGACCCTCCCTCTCCTTCTTTCCTTCTTTCCTTCCTTCCTTAATAAGTACAGAGTGGTGGGAAAATATTTGAGATGAGGGAGGGAGAAAAACAGGCAAGAAACGCAGCTGGGGAGGTATCACCCTTTGTGAGGAATGAAGAAATGCACCATCGCCTGGAAGTGGCCAGCACATGGCCCTCACCTATTTCACATATCTGGCTTGGTGGGCTCTGGGGGAGGGGATGCCACGAGCAGCATGAGAGTCAACGTTACCTGCGCAATGCCGCCCAGCCACCAGCCTGCCCGGTTTCGGCAGGCAGTGGGGCACTTTCCTCACAGCACCGAGAGGTTGAGCCGGAAGGTGTGAAGCTCACCAGCTTTGCACCCTGCTCCCTGCTGAAACTGGGCAGGCTGGGGGCTAGGCAGCATTGCACTTCTCATCAGATTCGCACCACCCAGCTCAGCTTTTGGCGCTGTGAGGAGAGCGCTCCGCTGCCTGCCGAAACCGGGCAGTCTGGGGGCTGGGCAGCGTCGCACTTCTTTTGGGATTTGCGCTGCCCAGCTCAGCCTCTTGGCACTGTGAGGAGAGCGCCCCGCTGCCTGCCGAAACCCCTCCCCCGGAGCCCATCAAGCCGGATATGTGAAGTAGGTGAGGGCCATTTGCTGGCCACTTCCAAGCAATGGTGCATTTCTTCATTCCTCACAAAGGGTGACACTTCCCCAGCATGCACCCAGGGGGCGGGGCCGATGCGGCAGGGGCTGGTTCCTCGCTGTTTCCAGATGGCCTTGTGGAGCTAAGACTGAATACGTTTCAGCATAGATGGCCACCACAAAATTGTACATTGGCTCCTGGCTGGCCTGGGCCAGGGCCAAGGCAGCGGGGGCCGTTCCCTCACTGTTTCCAGGATGGCTTCGCGGGCCACATGAAACCACTTCGCGGGCCGCATCCGGCCCCCGGGCCTTGTGTTTGACATGTCTGCCTTAGACTGTCAGGCCAGAAGCCATTAAGTTTGAAAGGCAATATCAAACCCAGGAGACACTTGGAAGTTAGTTTAGATATTTTAGTACAAACACCATTTCTGAACCTTCCATTGTTCAACTAGGTAGCCATTGCATTTTTCGTCAACTGTAGCTTCCAGGCACTTTTTAAACGTAGCCCTATGTACCACTCATTAGGTGAGTCAAAGGAAGTTGTAACTAAGGCATAGATAATTGCAGGGCCATGTTAAGATCAACTGATGCCCTAAGTACAGCCCAGAAAGGGTGCCCCTTGGCAGAAGTGAAACTCTAAGACCATGAGATGGGAACAAATGTGATATTTGTTGATACCATCAAACAAAACTTTTAAACTTCAGCATGCCAAAAGCAGCATTTTTTTACAATGCAGATCCAAGTTGAATAAATCAAGGAAGGACAATTACAAAAAAAATCAAGTAAAGTCAAGTGTGGTAGTAAAAGAGTTAAGGGGAAATAGGTAGGGGAAAAATTATGTGGTGTCCCTCTTTCCTTGATGCCCTCAGCATATGCTTATGTTGCTTAATGGTTAATACAAGGCTGTATAATTATTGCTGGAAATAGTAGTGTAACACACTAATGTAATTGTGCAGATATACTCCTTCCTATGGCTGTTTTTTGCCAATATAGTGGCAGGTGGAGATTAAGAATCACTCCAAACTGCAAACATGTTCCTCATGGAAAAATATGCTCCTATGCAGAGCAGGATTCAGCCTAATTCCAGGGGCCAATTTTTCCTTACCAACAGCACCTCCACATTGTCTGGATTACTTTCACCCTTTTTCCCCCTCCCTCAACCATCTCATTATTGAAATTGCACAATATTCAGGAATACTGAATGCTTCCTTGCACTTACAAGCTAGGAGCAGAAGAGCAGAGTGTCACCAGCATCTGGATAACTCTCCTTTCCAAAGTTCCAGATGGCCTCCCTCAGTAGTTTGATATTAATGTCCAATTGTATTTACTGTCTGATAGTTAATGTGTTATTTATATGATTAGTATAGTGGGATGTTGAAACAATAGAAAGGTAATCATGTTGCTTTAAAAGCTCTGTTTAAACTCAGCAAGTTCTGTCATGTCAATTAAGAATCCTTAATTGTCCCAAATGTTAATGAGATAATTAATGTGCTGCGTTTAGGATTAAAATAATCAGAAGATATACAAGTTGACATGGAAAATGTGAAATGAAACTCAAGCATATATGCAGTGCAAATTTCAGGAATACTTCTAAAGTATACTGAATGTAGCATTATAGTTCCTAATCAGAAGAGTGGGATATGTCCTGGAAAAACAACATTTCTTCTAGTATAATGATGTTAATTACAGAAATTCAAGCAATAGGGAATGCATAATCCATATTGACTTTGAATGGTTTGGGGAGAAATTGTTACTTCTGCATCATTTCAAATTGTAAATGTGATGTCTAACTGAGTAGACTCTGAGCATTAATTAGGAAAACTACTTAAAATGGAATCCATCAATTTATGCTGGATTTTATTGCCAAGATATTAATATAGTTATTGCTACAACCATAAACAAATTAAAGAGAAAATAAGTCCCAGAGTGAGGAACTTAGTTATAAGCAAGCATAGTGCATCTGAAAGTAGTTTATATCTCAATACTCACTGTCTGGATTAATTGAAATGTAAATTGGATTGCATGATAGGTGCCAAAAATTAATGAATCTGTAGAGTGGTCTATCAGTATAATATCTGGATTATAAACATTTGGATTTATCTAATTTAAATACAGAAAGTAAAGCTTTAAATTCTTGTGTCTGCTTTCTTTGTTCTAGAGCGTCAGGGCATCAGGACTTATTCTACTGGAGACTATCCTATTTGGATCACTGCTTCTTTATTTTCCGGTGAGTTGTGCTATTATTTCATTTATTTGTTTAAAATATTTATAGCACCACACAAGAGAGTGTTATGGCAAGTGACAATCCATTGGAAAACAACAATAACAACAACAGTTAAAGCAATATAAACTGAATTTATTTTCATAGCATTTTATTTCTTCCTCTTTTATATTCTATTCTTAAAATGTAAAAGACAGAACATTAAGCTATACCTCTAACTCACTACTTATTCTTCCAATATTTCACAGATGAAAATTTGAAACACTTTTATTCACTTATCTTCTCACCCACCCACCCCAAAAAATGCTGTCTGGGTATTTCTTCTTCATATAATATTGAAGGCTTCTGTATCTTCTCTGTCTTTCCAACCCAGCACAATAATTTCTTCTGGAATAACTGATTTTGTACTGGTTCTGAAGAACAAAGTCCTATTACTAAATGAGACAATGGCAAATATTTTTTTAAACAAAAAAAATATTATTAGGGATAAGGCAAATCCTTGCAATAACCATTCAGCATTCCCAAAAGCATCTATTTACCCTGTACCATCATGATCATTTGATAAAAATTTCATTTGAAATTGATATAAACAGTATGGATATGATGCCCCAAAATACTGGCATGATGATAACTTTGAAATAGTTCTCGAGAATGATTGTGTAAACATTTCATTGGAGTCCTGAATTCAGATGGCCTCACGTTGAGAACACAGTAGTTCTGCTTAGAAATTGTTGAAAATATTCATAGCTCGGATTGTAGGTTTCGGCAGGGGTCTGTTCTCTGAGCTTGCTCATTAGCTCCTGGACATTTCATTACCAAACTAGGTAATATCTTCAGCGGGTTTTGGGGTGAAGTGTCTTATTTGTCTGTCCTGGATGGTCGGTTGGTCTTGTGACTGGTTGAATCACAAGACTGATTCTGATCTTATGACTTTGTGACTTCTGATTAGTTGCTGTGAGGTGCAGATTTCAACTGGTGAGGGGGTGGTCGGTTCTGTCATTGGTTGGTGATTCGGATGGTCCATTTCCTTATTGGTTCGTACGCTGGTTCTAAATCAATGTATCACAGTGACAAGACCAACAGACCAGCCAGGCCAAGTGAACAAGACACTTCACCTGAATTCCCCACTGAAGATGTTACCTAGTTTGGTAATGAAATGTCCGGGGGCTAGAAAGAAAAAAATCTTGGAAACCTTATGGGATTTCTGTTTTTGTGCAGGAATCCATGAGGTTTGGAATGATGATTGGGGCAATTTTATGCATTGATTAAAATCCATAATGGATCCCTGGCATATTTATCTGCAAATGGGGCAAGAAACCCATGATAACAACATGACACAAATTTCATACCTTTCTTCTTGTGACATCTTGATGCAAGCACAAAGAGGTCAAGTGTGCATTGTAACAACACTTGCTTTGGAATTTTGGTTTCAGCAGAGTTAGGCATGGATGACTATAGTTCTTGGAGCCTTAAAATATTGATAGTTTTCCAAGTGTAGATACTTTTCTTTGAGAAAAACTAGAAACATTTAGGGTAAAATAAAGTTTTCTCATAATAGAAATGACGTTTTCTTCTCTTTGGACTTTCTCTGTCCCATCTTCTTCTCCAGCATTGGGAATTTTGATGTTTCTGCTATCATTTAAGATTAACCACTGATTAACATGTTTGTTAATGCTCTAGAATGTTTGTTTGTTTATTAAATTTATTTGCCATTCATCTTGTTTCAAAGTGATTCTAGATGGCTTACAACATAAAAACATAAAACCATGAAATAAATATTTCTAAAATGATAAAAATGGAATTACAATTAAGATAAAACTATAGTTAAAAGATGGGGAGGAGGGAGCTGGATGCACAGTGGGGGATGGGATTGCTTCTTAATTCATCAACTATCTCCAGTGTGATGCTCCCCCATTGGGGCCCCAAGCCATCTGGCAGAAGCAGGTCAAGTTGAATATTTACACAAATAATGGTTAAAATTCACCACATGTATAGCTTAGTATAACAGTAAATTATGCTTAATCAAAAGTTTTCAATCTTATCTTGATTACTCCAAATAAGGAAATACAGAAAATGGATAGCTCTATAAAGATATCAACTCGCTGCACAACAGCTATGAAAAAAGCAATTTCATGCTAGAGATCATTAGGAAGGTATTGAAAATAAAATGGCCAATATTGTAACACCCTTATTCAATTCTGTGATGGGTCTCCATCTGCAGCACTGAATGTAATTCTGGTTGCCACATTTGAAAAAAACTCTAACAGATCAAAAACAAGGACAAAAGAGAGAAATCTACATTACCCTGGGCCTTGAACATCTTTGTTATCATGCATGGTACATAGAAAATGGATAAAATTATGCATGCTACAGAGAAAATGAACAGGATGATCTCTCTCTCTCTCTCTCTCCCTCCCTCTCTCTCTGCTCCTTCCCTCCGTTCCCTCCCTCCTTCCCTCCCTCTCTCTCTCTCAACATTAACCTAATTGGAAGCGAATTTAGGGCATCGAAAAGTATTTGTTCATAAAACTCATAGAATTCATTGCACACAATGTGTTGGTGGCCATTATCTTAGAGGGCTTCAAAAAAGGACAGGATATATTCATGGAAAACAGATCTGTCAATTGTGGCCTGAAGACTCAAAGTTATCTTCAGGTTGGGAGAAGGGTTTCCATTCCATAGTAGTGTATACTAGTTCCAGGAAAATAATTGTGTGTCAGGAATATGTCTCCACCACCTGCCTGTAAATACTCCAGAAGCATCTAATTGGCCACTGTGAGAAACAAAAGGTTGATCTAAGAAGGCTCTTGATATGATTCATATTTTCATGCTTTTAAATGAGAGAGTAAGAGCCTGATTAGATTTTAGGTTCTTTCCAGCCACGGTAAATCCTACTTTATTTATACTCAAGGAATATCAAGGAAATGTGTGTAAGCTGAAATTTTCTATGGCTCTCCCTACCTTTATTATAAAACAAGAAAACTGTCTGCATTTCTTCTTTCTGAAAATAAGCAGCATGTATAGTGAGCTGATTTACAGGGGGGAAAAGTTATTTTTATTGTATGTGGGTACACTGTGAAAGAATGCAGGAAAGAAGGATAGTTGTTTTGGCTAGAACACCTACTTTTAAAGAACAGATGGTTTTTCTGGAACATGTAAATGAAAGATGTCACTAAACACCTTAGCTTATTTCTGGCATCATATGGTTCTGAGAATCATATGGTTCTGAGCAGTATATAAACAAGATGACAAACAAAGGGAACTGCTGCTAGATTGCAGAGGCTGGAGAAGAAACTCATAGACAGTTCGTGGCATATCAAAACTCTGGAAAAAAATTATGCGTGGAGATGTGCAGCTTCTGTTAGTTTGAGGGCTGCTTTCCAAAAGTAGGGCAAGTTAGGAGCCATTTGGGGAGAGGTTTTCTGGTGTTTTAAGAGGTTATATGGATATCAGTAGGGGGCCACAGAAAAGATGCTGGTAGCCAACATTTGGCCTCAGGTCATACTTTCTGCTATTTGTTGATGCTTTTTCTTGGCGTATATCAAAGGGAAGATTATAAGTAGGAATTTGGGCTCTGACATTACAGAACTACAATATCTTTCCTTGAAATAATCTCCTAGCATCAATGTTGTTGTTGTTTTTTTACCTCATGCCAGTTGGTGTGGGATGTGGGTGCCAATTTAACTGTACTGTAATTTCACTGTACTCTTTAAAAGCAAAAGGGATGCAGGTTATTTGAACCAGCTCCATATTACTAAGGGTAACGTCTTGTAGGGGGGCTGATGGCGGGAGATTTTTTTAATTTCCAGTCCATTTTTCTGCCTTCCAAAGGTTTCAGGGAAACCTCTGTACTTCAAAGAACTCATCTTTTCAAGCTCTTTTCTGCTGAATTATAAACCTCTGTAGGCAGCAATCTGGGGGTTAAAATTGCCTTGCTAAGTAGAATAGACTATTGACTGATTGGGCTGCCAAATACCAATTCTTTATTCATTTATCAACAAGCAAGGATTTTATAATGTCTAAAAGATTGTAATTCGGGTTAGAACTTCTACCAAACTTTTACATTAGACTAATATAGTTGGAAAGGCAACTTTGGTTATAAATCTATATTAGGAAATATCTGGGAGGAAGGAAGAGATATACGCAGATCTACTCAAGTATGATCACATACAAATGTGCTGATGCTACACTTTTCTATTAGACAACTTTGTTTTCATCCTTTTGCTTGAAATAAGCATTTGCTGTCATCTAAAGTTTATACATTCATTTATAAAGCTTTTTTTGTTAATATATATAATGAGATTTATATGCAAAACATTTTATATTCCATCTTTCTTTACTGTCTGTTTCCAGTTTCAGTTTGCATAATTTTCTCCTACATAGTACTCTGTAGATATGTTGAACTGCATTCCAATAGTCTCCCAACAAAGGGTGGTTCTGGCCCATCGTAAGACTGGGATGTTCATTAGCTTGCCATGGCTCTTTTCATGCCCCTATTTCCAAAGAGACTCAAAAATTTACTTCCAGCATGCTCCTAAATACTCCCAGTATCTGCTAATAGAAAATTTCAGTGGTCTTGAAACCTATACCCTCACAGGAAATTTGGCCTCTCTGCAAATGAGAAGACCTGAGTTTTCCATATATCATCTGGTATTTTTCATGAACATGCAAGGCAAGTGAATGGTTAGTTGGAATTTTTTGAAGCACCTAAGCAACATATTATAAGTATACTTTAGACCAATCTTTAGAATCTCTAGAACCAAAACCAATCATAAATCCCAAGAAAACAAATCAAACAATGATATAGGCAGTGATGAGAAAAAAAGAAAAACTCAAACAATCAGGAGATGCAGGAAACATACCCAGGGACAGGAATAAAAGTCTTAAATGCTTATATACAAATGCTCAAAGCTTAGGGAACAAACAGGGCGAACTAGAAGCAATAGTACACGAGGGAGGGTATGACATAGGTGGCATTACAGAAACCTGGTGGGACGAAACCCATGAATGGAATGGACTGATGGATGGATATAAATTGTTCAAAAGAAACAGGTCTACAAAAAGAGGAGAGGGAGTTGCGCTATATGTAAGAGAATGCTACATATCTACAGAAATGCACATAATCAAAGATAAAATCTCTCCAGAATGTATATGGGTCAATATAAAAGAGAAAAAAAGTGACATTGCCATAGGTGTATATTATAGGCCACCCAACCAATCACAAGAAATAGATGAACTCTTTGCCAACCAATTAACCAATGTATGTAGGAAGCATACCACAGTAGTAATGGAAGACTTCAACTATCCAGATATCAATTGGAAGACATACTCTGCAGCGAATGGGAGATCAAACAGATTCCTAACCAACCTAGCCGACAACTCTGTCACCCAAAAGGTGGAGGAGAAAACTAGACATAAAGCTATACTGGACTTAATTCTTACTAATAGAAAAGAAGTGATAGAGGGGGTTGAAGTTGCTGGAACCTTGGGTAAAAGTGACCACGTCATACTGGAATTTAATATAATGCAAACACTAACAATAGAAAACAACCCAACCAGTGTCTTAAACTTCAAAAGAGCTGACTTTAACAAACTCAGAGAGAACCTAAGAAATATCCCATGGATGAAAATCCTAAAGGGGAAAACAACCCAAGAAGCATGGGAAATCTGAAAAATGCAATCATAAAAGCCCAGACCAGCACAATACCACTGAAAAAGAAATTCAAGAATAAACCAACACGGCTGTACAAAGATCTCTCTTACAAACTGAAAGACAAAAAGAACAAATACAAAAAATGGAAAGAGGGGCACATAACTAAGGCCGATTATCAGCAGACAGCCAGAACATGCAAAGATGACATCAGGAAAGCAAAGGCTCAGAACGAACAAAGACTTGCAACAGAAATCAAGGATAATAAAAAAAGTTTCTTCCAACATATTAACAACAAGAAAAAAGTCAAGGAAACTGTAGGTCCACTAAAGAGAGAAGATGGCAAGGAAATAACAGGCAACAGGGAGAAAGCAGAGCTGCTTAACTCATACTTTGCATCAGTCTTCACATAAAAAGAAACTATAGCCCAACATACCAAAAAGAAATCACTGCAAAAGACAAACTAGAAACAAAAATTAAAATAAGCAAGAAAATGGTAAGAGAACACCTATCCGACCTTGATGAATATAAATCACCGGGACCCGACAGATTACATCACAGAGTTCTGAAGGAGCTGGCAGATGTTATCTCAGAACTATTGCACCACATCTTTCATAAATCCTGGAGCACCAGGAAAGTACCTGAGGATTGGAAAAGGGCTGATGTGGTTCCCATCTCAAGAAAGGGAAAAAAATGGACCCAGGAAACTACAGATCAATCAGTTTAACATCAATACCTGGGAAGATCCTAGGAAAGATAATCAAAAAACAGATCTGTGAACAACTAGAAGCAAACAAAGTTATAAGTAGTAGCCAGCATGGGTTTGTTAAAAACAGATCATGCCAAACCAATCTTATTTCATTCTTTGATAAAGTGACTAAACTAATAGACCAGCGAAATGCTGTGGACGTAGTATACTTTGATAAAGCAGACCACAACCTACTCCTTGGTAAGCTAGAAAAAGATGGAATAGACAACATCACCACCAGATGGATCTGTAGCTGGCTGGCAAACCATACTCAAGGAGTAGTCCTCAATGGCACTACATCCACATGGAGATAAATAAGCAGTGGGGTACCACAAGGTTCCGTCTTAGGCCCAGTACTCTTCAATATCTTCATCAATGACTTAGATGAGGGAATTGAAGGGGAACTCATCAAATTTGCACCAAACTGGCAAGAGTACCGAACAACCTAGAAGACAAACTCAGGATCCAAAAAGATCTTGACAAACTTGAACAATGGGCCCTATCCAACAAAATAAGTTTCAATGTGGAGAAAAGCAAAGTTTTATATTTAAGCAGGAAAAATCAAAGGTGCAAGTACAGATTGGGTGAGACCTGGCTTAAAAACAGTAACTGTGAGAGGGACCTTGGAGTCCTAGTGGACGATCACTTGACTATGAGCCAGCAGTGTGCAGCAGCAGCCAAAAAAGGTAATACAATCCTGGGTTGTATAAACAGAGGCATAGAATCAAGATCACGCGAAGTATAAGTACCGTTTTATAAAACCCTAGTAACACCTCACCTGGAATGCTGCAACTAGTTTTAGTCACCATATCACAAAAAAAGATGTTGAGAGTTTGGAAAAAATTCAGAGAAGAGCAACTAAGATTATTAAAGGCCTGGAGACTAAATCATACGAATGGGACTTGAGTGTGGCTAGTCTAAAGAAAAGAAGAAATAGGGGAGATATGATAGCAGTATTCCAGTATTTGAGGGGCTGCCACAAAGAAGAGGAGGTCACATTATTTACCAAAGCACCAGAGGGCAGGACAAGAAACAACAGTTGGAAACTGATCAAAGAGAGAAGCAACCTGGAATTAAGGAGAAACTTCCTGACAGTGAGGACAATTAACCAATGGAACAGCTTGACTCCAGAAATTGTGGGCGCTCCATCACTGGAGGTTTTTAAGAAGAGACTGGACAGTCACTTGTCTGAGATGGTATAGGTCCTCCTGCTTGAGCAGGGGGCTGGAGTAGAAGACCTCCAAGGTCCCTTCCAGCTCTATTCTATTCTATTCTATTCTATTCTATTCTATTCTATTCTATTCTATTCTATTCTATTCTATTCTATTCTATTCTATTCTATTCTATTCTATTCTATTCTATTCTATTCTATTCTATTCTATTCTATTTCTCAATGTAGGCAATGCCTGGCAGTTTTATTTCATACTCAGAGTTGCTTTTGTTTTTGATTGATTGATTATGTGCCAAGAAGCTGTTGTCAGCTCTTAGTGACTATACAGATATATTTCCTCCAGGATGGTCTGTCTCTAACCAGGTCTTTTGGGTCTTCCAATGATTTACTGATCACCATTGTAACTAAGTCTTTTCACCTTGAAAAAAGTGAAACAAAAATGGCCATTCTTGAATGGGCGCAAATATCTACATGCTCAGATGTAACCGACTAAGTAATATAATGGACAATAAATCTGAAATGTCGGTAGATTCCTATTTTCTTTTTATGAGGGCCATTCCATCATCATTTAAAGCTTGTGAGGATTATTGTATAAACTGGAGGTTGACATTAATTCCACATGAGCTTTATGACATACTTTGAACTACCCACTTGGTATCTGCAGGGCCCACCAAATTAAAGAAAGATGAACTACTTTTTAAAAATAAAAATAAAAATTGTAATCAATAAAAAATTGTGATCTTTTGAGATTCTAGGCATTAGCACTTGCTCCACTTGCCAAAATATTCCTGTGAATATTTTGGGAACCAATGCTTTACAGTTAGTCCTTGACTTATAACCATTCTTTAGTAACTATTCGAAGTTATGACAGTGCTGAAAAAAGTGGCCAAAGACCGATCTTCACATTTATAACTGTCCCAGCATCTTATGATCAAAATTTGGGTGCTTGACAAGCAGCATCTATTTACAATAGTTGCAACATCCCAAGGTCATGCAATCACCATTTGTGACCTTCCTGGAGGACTTCTGAGAAATAAAATCTGGAGGAACCCAGATTAGTTTCATGATAATGTGATTTGCTTAACAACCACAGCAAAAAAGGTTGTAAAATTGAGTGTGACTCAATTAACAACTGTTCAACTTAAAAACGGAAGCGTCAGTCCCAATGCAGATTGTAAACTTAGGACATTGAAACAACCTACCAAAGGTGACCATTGCAGTATGCAAAAAGTTAACATACATTTGGAAAGCTGTATAAAACTTTAAAGTATACTTGGCTGAGTTGGGTAAACAAAGGTTGTTATGACTATGTTTTATTTAAATAATGTAAAATAAGAAAGCTGCATTAAAAAAAGCATATCTTGGTGGATATAGACTAACTTAATCAATTGCGATAGTTAGATAAGTTGTGTAAAAGGTTTATGTATAATACAATAGAAAATATAAATTTTCAGTTATTTTAAAAGATTGTTTGAAAAATTAAACACTTTGGAGACATGTATTTTTAGACTGATCTAAAGAACATCTGTACATATATATTGGATCATAAAATGTTCCACTGTAAACCATGCAACCTGCCATAATTTGTTTAGGATCAGTGTTCCAGAAACATAAATACATTAGCCCCAATTAAAATGCATTCCAGTTGAAATGGGGGCTGCAGGGTCACCAGGATGGTTTTGAAAATCCAATCCACTAACTTTCTTTAGAATTTATATGAGTGACCTTAAGCAACTTTGCTTCAGCAACCATTAATTATTGTGATACTTATTAGTTGAGAATGGCATTTAAGGACACTTTTTCTTTAATACCTGTTCCCCAGAACAGCTAGAAAAATAATTAAGAGTTCTGCACTTTGATTTTCCCTTCACTCCCACAGTTTACTCTCCTGTAATTAATTTTACACATCTGAAATAAGCTTTAATATTATTTGAACATTTAAAATGCCTTCAAATAACCAACCAATTTATCTGGAAGATAAAAATTCTGGCTGTTATTTTCATAATATTTTAGATGTAGCCTCCACTATTTTCACTGACAAATGCACCAGGACAAATTAAGCCCAGGATTTTATGGAACTGCAAAATGGTGTCTAGAGATCACAATTACCACTCTTGTAACAACTGGACAAGCAGTTCCTTGAAGTCAGAAGTTATGTATTGCCCACAGTATGAGTGACTTTAACTAGTCAGGAACTGTGGGAATATATTTTATCCCTCAGAGATATGTATCGAAATAAAATCCACTTCCTTCATTTTTCTCTGGGTGGAAAATTTATCTGGGTAGAAACACAATTTTCATGCAGTTAAGTTTCCAACTCAAGTTAATTTAGAAATCCATCTAAAAACTCTTATATAATAAGCTTGTCCTAGATATTGTCTTATTCTGGGCATATACACTAAGTCAGCCTTTCCCATCCTAGAATCTTCCAGATATGTTAAACAGCATGACATTCCATGAGTTCAGTTTCAGGATATTAGTTCAGAATTAATTGCACTTCAAGCTCTTTGGCAATTCTGTCAGGAAAACAAGACAGATATTCTGAACGTTCAACTTTGAATGTTCTCTGTTATGATACCACCTGCTGGAATGATATTACCCCCACTCCAAAATCTGGATGGCATTCAGAAAGATATGAAAGATCTGGCTGTTCACCCAGGCTCTAGCCAGGGTGCAAATGGGTTTTCTTTGGTCATCTGTTGTTTTGGGGACCATTCATATTTTATTTTGTCTTTTGTAAAAAATTTTTTAAAAAAATTAAATTGTAAGCTGCTCAGAGTCATGGGGAATTGTGTAGCCTATATATTTCATAATAAATAAATAAATATTTTAAAATAGCTAGAATTTTGCCTTTAAGATAATTTATTAAAACATTGATTTTTATTTAAGTAGGCACTTAAGCACTTATTGGACCATACCAAGTGTGGTTATTGCTATTGCCTAGATATCAGCATGAATGTGTGTTTTATATTGCCATAAAACAGTGGCCTTTTATTTCTTTATTAACTATTATCATAGAGTCAGTTACAACTGAGTGGAAGCAATTGCTGTTTTACATTCTTTCTTCATGGATTTCTAGAGTTATAGAAAAAAGCAACATGGATTTCAGCTGTTAATGGAGAGTAAAGCTCTGAGTATTCAGATCAGTCTGAATAATCATTCTTATACAAATTTCATCTGGCTGCAATGACAATTTAAGTAAGATACAAAGAAAATTGATCAAGCTGCTTAGATTATTACTGATTTATTAATTATTATCAATTTATTTATATATTTATCAATATATTTATTCAATATATTGATATCCCACTAAAAATTCAAAGTAGCTTGTTATAATATTGAAAATAAACAATAAGTAAAAATGAATTGATGCTATATATATATGAATTGATTTTATGCATATACAACTATATAAATATATTTAGCAAATATACAAATAACATATAAATATACAAATATGAATATGGAAACTACAAATGAAAAATGAAATAAATAATAAAATAGAGAATAGAGAACAATGATCATTAATACATTATTATTTCAAGTAAGGCAAATAGAATACAGAAAAAAATGCTCTCCTTAAAAAATAAGAAGAAAATGCAAAATATTGAACAAGATTATACCTAATCTCATAAAATACCCAGCATCAATATCAAAATTCATTGCCACTCATGTAGGAGTTTTCTAAAATGAATAAAACATGGGAAAGAGAATACCCCCACATATAAGAATTAATAAAAGCCAAAGAAAGGGATGGTTTAGCTCAAAATTTGGAATGTGTCATTTCAGATTCTCTTTGCAAAGATGCTTATTTGGGAGAGCTTTGATTGGAAATACTTGCCATTTTTAAACATCTAATACAGTCCATTCAATTGGATTGTGTGTCACGTTACCCCAACTTTGCAGAAAACAAAGAGAAATAAAGATTTGATAAGGACATCTTTCTTTTCTTTTCAGTGTTTAATCAATTCTCCGTAGGCATTCTCATTCTGTAATTTTACCAAGAAGGAAGAAAGGAAAATAGATTGATCCAATACTATATCAGTTCTAATTTAGATTTAGTTAATATCTCCTTTTCTTTTATAGGTTGTCATTTTATATTTTGAGCCAAGTGTTTTTCGGTGTATTCTCCTAAGGTGGGTTCGTCTTCTGGGATTTGCTACAGTTTATGGAACAGTCACACTCAAGCTGCACAGGTATAGGATACTTTGCTGTTTCTACTTTTGTATAAATCTGGGGCGCATGCATCCACACATGTATGTGCAAAAGTGTAAGAGTGGTTATGGCCTTTTTCTCATCACAGAATCTCATTTTCAAGCAATGAACTAATACCTTTTTCTGTAGATTTTTTTTGGGGGGGGGCGGCAAAAAAAATGTAGCAAAGAGCTTGGTTTGCTGTCTTTTTATGTGTGAGGAAACCTATAAAGTTGCCTTATGTATATCTTCTTTTAAAAAACACTTCTTACATGTGAAAGCAAATCTTGGTAAAAATTGGTCTAAAACAATAAGGGCGCAAACTTTTTTTCCTAATTAAGAACTACACTCCCCAAAACAGGACCAGGATAAAACTAAATTTGATTTAATTTTGATGAAATATAAACGCAATTCATCAAATACTATTACTATGATTAATTCTCTTTCTTACTACACTATTTTTCCTTTGGTGGCTAATACTGATTAGAGACTATTGCCCTAGTCCACGGGTGTCAAACGTGCCACGTCACATGACGTGTCGCAACGTATCGCGACTCTTTTTGCATTGCTGGCAATGGGGTGGGTGTGGCTTTGGTATGATGAAACCGGCCCGCGGGCCGGCAGTTTGACACCCTTGCCTTAGTCTTAGATTGCACAGTTCTGCATTATAGTAACAAGGTTGTTTAGAAAATAAGAGACTTGAATAGTAGCATTTCTAGAAAAGAAGCTTTGTCACTTTGTTGCATGCAACAAGAAAGAGAATAAAGGAATTTGTGGCAGCTTATGAACCAATGAATATTTTGCTAAAATAAATGATGAAGTATTTAAAATGACAAAAGATGCTTGCCTGAAGGAAGGGTGAACTATAATATATTTTAAGAATTTAGTTGCATCAAGATTATTCAGTACTGAGGTTCTGCAAAATTTCCCTATGAGGCAGACTTTGGTTCAAAGTTTTCTAGGGTATTAAGTTCTGTGTGCATTGGTGAGGATTACTAGTGAGCATGACTCAGATCTATTTTCATATGTAAGCACCCTGATAAATATTGACTTTGAGACCTTTTTTACTCCTTGTGGAAAACTTTGATAAGGGACAAATAAGCAAAGCACTAATAGGGAGATAATAATCTATTGATGGTTTTTAGAAGAAAATAATGAAGTTGCCTGAAAACTAATGCACCTCAAAGGAATACATAATCAACCTAAGAAGTTGACTCAGCTGTTTTTATAGGGCACATTAGAAGGACCTTTGAATTGATTGTGCTATGTGAAAACATCCAAATTTCATGGTGGAAAATTGCACATGGATCTTTGAATATCTCACGGTTAAGTTCTGGAATTGGGGCAGATGTGGGAAAACAGTTTAGCCAAGAAAAACAGTGGTGCTGCTCTTACAGGTTAGCCTAGAAAAACAGATGCCATACATCTTCTTATCAAGGTAGGCAATCTATGGCTTGCAGGAAACATAATCCTCTAAACCCCTTTCCTTGTTGCTCTTTAGAGTCCCCAAAAATCCTGGCATGTTAGTGGCAAAATCAGGAAAGGGGCAGAAAATAAAAAAGTGTGATGCTTGCTGTATTTATTTACTGATTTTATTTTATTTTTTATCAGGCCTTTTTCTCTGTTGGACTGACCTCATCCTCTTCACCACCCATCCACTTTGGATATCAAAGTATGCCGAACCCTCCCCCCCCGAAAATTGCCAATTCCAATTATACACATAGAAAAAAAACCCAGTAGATTTAGATTGTACCATTGCATTGCGGAAAGAGTTCTAAAATGACCAGGTGAAAAGAAAATAATAAGTATCCAAAGAAACATGCATAATAGATCCAGTCTGCCATCACCAAAGATGGATGTACTTCCTCATTATTGTATCTTCCTTTTCTAGAGTGAAGATTTTCTGTATTCCACTTTAGCCCAACTCAGACAGTCTTTTTCTTTCAAATAAAAGATAAAAGATTGGATCAAAATCAAGGTCAACTCTTGATGACTTTCACCCACACAGGTTTCTTGATAGTGTTATGGAAGGGGTGTGCCATTTCCTTCCTCTGGGATTCTTAAAAAAAAGGTTTTACTTCTCAGTCTAGCCAACAGTCTAAGTACTAACCAAGTGTGTTTCTGCTTATTTTCCCAGATCAGCCACAATTGGTCATGTGCTGCAATCAAAGTTATTTGACCCATGATGAAAAGCAAGGGTGAAGACATTAGTAATATTAATGATATTATGTGTCCTTGTTCTGCAGAGCTTTGAAGGTGTTCTTTTCTCGAACAGCTCAGCGAATTCCATATATGACAGGTGGGCGAGTGATGAAGATGCTGGCTGTGATATTTTTGGTTGTGGTGTGGTTTCTGACAGGCTGGACTTCAGCAGTCTGTGAAAACCTGCAGCGAAATATTTCACTCATCGGACGAGGGCAAACATCAGATCATCTGATCTTCAATATGTGCCTGATAGACCGGTGGGATTACATGATGGCTATTGGTAAGATGCCATGGTTGATGTTTATAACAATGAGAGTAACCATCTGCTTAGTTGTTTTAAAAACACTCTTTTAACCCAAATGCACAGTGATATGGACAAATCTCATAAATTTAATTAATAATCTGTACAGATTTACTTAGAAGTAACTCTTAGTTTCCTAAATGTTATTCCCCAATTATTTATTTGTCAAATTTAAGAACTGCCCATATCCCTCACAGTATACAGTTTTATTGTCTTAAACTCTTATTTTACATAGCATTATTTTGTCATTGAAAAAATAATAATTTATCAGAAATAAGTGATAGAAAAGGACATTTGGATGATGTGATAATTGAGTTTATTACAGAGAACTTTGTATGAAAATATTAAGACTGATCAGTCTTTGAAAATGTCAAAACAAATGCTTTGGATTTCACACAAGCACACTATCTCTGTTACTGATTTAAGCCCAACTTTTTCAAACTTTGATCTGATCCTGAAAAAAAATGATGCTGCCATTTTGAAAAATCCAATTTGTGGCTACAAATTCAGAATTGTTTAGGTCTGTGAAAGTGCTGAGTACTTTCTTTTCTTTGAGATATATATGTATGTGTATATATGTATATGTGTGTGTGTGTGTGTGTGTATGTGTGTGTGTGTATGTATATTGTTTTTCCAAAATTTCAGCTATGTATCTAAGAAACAAAGTTTTCTGTTAGAACACATCTTGGAAAAGTTCAGAATTTGCAAAAAAAATGGAAAATTGCTAGTAAAATCATTTCCTCCTTTCTTCAAGTGTGACATATATGCATTATCTAGGTATATTTCAGGCTAGCCTATTAAAAGAAAAAGTAAATGCAATAATTTACAGACAAATTATTGTAATAAATGGTTTTCCAGACATATGAAATTGAATGCATACAGTACTTAGTTTTCCAGACCCCTTATTTCATTTGCACAAGTCAAAGAAAAAATGTAAACACTATAAAGTTCAACAAATATGATTGCCATTTAGATGTGAAGTTTCTAGTTAGAGTACATGCTTGACTTAATTAGTGCTGCCACATAGGTCAACAGGTTGGGGGGGAAAAGGAACCAAGTTTTTCTGTTCAATAGTAGTTCTCCTCTGGTATATTTTGCAAATACTACATATGTTGTCTAATTACTGACTATATTTATGGTATTTTCCAGTGATTTAGTAGAAGAACTGAACGCGTTAATCAATTATTAGATGCAATTACCCAATTACTGACTTGAGAGCCAACCAATAACGTATTCTCTAGTTCAACATCCAACTGGTTTCTGGGAACATCACAAAAATGTCTGGGTCTTGTTGGCATTTGGTTTCTTTTCCACCTCTAGATAATTCCACTGGCAAATGGGCAAAAGCAGGATCAGTTTAAGGTAATTAGGAGTCCAATGCAACACCAGGTTTATATCTCCCAGGCTTACATACATACCTAGATTGCTGAAGGATCCCTATAAAATGACCAGGCCATATACTGTATACAGTGATAAAATGATGCATTTCATATAAAATACCTACAACACTCCAATTAAAAATTAATTGTGTATGCAGGAGAAACAGTTTGGATACAAAATTTAAATACTATTTTATTTTTTTATGTCAAAATTGTTTATTAGATTTATATCCCATCTTTTCATTTAGGAGCTCACACATAGCAATTCTCCCTCTCATTTCACACACAACAAACCCTATGAAGCCAGATGGACTTCTTCTTTAGACACACACACACACACACACACACACACACACACACACACACACACTTTCACTGGCAGAGAAAACAGAATTGCTTTTATTTTGAAATGCTATTTTCCTTGCTTTTTCTCCTTGACACTTCTACAGCAATTACTTCCATTTCAGCTACCCAGAGAACAAAAATAAAATCTATCACCATGAGAGTTCTCCTACTCTATAAGCCCTATCTTAATCTCCATTTATTCCTGTCTTTTAGTTACATACCCATTCACGAGAGGCCTGTCATATTAACTCACTGCTCTGAAGCTTCCTCAAGAGCCTTTGGGAGGGTCTTTAAGACAGAAAATAGGATGGAAAAAGTAGCTGTTCTACAGCTACTAGACTTGCTTTCTATCCCAGCCTGGTCAAGGACAGGAAGTCCCAGGCATCATATATCAATCTCAGATCCTCCTTAGTTACAACAGGCCGGAGATGTCCGGCTGGATAGTGGGGCAGAAATGCAGCTGGAATTTGGTCAGGCTACCATGCATGACATAACCACAGGGCCACATGTGTTTCCCCCATGTCTTCAACCACAAGTGCCAGAGCAGATTTATTTTCTTTCTTCAATTTTTGTGGCAATCACCTTTCCTATTTGGAAGGTCCTATCTGTTTCTCCTTTCTTTCCTTCCTGAATTCAGACTACATAGGCAAAGAGGCAGGATGTGATCTTGGCTGAACCAGGAATGGGGTAAGCAGGGCAAATGCAAGTGTTTAGCAATAGCCATTGTGACAGAAGAGAGAAGGGAGGGTCCCTGCTTAGATGTCTTCCACTTGGAGGGGAGTCTGTGTTCTATAACTTCCTGGAAACAGGGGTCATTGAGAATAGCCCTAATCCTAATGGAACCTAAAGTAAATCAGTGGTTCAAAAACTGGTTGGCTAAGGGGAAGAAACATACCCTGAAAGACAAATTGAAGACAGGCTTCATATGGTTGGAGAAGAATTGTGTAGAACAAATAGAGGTAATCTACATTTCATCATTTTTAACAATCTGGGTCTGCTACTCCAGAAATAATCAAAATGCTACTACCCCAGAAATAAAGCAGAAACAAGATGGCTTAAAACTATAAAGTGCAATGGGGTAAGGTGGTACACTGATACAGGAAGTACATTGTGTTTTGTCATTTCATACAGTTCTTTTTCTTCTTTTTTTTGATATATCAAGTTGACTTCACATTTTTCACATTTAAGAGTCTATAAATTGTTCTACACATCTAATTGGCCCAAAGTGTTTGAGAAATGTCTCTATTATATGGAACAAAAAAAATTAGCCCAAGTATTTAGAAAGAGCAAGCTTGCTTACTGTTGACTGATGCAGTGGACAAAATTTTACTCTTTTGTGGCTTGCATTTCATAGAACATTATCCCTTGGGAACTGCATAGACAGTTGGGGCAAAACATGAGTGGGTGTGGTACGACAAGATGTTTATGGAAACCTGCATTCTCTATCTGAAACCCTCTTCTTTCTTGATTAAGCAGTTCAATGGCAGTATGCTATCTTTTTTTACCAGAGAGCTAAACCGATAGGAGTTGCAGAGGGCTAACATAAGCCCAAAGCCCAAACTCATCTGTAAATTAAGCCAAGAGCTATTTGGATATAAGTTGCTCATTTTTGGTTTATTGAGTTTATCTCCATGGAGAGATGCAAATTATGCAAATTGCATCACACGTATGTTTATGTCACGAAGCACACAACATCACAGGGCTTTCAATTTAGTGTATTTTTTATTTCTTCCTTTTAGGATTATAATAATAAAAGCAATGACAAGACAATTTTAATACATCTAAATATACAACGTATTCCTGATCCATAAAACATCTTTGAACACTATTTTCATATCATCATTAATACAGTATGTCTTCAGCATTTGTACTCCAATTAAGTTATCTGATTCTTCTATTGCTTTTCTCAAGTTATATTGGAGTGCCCAGTTAAAAATTCTAAACTGATATGGTAATATTGTTTTTATATGTGTGTGTATCTTTGTGTATGGAACATCTGTAATTAAGCTTTCTACCATATAGCAAAGCAGTGTGGAGCCAAAATAGCAGGAACAAAGAAAGATCTTTAAAAGACCTGTTCATGTTAACGTCACTACAGAGTCTTGTTTAATGTTATCTAGGAAACCAAAATTCTTCTGGTACAAATTTAATGTACTTTAATGTATGTGGGCACTAAAATTTCTACCCAAAATTATAGATAACAATCTGATTCCAAACTGTTCTTAGGCAATTGCAGACTGAATCTTCAACTCTTTAACTTCCAATCACTTAGAATGGTTAATTTATATTATTTTGACCTCTATAGAAAATATATTTTCAACTTTGCTTCCTGCAGTTATTGAGATTCAGAAATCAGTTAGTATCCTATACTGACATGTGATAGTTCTCCATGACTATTCATACTGTCATATCACAATAACTTTATTAAGCAACATATTGCAGTTAAAATAGTTGATTTTTAAATCGGTACCTATGATGCAATTCTTGTGGTTTGCACTGTGCTTTTATGACTGAGTTTAATTCATCTTGCTTCTATGTCTGTGGCCTTTTAACTTCATCTTCATTTAATTTTTCAGCCTGTGATAAACATTCATTCACGCTTGATAACTTTGCATCTTACTATTGTTTCTTAGAATATTAGACTGCAGGAAATTATGAAGCCTAGATATCCCCCCCTTTTTTTTTTAGGCAATGCTTGGTCTTTTCCCAAAGAGTAAAGAGGTAGAAGAGTAAATTCTACCTATTCAAATTTAGAAAGAAAATTAAATGATTGAAGGAGGCCTTACCCCTGCCTATTTCACATATAGTCAATTCAGTTCAGTTTTTCAAGTATTAGTGAAGATTCTATGCAGATCAGTATGTTGTTCATTTATATCTTATGGCTTATTCCAGGCAGTCAAGTTAAACCAAATAACTGGTTTAAAAAAACTCAAAACTAAATAGTCTAGACAAACTAAGCATTTTGGACACATGTCCAAGATCTAAGGAACTATGAAACTTGTTCCAAGAATTCCATCTTACTTTTCTTGAATAATGCTCCTTGATTTTCATGCTCCTTTAAAAATGTACTCATATTGACTGCAGTTTCAAAGCCGTTGTAATTTAGCACTAGGTCAGTGATGCGTTCTCTGCAGAATGAAACTCATGAACAGTTGTGCTGGTTTTGAAAAAAGTTATCTAAGAGACATTATAATCGAAACACCCACCCATCCTAATTAACTTCAGACTTTCTTATTGTACTGGACTAGCTGCTCAGACAGTCCTATGTGTTAATTCTCAGCCTTGGGGTTTCAGCACATTATTTTTGAGAAAATTGCTAAATAAGTGGTTGTATTAAAAAGATTGTAGCATTAGCAGTTCTCTGTACTGATCTTAAAACATACTGTACTGCCTTTATAATTGGATCAGAATAACAAGTCATATTAAAGTACCTCCTTGTTCTGTGTAATCAGAATTATGGTTCATGGTCCGACTGTAACATAAAAAAATGCTTAAATTTTGTTAACATCTGCAGACTTTCCTATGCAAATTGTGATGTTAGTTTGGAGTTAATTATATGAAGCTAATTCCTCACCCTACAACATAATTTCACAGGATACATCTAAGTTGTGTAATTGTTGCTTTGGGTAATAAATTGTTTTTTCCCCAAATACAGTGATATGTTCATTACTGCTAATTATACTTGTGCAATTTTAGGCTTAGTGCAAAGATATACAGACTTAAACTAGCTTGTGCTGGAAAGGGGTTTTGATTTTTGTAGGATCCAGATAAATCTAATTATTTTTCAGCAGCCAAAGTATCTCCATTTTCTAGGCATATATTTAATAGATTCCTGTTTGATCTGAATATTAGTCTGCAATTCAAGGGTTCTCAACATTTTTGGACTGGTAAAAGCATGTTATCATCACTTTAACATAATTTGTGCCATGGTGATACTAATAGCCAACTGCCAAAAACAACTATTATCATTATTATTTTGCACAAGTTGAAGATTGTACATAATGTTTCCTCTACATATTTCCTTCACTGGCTCAAAGTAATTCAGCTGAGTGCTTAAAGGAGGTCTAGAACTCACAATCTAGTGGTTTTGAGTCCAGAACCTTAACTCCTACACCAAACTGGCTCTCATAATCTTTTTTTTCCCCTCACTTTTTCCAGTGCAGTTATTTTATCCCATCTTTATGTAATGTCATCTGACAGAACCTTGGGAGTAAGCCATCTCTATCATGGTTCTCTGGAATAGTATCCTCCCAGAGATCAGATGAGACTGCCCCCAACATTTCTGGGTTTCCACAAAGCCAATAATACTTGGTTGTTTCAGCAAGACTTTGCGATCCAACAGTAGAATGGATCTCTCCTGGTGGGGTATTTTTCTTTTGTTAAGTGATTTTTCCAAGGTTATGATTTCTCTTCCTTCTCTCTTTTATACATTCATTTTTAGTACATCTTATTTTTGCTTTATTCTTATTATGGTTATTGTGTTATTTTTTTAATTTTATTGCTGTACAAAGTGTTAAGCCACTCAGAGGTAGTGGTTGATTGGCAGCATACAAATCCAGTAAATAAATAAATAAGATTAATACAACTTTTGCTAGTACAGACACTTGTATTGATTCCTTGGCATAATGACTACATAGATTAAATTATCCTTTCTTGAGTAACACAACATAGTTAAAATAATGATCAAGGAGGCTAACACAGAAGGCTACAGAATAGAAAACTATTATACAGAAAACTAGGAGTATGCAAACATTTCAGATCTGAACCACTTAGAACTGGAAGCATCCCAGCAACACCTCTCTTGTGTGTGAAATACATGATGTTCAGCCTCAAAATAAGTTCATTTCAAATTTAAAACACTCAACTTTGAGTTCCAATGCTTCCAACAGCATTAGAGTAGCTGTTTTTGCACTTAAGATATGAAGTCCATAGGCCCTTATAGTCTGGTTACTTGACATGACACACTTCTCTGCTTCCCATGCTATCTGCCTGGCTGATTTTATGTGCAGGATTGGCATGCTCCAAATTTCTTCAATTAAACAATGCCATTTGTTGAGATTTAGAAGTGAGTCTTTTCTGTAGCAGGGATGATAATGATGGTGATGAACATAGCTGAGCGTTGCTATTCTTCTTAAGTTTCTGATTGATTTCTTGTCTCGTCTGCTGCTTTGGCCATAAGGGGTTGAGAAGAAATCATTTAGAAAAGGATGTTTAAAGCAACCACTTCATTTTCTTGAATTGCACAGATCCCCTCTGCAGCTGCCATGTAATCCTGGGAAAAATTGCAACCACTTTAAAGAGCGGCATAGAGTTGGTATGTTCACCCATCCTTTTTATTCTGAAGAGGACTTTTGGAATCAAATACAAATCTTTCTACAACCCTAATTTCAAATATTGAATCATATTTTCACTCTGGTCCCCCCATGTCAGGTGATTCAGGCTACTCCTTGTCCACTTCTTAAAATGCCCTATTTGATATCTTGGTTCTACAAAAGCCTATTTGAATCTGGCCCAAAGACAAGTTTCTAGGGTTCAGAAGAACTAAATTATAACAGATGGATTAATATGGATTAATATGAAAAGAGTTTTCTTCTAACTTGAGATAGCTTCAATGAAGCCCCATTTGACCCAATCATTCTTTTTCACAGGAGGTTTAACACACACACAAAAACAAATACAGAGAGAGAGAGAGAGAGAGAGAGAGAGAGAGAGAGAGAGAGAGAGAGAGAGAGAGAGAGAGAGAGAGAGAGAGAGAGAGAGAGAGAGATTGACAAGAAGCAAAGTAGGGAAGAAAATATTGCATATTTTTCCTCACAAACATGTTTGCCACAAGATGCATGCATCATTGATCTCAAAATGTGATATTGGCCTAAGGAGGCTCAGTCATCTTCCACTAGAGATGTGAGCAAAGACAGGAAAAAAGGAGACACAGAAGAGGAAGAGAACACTTTAGCATCATAAAGGTAGTCATCCAAATTGTCTTGGGGAATTTTTACTTTCAAAGCATCACAAAATTCCTTTGTTCATCCCAATGGAAATCCGATTTTTGTTCTGCATATTGGTAAAACTGAATTGCTTAACATTTTAGGTATACCTTTAAAAATATTCTAAGATTGTATTATTGACAAGAAGCAAAGGCAAATTATTATATTTTTCTTGGTAGCACAGTTATGCAGGAATTCAGGCAACTGCACTTTTGCAAGCAAAGGATCTTAGGGGTGATGTTAAATCTCTCTTTTCTAGCTAATCATGCTGTATTTCTTCACTTTCTTACCATCTAATAATTGTGTGTATCTTCATGTCGAGCAACATAGAACGCTGCTGCTGGATCAACTTCCTAGCTAGTTGAGGTATCAACTTTCCAAGGGCATGTGTAATGGTAATCTTTTAGCATACATCTCATTACTACATATATGGCTTCTCCTGGACATCTGCAAATGTATTTGCCTAAAGAAACCAGGATTCCTTTGTTTTGTATCTTCTGTGAAAATGTGTATCGTTAATTATTGCTCCCATGGCATTATATACCATGTTTTGTCCTTCATTTACAAATAATAACTTACTAAGAAAAAGGTCTAGTTTATTTGTTGTAGGGGAGAAAAAATGTTCTGATATGTTATTCAGATGAGCTAATACTATATAGAGCTGCACCATCTTTTTCAAACAGGGACTTGGCTTTTAACTAGTGGGATAGCAAAATTCAGCAGAAAGCTAGAAGAGAAAGTGAAGTGGATAGAGGGGTTTTTTTTTAGTTTTTTTCTCCTGGACACCCTGTTTAATTTGGTTTTGCTTTTAATAACTCTACCCCTCTTTATAGGACATAATAAAGAAGTTCATAATCTAAGTCTCTATAGAGCTCCCTTTCTTGCATATGGCTTCCTCCCTCCTGGGTGATTATTGAAATGTAATAATGTTTTCTGTTACTGAAGACTTTTAGAGAGCAGGATTAGTTTTATTTTAATATGTTTTTCCTTTTACTGGGTTTCAGCTGTGACTTTTATTTGCCTTATCAGACTAATTGGTTTTCTGATGCATTTTTCTTGGAAGCTACTTTGGGTGCTTTTAAAGCAAAGAAATTAAATCTTTCCTCTTTAAAATTAAGCAAAAATAAATAGAACTGAGCAGTGCTTCACTTTCAGTCTCCAAAATATGCTTTTGGAGCATCCGGGAACAGGAGTGTATCACCTATCTGCAATATCTTAAAGCAATTCTTCTTTCTCTCCTACATGCTTTGAAACACTTTTTGTAATTTAGATCCAATGCACTACAATGATTAATAAATAAACCACCCTTGTATTTAGGTACTTATTCATTGTGGGCATTCACGTTCAATGCTATATACATAGATATTATAAACAGTTGGCATTAATAGGACAAACACCTGCTGGTTATGATGGAAATGAATTGCTTATCTCCATGGTCAATATAGAACACATATTGTTCCATCAAATTTTTGGATGGCTAGACAGAATTTTAGAGTCGTACAAGGGATTGTGTGGGCTACCAAGCCCAACATATTCCTGTTAAATTTCTTTGATACTCAGAGAAGAAAGTAAATATCATCTTCTGTTGTGGAACCAACATGTTTCTACTGAAATAAAGAGTGGCTGTACTTACTAAGTAACACTACATTTATCAGATGGTTGAAGATTAAATGAAAAGCAAAGCAGCATTATGTGATGGACATACCATTCTGATGCAGGAAAGTGTATTCATATGTGCATGTTTCCAAACAGGAAAAGAGGATGGGATGGTCATTTCAAATTGCCCCTCCACAAATACTAATGGAAACATTTATTTCTTTTTCAGCTGAATTTTTATTTCTCTTATGGAGCGTTTATCTCTGCTATGCAGTGCGGACAGTACCCTCGGCGTTTCACGAGCCACGTTATATGGCTGTTGCAGTTCACATTGAGCTCATTATCTCTGCTATATTCCATATAATTAGGCAAGTGACCCACACTGTTTATTTTGAAGTTCTTAGTGTGCAATCTAAAACAATTAACTGGGTTGAGATGCATGTCAGAAGGGCACAACAAAAGCCCTTCTCTCCAGGCAAATTAAGAAAAGCTTTACAAATAGTCTCAAATGGATGCAAATTGTACAATGCCTGCCTATTACTTCTGCAAATAGCTTTTTTTCATCTCTTCTCTTTTCATCACCACACATCTTTGCATGGACAAGATGTGAAAATAATGTTACTTGATGTATAAGTTCATGTGAGATAGATCATCCGTTTATCATGTGCTATGTAATATGTACTGGATCCAAAAATGAATTCAAAGCCAATGCAATTGATAGATTGTATTGACAATATCACTGTAATAAGAATATTTTATGCCATTTACACTTTCTTTAAGGCTAGTTTATACTAAATGTGTTGTAATATTTTAATCATAATGTAAATAAGGTATATGTACAACTAGTCCTCATTCATTTTCCGACCATTCAAAGTTATAACAGCACTGAAAAAAAGTGTATTGAAACCGGTCCTCGCACTAACAACCATTGCCAAGTACCCACTGCCACAGGATCAGAATTTGGTCTCTTGGCAACCAGCATATATTTATGACAATTGCGGCATCCTGGGATTCCAGTGACTTCTGGTGAGCAAAATCAATTGGGAAAGCCAGAATCGTTTAACAACCATGTGATTTATTTAACAACTGAAGTGATTTGCAGTTAATTTGCAACCAAGGCAAAAAAGGTAATGAAATCAGATGTGACTTACTTAATGGTTGACTTGCTTAGCAATCAAAATTCTGGTACCAATTGTGGTCATAAATTGAGGCCTGGTATGATCCACATTTTCAAAGAGAAATAATTTGATGGGAGAGAAGAATATTGTGTATAGTTGTGTATAGCTATTTGAGCATTAAGGAACAATAATGGATCTAAGAGCACTACAGTATACAAACTCTGTCTTTCACTGAAAATACAACATATCCAAGTTGACTTTACCTTCTGTTTAATCTGGATTAATCTTCAGTTTATACATTCATAACCAATCCAGTATAAGTGACTTAGGCTCCCTTTGGCATTAGCTGAAAAGAAGTTAGGTGTCATCAAAGTATTTATGACAACTAAACCATAATACCTAGTTGATCCCTTCTAATAATTTCATACAGTTAATCAGAATAGAGCTGTAAGGAACCTTGGAGATCTTCTAGTCCAAGCAGGAGACTCTATACCATTTCAGATGGGTGGCTGTCCAGTCTTTTCTTAAAAACCTCCACTGATGGAGCACCCACAACTTCTGAAGGCAAGCTGTGCCACTGTTAGGAAGTTTCTCCTTAATTCAGATTGCTTCTCTCCTTAATTAATTTCTATCTGTTGTTTCTTATGTTGCCTTCTGGTTGCTTTGGAAAATAGGTTGACTCCCTCTTCTTTATGGCAGTCCCTCAAATATTGGAAAACTCCTATCATGTTGCCCCTAGTGCTTCTTTACATTAGACATGCCCAGTTCCTGCAACTGTTCTTCACTGTATGCCAAACTGTTGCTATAGACCTGACAGTGGTAAAATATTATTGCCTTTATCTGGGGACTGTTTGCTCTCCCACCTCCACTGATCTAGCAGGGATTTTCTTCCACAAAATATATGGCAGCCCCTCAAATACTGGAATACTGCTATCATGTCACCCCCAGTCCTTCTTTTCTCTAGACTGGCCATACCCAATTCCTGCAACCATTCTTAATAGGTTTTGCTTCCATGCCCTTAATCATCTTACCTGCTCTTCTTTGAACTTTTTCCAAAGTCTCAATATCTTTTTTGTAATGTAGTGGCCAAAACTGGATGCAGTATTCCAGGTGTGGTCTTACTAAGGATTTATAAAACAATATTAATACTTCATGTGATTTTGATTCTATGCCTCTGTTTATACAGGATTGTATTAGCTTTTTTGGCTGCTGCCACTCACTGCTGACTCATGTTTAACTGATCGTCCATTAGGATTCCAAGGTTCCTCTCACAGTTATTATTTTTGAGCTAGATTTCGCCTAATCTGTCCTTGTACCTTTGTTTTTTCCTGCCTAGGTGTAAAACCTTGCTTTTCTCCAGATTAAATTTCATGTTGTTGGATATGGCCCATTGTTTACGTTTGTCAAGATCTTTTTGGATCCTAAGCTTGTCTTCTGGGGTGTTGGCTATTCCTGCCAGCTTAGTGTCATCTGCAAATTTGTTGAGTTCCCTTTCTATTCCCTGAGCTAAGTCATTTATGAAGATATTGAAAAGTACTTGGCCTAAGACAGAACCTTGTGGTACCCCACTGCTTCCTTCCTTCCATGTAGATGTAGTAAGATATTGAAGAGTACTGGGCCTAAGACGGAACCTTGTAGTACTCCACTGTTTCCTTCCATCCATGTAGATGTAGTATCATTAAGGACTACTCATTGAGTACGGTTGGTCAGCCAGTTATAAATCAATGTTGTGGTGCTGTTGTCCATCCCATATTTTTCTAGCTTACCAAGAAGTAGGTTGTGGTCTACTTTGTCAAATGCCTTGCTGAAGTCTAAATATACTATGTCCACAGCATTTTGCTGGCCTACTAATTTAGTCACTCTGTCAAAGAATGAAATAAGATTGCTTTGGCATAATCTGTTTTTAACAAACCAGTGCTGGTTACTAGTTATAAGTTTGTTTCTAGATGTTCACAGATCTGTTTTTTGACTATTTTTTCCAGTATATTCCCAGGTATTGATGCTAGGTTGATTGGTCTGTGGTTTCCTGGGTCTGTTTTTTTCCTCTTTTGAAGATGTAAACCACATCAGCTCTTTTCCAGTCCTCTGGTAGTTCCCCAGTGCTCCAGGGTTTTTTAAAAATATGGTAGAATGGTTCTGAGATAACATCTGCCAGCTCCTTCAGAACTCTGGGATGTAATCTGTCACATCCCATTGATTTATATTCATTAAGATCAGACAGGTGTTCTCTTACCATTTTCTTGCTTATTTTAATTTTTACTTATAGTTTGTCTTTTAAAGTTATGTTTTTGGTAGGTTGGGCTTTTTGGGTGAAGACTGATGCAACGAATGAGTTAAGCAGCTCTGCTTTCTTTCTACTGCCGGTTACTTCCTTGCCATTTTCTCTCTTTAGTGGACCAACTGTTTCCTTGACTTTTTTTCTTGTTATTTAGATGTTGAAAGAAACTTTTTTTATTATCTTTAACTTTTATGACAAGTCTTTCTTAATAATAATAATAATAATAATAATAATAATAATAATAATAATAATAATAATAATAATAATAATAATAATAATAATAATAATAATAATAATAATAATAATAATAATAATAATAATAATAATAAATAATGATGATGATGATGATGATGATGATGATGAAGTTGGAAGGGACCTTGGAGGTCATCTAGTCCAACCTCCTGCTCAGGCAGGAAACCCTATACCATTTCAGACAAATGGCTGTCCAGTCTCTTCTTAAGGACTTCCAGTGTTGGAGCATTCACCACTTCTGGAGGCAGGTTGTTCCACTGGTTAATTGTTCTAACTGTCAGGAAGGAAGGCTTCATTCTGAACCTTTGCTTTCCTGACTTCATCTTTGCAGATTCGGACTATCTGCTGATATTCTGCCCCTCTTTCCAGTTTTTGTACTTATCCTTTTTATCTTTCAGTTTATCAGAGAGATTTTTTGTACAATCATGCTGGTTTCTTCTTGGATTTCTTGTTTTTCTTTTTCAGTAGTATCGTGTTGGACTGGGCTTTTATGGTCATATTTTTCAGTTTCCCATGCTTCTTGAATTGTTTTCCCCTTTAGGATTTTTATCCATGGAATTTTTTCTTAGGTCTCTCTGAATTTGTTAAAATCAGCTCTTTTAAACTTTAAGACACTGGTTGGATTATATTCTGTTGCTTGTGTTTACATTATATTGAATTTTAATATGACATGGTCACTCTTGCCTGAGATTATAGACGATGGAATTGGGACAGTCATTCAGAATTTGAAATCATATCAAAATTTCATCTATGATGGACTTGGCACTTTACTAAAAGGTAATGTTGTAAAATTGCATCTCAGTTTTTCCTCTACCAATATACCCAGATCCTCCATAAATTCCAATGTATCTTTAACCTCTTCTAGGCAGGAAGATACACCTCCATTCTGAGAATGCCCATGGGACAGCTTAGGCTCAGGAATACTATTGCAAATTCAGCTTATCCTAGAATGGATATTAAAATCAGTATAGGTAGTCCTTACCCAACAACCACAACTGGAACCAGAATTTCCATTGCTAAGCAAAATAGTTGTTCAATAAACCACATCCAATTTTGCAATCTTTTTGCAAAATCATTGCCATTGTTAAGAGAATCCAGCTTCCCGACTGATTTGGCTTGTCAGAAACTAGCTGAGAGGTTTTGCAAATGGCAGTCACATAACCCCAGGGCACTGCAACTATTGTAAATAGATGCTGGTGATCATGCACCCAAATTCTGTTTATATGACCATGGGGATACTGCAATGATAATAAGTGTGAGGACTATTGATAAGTTACTTTTTTCAGTGCTGTTGTAATTTTAAAGAGTCACTAAATGAATGATTGTAAGTTGAGAACTATCTGGAATACCATAAGTCACATTAACTAAAGGTTTTACCCTTTGCATCATTATCTGCAGTCATGATATCACAACTACTGTAACATAATGGCTCTTTATATATCTTATAATGGACAAATGACACGGGTATATTGTGCATGACCACAATTAACAAAAATATTCTTTTCTCCCATCAAATTCTACCATATTAAATAAACCCATGTTTGAAGTTATATTAAAAGGAATCAAAATAATCATCCAATAAGTATGATATTAAATACAGAAAATTCCTATTATACTGTACTTTTTAATGCCTTTTTCTGAAAACAGGAGCAATAATGGGCAAAATGCACACAATACTTGTGTACATGTTTCCACTCTGACACAACAAAATGGGGATGTGAGTATGTGTGCTGAGAAATTGACACAGAAACCTCCATGTTTAATAGAACAATGAAAGACTAGTAACTTTATATTCAGACTTTTTTTGCTATAAGCATAGTTCAGAATATATTTTTTTTAAAAATCCACATGACAAAAAATGTGGAGGGAAGTGTTATTTATTACTTATATGTAAATTTTGATTTACAGGTTCAGTCTTGCTTCAAGACTCCAGTCTGATTGGATGCTGATGCTATTCTTTGCACACACACACTTAACTGTGACAGTCACCGTTGGGTTACTTCTGATTCCAAAGGTATTTTTCTGTTACACTTTTATTTTGTGAGATCTGAAGGCACATGCATACTATAGTAACTACATATATACTTAATATATATATATATATGCCACCGGGGGTGGGAAGATGCTATGGATAGGTCTTTCAGATGGGTGCATGGATGCCATGAAGGGACAGGCTGGTGCTGTGGGCTCCAAAGTGTATGGGGACTTTGGGTGCCACTGGGGAATGGGTGCATAACTCGGTGCATGAGTGGGTGTGGTCAGATGCACAGGTACACAGGGTAGTAGGGGTTGCTATGGGCAGGCACTCAAGCACAAACTAGTGCACAGATGATACAAGACAGTCATTACAGACCATGTGCCATGGGGGGCGGTTTTCTATGGGCTGGCACTATAGAATACAGGCAGTTTAAAAAGCAGCAGAAGCTGGCGTGACTTCCAATTTCCTTCTGGCTTTCCCATTGACTTTGCTTATGGGAAGCTGGCAGGGAACATCAGAATTCACAATCATTGAATTCTGGCTGCTCGCTAAGCATCCAGATCATGCTCATGCAATCATGGGGGATGCTGCAATGGCTACAGACCGGTTGTATGTCCCCTTCATTCAGTGCTGTCATAACTTTGAACAGTCGTTTAATGAGTGGTTGTGACTAGAGGACTAGCTGGAATCTAATGTGTCCCTGTCCAAACATCTTTGTAACCCTAGAAGCTCTGATCTTTAATTTGCCCGATAACATGTACTTTGATTTCCCAACAGATTGATATCCAGCAACTAATCTTCATTTAATTAGGAAACAGTCTAATGTTAAGTTTTTGAATGTCAAAATGTGCCTTACAAATTTTCCCAGATGAAATTCAGGGTGGGTGGAGGAACAGGTGCACATTCCTTGATTTCTTTCTTATGCTTACACATCCTTATATTTATTTAGCAAAAACCTAATGTATTTTTACAGTTTTCCCATTCAAGCAATAATCCACGAGATGATTTGGCTACTGAAGTCTATGAAGATGAGCTCGACATGGGGAGATCTGGATCTTATCTGAATAGCAGTATCAATTCAGCGTGGAGTGAGCATAGTTTGGATCCAGAAGATATTAGGGTACTTGCCAATTTAGTAAATTTAGTACATGGTGTTTAAAAAAACTTTATAGAAGGTCTTCAATTTTGTATAGATAAAATTCTGGATAAGTTAGTTCTCATAAAATCTATCATATACTGTAGTTAATGCTACTCCAAATTAACTAAAAACAGCATTATGTATTATATTTTTGGATTGCATAGAATACTTACATTATAGCTTCCCCCACCTTCCATGCCTTAATAGAAAGGAATGAAATAATAGACAGATAGTTGCAAGTCTATGGAATAACCAACTTGATCCGCCATGGACTGAGATTTGATTGAGTTTCTTTATACATTGACAATCACAGCCTCGTCTCAAAAATTAGACTTTCACTAATGAAAAGAGGGAGCCAAGTAGAATTCTTAATTGGAAAGCCTTAAAAACAACTTATTATCATGGAGCTAACTATCTCTCTTAGGCAAGGTTTTATGGGTCACTGAAATTTTACAGTTACTATGGGGAAGAAAGAACTGGGTCATCCTTAAGCTTTGCTTGGGATGTAACATTAGTGATTGTGACTTGATGACATGTGGGTCTGGGTTATCTCCAATTAAGGAGTTACTAATTGTGCATTGACATTCAACTCACTACTGGCTCCATTAAGTTTTTTTAATCAGTAAGTGTTTCAATTGCTAATCTTTAAAAAGTTATTTGAGGCCAACTTTCAGTTGTCCTCACTTCTGCCAACCTAAAAATCTTGAGAACAAGTAAAAAGCACTGCATTCCCTCCAGCTGATCAATAAAGAGTTGCCAACAATGCCACTCAAGTAGTGTCCTATTTTGAAGCATCACCTTCCTTAAAGTATCAAAATTCTCTTTATCTCCAGTACATAAAAAAGGGAAAACATTTATTAGGACCTCCTCCTAGTCTTTATGCTAGGTGCATTTTTTGTTTGCTCCTCTCAAAATCTGAGTAATCACTATAAGAGGAAGCTCCTGGCTGCCAAGCTGCTATTCTTAGTACATCTAAAAGCTTCTTGCAGCTATAATGGCATTTCCCCCCTTTATATCGCTAACTATATCCACAAGCAAATATTAGTTGCTTGTTGATATGTGGCTGGTATGAAGAGAACATCAGATAAATTATAAACAATAACACTCATCAGGAGTAGGATGCTACAAGACCTAGGATGCAGAGTGAGCAATAGTTCTTATCATGGGCAAACCAACTGCTCATATGTTCTGCAGGTCCACAGTAATTCAAGGGGGAAATGGCATTGGTTTCAAATAAACTGACATAGAGGCAGAAAGAAATCAGTTTGGCTCCCTCGTCCAGTTGAAGGTGTGAGATCAAAGTGGTTTAGAGTTGATTCTTAATATGTGCAAATTCATATATGAAAATGATTTCTATGCCTGTGTTCAAAAGCTTCAGGATCATAGTATCTGTTCTCTATAAGATTTTTTCTATAAGAAAAATCATACTGTATATAAATGGGGTTACAGGCTGCACATAATTCTGCTGATTATCTATTCAGGAAGAGAGAATCTGAATGAAAGACTGAATTTAGTTTTTCACTTCCTTTTTCTTTCCGAACAGATGATCTCCTGTATTTTGATAGGGATTGCAGAAATCCAAATGAGTTTTAAACCAAGAAAATTGACACATGGAATATGAATTAAGTTTGACACCAAATCTTTATTTTATGCAAACTAATAAGTTGGTAGTGATAACTGTTGATAGCAAAAAATAATAATCTACATTATTTGTGAAACTGCATGGCTGAGAAATTGTAAGATAATGATTACAGAAGCTAAGTTACTAATTTAAGAATTCACCTGATGGTAGATTCTAGAAATCTTCAACACACATACATACACTCACATGGGTTATAACAATAGAACTTAGACTTATGTACCACTATAAAGTCCTTTACAGTACTCTCTAAGTAGTTTACAAAGAGCATATTGCCCCCAACAATCTGGCTCCTCATTTTACTGACCTCAGAAGGATGGAAGGCTGAGTCAACCATGAACCGGTCAGGATTGAATTCCTGGATTAGTGGAATGCAGAGTTAGCCTGCAAAACTGCATCCTAACCATTGCACTACCATGGCAAATTATATTTACTTTTTTACTTATTGATTTATTACAATTATTTACATGCTGTTTGTTTAAATGATCCTAAGCAACTTATACCAATTGATAGATGAAGATATTTTACACATGGATTTGTAGTTGGCTTCTCCATGTTCCATTCTAGGTTGACTTTTGCAGAATATATACAATCCTTACTCATTTTGCCTATTACTTTGCAGGATGAATTGAAAAAATTGTATGCTCAGTTGGAGATCTATAAAAGGAAAAAAATGATCACCAACAATCCACACCTCCAGAAAAAGAGATGCTCAAAAAAAGGTTTGGGTCGCTCAATCATGAGAAGAATTACTGAAATTCCTGAGACTGTCACTAGGCAATGTTCACGGGAGGAAAAAGATTTTCTGGAACATGGGAGTTCCAAAAACATTGCCATGACAAGAAAAAACCCACCAGATTCTAGTGGACACATCAAACCAAAAGAGGAATCTTTGAGAAACAGAGTTTTTTCCTTAAAAAAGTCCCACAGCACATATGACCATGTCCGAGATCCAACTGAAGAGTCAAAAGGCTTAACCACAGAAAGTGGGGAGGTTATTTCAACTGCAGAGACATCATTGTTGGATTCTCTTTCTGAAAACAAAGCAACCCAAAAACCTGCAGAAAAAACTGAAGCTGTGTCCACCGAAAATGTTCCCTTGGTGTGCAAATCTATGAGTGCTCACAATTTAAGTGCAGATAAGAAACCTCTCCATCCAAGAACATCTGTGTTACAGAAATCACTTAGTGTTATTGCCAGTGCCAAAGAGAAAACTCTGGGGTTAGCAGGGAAAACCCAAAATGAAGAAAGTGTCAAATCTCACAAGTCTCAACCAAAGAGCAAAGAGGTCAGCAAAAAACATGCCAGCTCTGAAAAAACTGACCATAAAGATTCCAATCGAAGAAACTCAACCCAAGCTGAAGAGTCAAAGAAGCCTCATAAATCTGGGATAATGAAACAACAAAAGTCCAGTCTTGATGCAGGAGCTGGTAAATGCCCGCTGAAGACAAGTATTGACATAGGAGAAATTTGTCCTTGGGAAATCCATGACCAGACCCCAGAGACTGGGCTTTCTGATTCTAAAATTCAAAAGCATGTCTCTATTGCTTCCTCTGACTCAGACACTGTCCACCCTTCTCAAACAAAGGGCCAATCTCAACCTAAGACTGCTGAAGAGTATCAGATACCCCTTCAAAAGAGCACAGAGACAGGTGACGTGTGTCCTTGGGAGATTCAAGAAGAACGTGGGGTGGAAGAAGAAAAAAATCGCAGTCTGCAAGACGTTTCTGGGACAAAAAGTGAAAATATTAATAATAAACATTATACAGAGAGCATTTGTGCTGGAGATTCCAAGGACATGCTCCCCAAAGCAACCATACAAACCACAGAGAAAGATTTTACCAATAAATTGGAAATCCAAACAAAACATGCATCTTCCTCTCCACCAGGGAATGCATTTACTTCTAATCCTGCTAGATCAGCAACTAATAACTCACAGAAACCTTTAATGTCTCGTGTGGAAATCTGCCCTTGGGAGTATGAGGGGCCAGAATTACCCAAAGCAGAAAGAAATACAGCTTTATCAAATGCAACCAACTTAAGCTCAAATAAAACAGAGGCACATCAAAAATAAGAAGACAGACTGTGAAAAAGAGATACCACAGAAGAAGGGGAGGGGAGAGGAGGAGTGGGGGTAAAAATTAGTACAACCTGCAAATTCTAAAGAAGCCTCATTTTCACCAGTCGAGATGCACATAGGAACTAAGCAAAAATCAATTTGTCTTTTCTTTGTTCTTGGGTGCCAACAATGTTATCAGTGCAATTCAGGACATGAAGCCCCTTCGTGCCCCTAACAAGTTTACATTTCAGATGAGTGAAAAATATGCCTTTAGTAATTATTTCTTTCTTTCTTTTTTGTAAAATATGTGGATTGGCAAGAAGAATATCTTAACATTCGTTACACTAGTCCTTAAGGCTACGGTTGGTTTAACATGGGCAGAAATTCATTCTCTACTAAAAAAAACAAAAAACAAAAAACCCTCACAAAAGGCCTAGAATCAGATAAATCTTGAAACTAGCCTTCCCAAACTTGGAACTCTCCAGATGTGCTGGACTTCAATTCCATAATGCCCCTCCAAGGAAGGTAAGAGATGGTGCTGATTAGGAAATTAAGAGGGTTGTAATGTGCCCTATGATGACGAGGCAGCCTCTTTTGAATGCCTTATAGCCTTGATTGGAAGAGGCTATTTCCTATCTGAATTAAAGAAACATTGTCAATCCAGTTAGCTATTATATATGAAAATAGGGAGCATTGTCCTGCTCTTTGAGACAGCAAGGTATTCAGCCTGAGTTCAAGACATCTGGAGAGCACCAGCTAGAGAAAAATCAATTTTTTAACATCTGGCGATGTTACCCATTCCAGAAACTATATTTTTTCCTCTCCTTAACCTCAATGGCATGGCTAACTTAATGCATTCCCTTAATTATTTTTTTATGTAATAGCTCTGTTTTTCTTATGAACGTATGTATGTGGTTGTGTCTCATATTAAAGCATTCCAGTTTGTATACTGTTTGCAAATAACTTTGATATGATTATATGACACAACACATTTATGCAATCTGCAGATATCTAAAGTTGCAGTCTTCAAAAAAAACCCACCTGTGCTAGACCTTTGTTTATTTCAACACCCACCCACCTCTGTAAGGTCTTAGCAGCTTATAAGAAAACACTTTTTGTCATGATTTATATTGGGGTTTGCTATTTTAATTGTTATTTTTAGTTATGATTTTATGCAGTAATTCAGGGGTTTTTATATGAGATATGTTTCTTGTCTTGCACTTGCCCATAAATGATATATACTAGGAGAAGTTATCATTTCAGATTAATCACAATCCTAATTAATTTATTACTGATAGATGCTTAGAAATGAGGGCACTATTCTAAAATAAATCTGGGGATAATGTTTTTGTTGTTTTTTTTAGAAAATTGGAAAAAAAAGTTATTTAACATTCCAAGAGTTCGACTTTAATAATTCAGCCTCATGATCTTGCTTGGTGTCTTACATTATTTATATTGATTTGAAATCATAGAGGAAAAATGTTGGGAGGTAGGAAAAATACATTCTGATTAGTGTGAATAGTTTTTTTCCCCTCTTCAGTGCTGCCAAAATTCATTTTAGAGAGACTGAATGGTTATGACTATGCTCATTGTACTGTTAAGCTAAAGTGAGGAAGTAGGGAGAAAACACTAACTGACATGCACTATTACTACATCACTTGTCACGAACTTGTACAGATGTGTCTTATGCATGTTTACTTTGAAATAAACCTTACTGAATTCAGTGTGGTTTACTTCCAAGTATATTAACAGATGATGCAGTGTTCTGTTAATCTGCATCATTTAAATAATTCTTTATTTTTAGTCACTTTATGGCACTTTTAATATTCAGGTATCTTTAATGTGAAGAGTCTTACCTTATTGGCACACCCCACTTTAATCTAAGATTGCCAGGTCCTACCCTGGAGATTGTAAGTTTTGCTTGTTTAAAGCCCCCAGCCTCTTCTTACTCTCCTGTTGTAAGGAGGAGCCCAGTTTTGCCTTATGGTATGTGGTGTAGTTTAAGGACAAAATTCTGCTGCTGAATTTCTTTCTTGACTAAAAATGGTGCACTCAACAGTGTCCCAAGCTGAGGGAGCATCACCAGGTTTGATTCATTTAGAGTGACAACATTGGAAAATTAAAGAATGTCTTTAAATGGAGATGGTAGAGGAATTCCTGCAAGGTGGAAGATTTTCCAGAGTAATATAGACAACCCATCAAGACTGCATTGCAGATTTCCACTAATTCTAGCCAAAAATTTAAAGATGCAGCTGTTGTGTTTTCCAAAACCTGTTTTACACATACGGCATTACATTTATCCCTTTCTGTTTAACTGGGGAGACACCATCTACATCAAACTCTGATGAATATCTTATTGAAATCCACCGAGGAATTCTTAGCCTATCAGAGAACAAAGATCCAGCTCCTGCTGACTAAATAACTCATGACTCTTTTCATGCAACTGGTTTGCTCCCTCACAAAAATAATTATCAAGAGAGAGTTGTAATATTATTATTTTTTAGAAATGTTATCTTTTTGCTTCTTTTTCTTTGTAATGGAATGCATGATATGGCATCATTACTCTGCGTAGTGCTCAGGTCCCATGAGATAATGTTATGTGATAAGAGACAGTTAAATCAGTTAATGGTGCAGTGATGTTCCATCACTTGCTGTTTGCACAAAGCATTATAGAATAGAGGGGAAAAGAAGCACAGATGAGGGGAGCTCTCATCCTCTTACCTGCTTCAATAAACATCGGCTCTACCATTAGGCAGAATAGGGCAGATGACTTGAGTGGCAGATCCTTGGAGTGAGCCACATTATCTGCCCTGCTTTCTTTCAACTGATTTCTTGCCTTCAGGTGTGAAGATGCTGCCCCATCACCAGAGCTGAAGGTGGAGTCAGCTGCCAGTTATTCAGTGTTGCTACATGGAATGAGAAGAGTTCATATTATCCTTCATTCAAGTATCAGTGACTGGTTTGCCTATGACTCAAGTCTTGATTTGGATCTCTTAAAGCAACAGTCATGATGATTCCCCCATTCACATCATATGAAATAATAATAAAATCTATGCAGTGAATGACACTAACTTTTAAGCTGCATCTCATTAATCCTCTCTTTATTAAGGAGAATGATCTGAAAGCATATGATGCAGTACCACTGCTGAAGCTAAGCAGGTCAACCTTTGGATACATCATGGATGGGAGATGGCCAGAAACAATTGGCAACCCCCACTTGGCTCTGGCATAAAAATGTGCATACTGTATTCAATATGTATTATTTCATTTATATTGATGAGAAGGTAAAGCTGGAGATGATCATGTAAACAGATCTGTTACTAATTTCTAGCTAATTAACATTTTGAATTGAATTGAATGTTATCTCAAGGATAAATTATGCATCAGCCAGGCAAAGATAAGCCACAGTGCAAGATTGTGTGAAGAATAGTCCACACTTATACAATTACTGATTACACATAAGAGAATAGTTATTTATGTATTTATACAGAAATTCATATTCTGTTTTGGGACAGCAAAAGGACTAAAAGCCATATCATGTGGTACTTTGGTTATAAATGCAACCCTAACTATAGAATCAAATTTAGATAGATGCTTGATACTCCCAATGATTTTAGCTTCTGTTGTATAACTGGAATATTCTATATGTGCTCATGTGAATTGAAGAGGGATAATCATTTGTGGCATAATACCCTGGGTATTATCGGTCAATAAGTTACATAATTCCTAACCTCCTCCCATGTTGGATGAGAGTTGGAATTCAACAACTGGAGCAAGAAATAATCTCTAGCCTTGCCAAAGAACAAGCTAGCGGCAAATATTATAAAAAAAAACATTCATTTCAAAGGGAGTTAATTTAAACAAAATCATTTGGTCTGTGGAGCTCCAACTGCAATTGAAACTTCAACATCAGAAGCAGATTGGAATTTCTGAACTGTATAGTCAATTATGTTATTCATTGCTACAAATGGTTGCCCATAACCTCCATGTGAGCCCATTCTCTCCTCCCATTCATGTGATTTTAGAGTGGTGTGGGGAGCAATATGCTGATTAGGGCTATGTGAGAGAATGCACTTTAATTATTTTTCCATACAGTTCTGACAGAACTTTTAAAAATTCCAGGGAATCAATTCAGGGAAATATAGTCTACAATTTGGCTAAAAGATCATAAAACCTCAAAAGTCTGGCTTTTCCTTACAAACTCTCACCCCTCAGCCTGAATATAGTACACTCACTCATAATAAATAATTTGCAGATATTGTTTTGAACAAAAAGTTTTTCCTATGAGCTATCAAGTACCTGTCTCAGAGAGTAACAGGACAACAAGGAATTAATATGTGAGTCATGATTAAGAATGAGCAGGGGATAAGAGAAAAACACATTTTAGTCTACATCAGCTTCCCACAATCTAATGCCTCCCAGCTATGTTGGGTCACAAGCATATCCAATGACCTGATTGGGTTAGAGGTTGTATTCCAAGATACCTGGAGGGAATCCATTTTCTGGGCGCTGATTGCTCTGTGTAAGACTGGTGAAGAGTTCAAAGTCACAGCCACAACTACTCTAAGACCAGAGAACAAATTCGCAAGAAGAAATGTTCAGAAATATTGAGGTGGAGAGATCTTCATAATAACAGTGCAATTTGACTTGCCTTCAGGAGTGTGTATATTTTGCCTTTCAAAACTACCTGAAGCTTTTTTATTTTTAAAAAATGAAATAGTATTTTTCTTAATTTAAAAAATATATGTTATAAAATATTAGGCACATTTAGACATTCTGAAAAGTAAAAGATAACATAAACGTGAAATATATCATATAGGAAAATATAAGTTCAAGAATCCAAATAAAATCTTCTGAAAATAAGAAGTTTAATAGGTAGGAGGAAATACTTTTTCTTTAATTGTAACAAAAATCAATTTTCTCAGCAGGAACAAATTACTTAAGGAAATTAAATAATATGACTATTTCCTATTTTTTTCAGAGTTGTAATGAAAAGCATGGTTTCTATCAAGGGTGTCTGCAGAGAAACAAATGTGTGTTATGATATTATTTGCATTGTTGTAGCTTGTAGATTGTAGTACACATCTATGGGTACTACCAGGTTGATGGGACTAGCTTAATATTGTGCCTATGTGAAAAGCTAATTGAATGTTAAGGACCTCTTAATACATTACTGTTTGCTAACATGAATGTTATAGTTTACATTTGATTCTCAATGTGTTTTAGCACTGAGACAGACTAGCAATTATGAAGATTGAGACATATACCAAACAATCATGAGAACATTATCTTCATTTTGAAATTTTGTTAATTCTTTTTTTTGTCCTATGCCCCATTTCTCTATTACAATTATAATTTCTAAAATTGCAACCAGATTTTAAGCAAGATTGTTTTCCTCAAATTTGGCAACTTTGTATTTTTCTTTCCTTAATATTTTTATTTGCAAATATTTTCCTTAATATTTGCACCAATGTACCTAGTATAATCTTGACATGATTCCCTATGATTGTGGAAATTCTGTGCAGCTACACTGCACTAAAGTAAACACCATGGTTACAGTTTGCATTGAGATTCTTTGATATGTAATATGCTGCTAATATCATTATGTATTCTTTGTTACAGATAAAACAGTGTATAAATTGAACCTACTTACATATGAATCCACAACCATATCATGTTTGCTTTTAGTTTTATTGATTCTTAAATCCAGGCAATCACTTCGAGATCATTAGATTTTAAAGTGTCTTATAAATGTACTTATGTGGCTTATAAATGCATTTATGTGCATTGATCGTGTTGAGGATATCAAGGAATCAATGATTGTTGAAGCAAGTAAAATATGTATATTTCTTTCTATTAGATTCCAAAATAATAGTGTTAGAAATAATAGAGTTCTTAATTAATAAGCTGTATTTTGAAACAAGACAAATAAATTAAGAAATCTAGAATTTAAATACAGTTTTAAACTATTCTTTCTTACTTCTGCCCATTTTCTTATTATTTAGAGGCTGGCCCAAACCATAGTCCAAATTTTGAAGCCCAGCCAATAACACTTGTATTCAATTCTTGATTCAGAATAATTTCATTGGAGGGATAGTTTTAAAAGGATTGTCAAAGGCAAAGGCTACTGATATTGACATAAGTCCTATAGGTGCCACTGAAGATAGCAAATGACTCTGTGATGGCAAATAGACTTTCAATACCTGTATGTCTTAATTAATGTCTTGATTTGTGACCTTTCAAGGAAATACTAATATTAGTATTTAATTTCATGAAATTAAATATCACTTGAAAGTCATGACAGGCTGTTGCTCCTTAACTGTTCCAGTTTGTTCTACTTACATAAAAGTTAGGCTTCAAGTGACAGTGCAAAGGAACTCAAGGGCAGATTTTGATATGCCTATTTGTCTTCTGGCACTTAAATAAGTTTGTGCCACTTTAATCAAACCATCTGTTAGCATGGGATTGGTTCACTTAAACTGACTGAGGAAATCTCTGAAAAATGAAGTACTGTGTCACGTGATCATTGTGATGCAGCTATGAATACTTAAATGTGTAAGTACATTAGAAAGCAAAAGAAAATCAAACTTCACAGACTTAATACTATCGTGCATTGTTACAAGCCTATTAGAAGCATTGATATCTTCTGGCAACCCTAAATTATCCTACTCAATAACCCATGATCCACAGATTCTTCTCCACCAGCATCTATTAGTTAGTGGCTTAGTTGTTTCCCTACTCACCGAACTCTCTGGAGTTTCACAGATCTTCTGCCAAGGCAGATACAACTCTGGAGACAAGGTGTTTTTCAACTTATTTGTACAGACCACATATAATCATTTATTACATTTGCTAAGTTGCCTTTCTGAAAATGCATGAGCAGACTGCATTTCTTGTTTTAAAGACATGGTTTCTAGAGGCATAGATTTATATCAATCTCATTAGACCTGTATATTTTATGCAAGAGGTACATGATTTAAAGTAGAAAAGTAAGTTTTCCATTGTCTGCTTTGGTGTCATTATGAACCTAAAAAACAAATATTGGTTTTATATTTGCTGTTCTCCTTCACTTCTTTGCATGCACAATGATGACAGATAGGCCTGAGAAAACACTGCCTTTTGACTTTGACTATTGTAGCTACTAAGAATTGTAGATTAAGTAAAGCTGTATGTCTGTTCACTTTAGTCTGTGGTACTTCTGAAAAAAAAAATGTTATCTAGTAATCAACAGCATCCACTATGAACTATTTGATAGATTTATGTAGTAATGTATCCCAGCATGTAAATATAATGTCTCTGCAATAAAACACATTTATATGAAAAGAAAGAGGCTGTGGTAGCTTTTTTTTTTCATTGCCATGATGCACTGGAGGAATTGAACATACAGTCTATGTGAGCAATTGAGTTTTATTGATTATTTCTGTTTAGTAACTATTTTTCCACATTTGCATCATATATAAATATATAGGTATATGTATATATGTGTATGATGCAAACATTAAAAATTATTTACTAAACAGAGATAATATATATATATATATACATATATATATCGAGAGAGAGAGAGAGAGAGAGAGAGAGAGAGAGAGAGAGAGAGAGAGAGAGAGAGAGAGAGAGAGAGAGAGCTGAAATCTGGAGGCTACTAGATAGTTCCATTCAACAATCATATTAATGACATCTGACCAAGCTTAACAAGGCTTTGAAAAATGTTGCAATCCACTTAAAGACTCACTTGTACCTATGAAAACTCCATTGCATGTGACCCAAAGCATTAATTTTTTAGAGCCTCTGTTTACTGTATATCAATTTTCCTCAGTTCTCTATGCCTTTGAACTGAGTTGGTCCACACATCTTAAAGTTGCCAAATTTGAAAAATGGTACTCTACAAAATATTTTTGGGATGTCTTAGGGATTAGCAATGGGATGGGTATTCCATTCTACCTACTTACTATCTATTCCCCTCACCAGATAGATACAATTGGATTTCACCCAGCTGTGAATCATAGTTGCCATTTTGTATCATATTATTATGATAATTCTAAAATTATCCATATTTTTAATTGAAGTATCTATTCATGTAGGATTTTCATTCATTCCAGACTTTCCAAAATCTGCCTTTTTTTCCTCTACAGACGCTTTGTGCTAGATTGCAGTTTGTTGCCAAGGGAGTTAATGAGAAAAAGAGAAAATCCAATGTAAATCCTCCAGAACATGAAAAGACTTTGATCATTAATTATGCAAAAACCACAGCTAAATTCATTTTCTTTGTACTAAAAATAATTCAAAAGTGTAAAAATGTTTTGTGCCACTTCCCAAGTCACCAAGCATTCTGCAAATCACCTTGAATATTTTTGTGAATCCCCAAACATATTCAGGCTGAGCATGGAACATACGACCTATATATATATGTGTGTATGTGGATGTATGTGTGTGTGTGTATATATGTGTGTGTGTGTATATATGTGTGTGTGTGTGTGTGTGTATAATTAATTCCCTGGGAAGGCAACAATTTGTGAAAATCTAGTATACAGACTGTGTAAGTCTCCCAACTTTCTAGGTTTTATTTGTAGTTTAACCTTATGATTTATAACTCAATAATCTTCCATACATCCAATCTGACTACTGGATCAGTTCATTCTTTAACAAACTCAGATCTATTCAAATGTAGTTAGTAACTGTTAGAACACAGAACACAGTCATTTTTTTATCCATAGCAGTTCCTTCTGCTGTCTTATCTTGATTCTGATTAAGCCATGCCTATAAACTGAACATTGCTTCAAAGTTACTAAGTTGGCAGAGATGTTTCATTCATGAATAGAGGAGTTGAACAGGAAAATTACTTGATTTGCTGAAGAAAACTCTGACATCATTAACAATCATATGGAATATTGAACCATGTATCTATAAAACATGATGAACCATATAGGCAGCTTCTGTTGCCCTTCATTGGTCCCATCCACCTTATGATTGGTAGAACAAATATAAAGTTGGGTTTGGAGTAAACGTGTGTACTAATAGATTATTAGCATTACATTTTTATCAAATCAAATTGTCTTTCCAGTGAAGTATGACTTAAAATGACTACCAGTCAGTCTTTGGGATAACATAGAACAGGGGATCCTATCTGGAAGGAAGGAAGAAAGAGTAAAACACACACACAAAAGTCCAAATGATAGTCTATGTTATATAGTGGCTAATCTGATATATTGATAATCTGTGTAACAAATAGATGCATTTAAAAGCTTCAAGCACAGCCAGAGAGATAAAAACAGTGCCCACCATCACATCTGAAAGCAAAACGTTTTATAATGTTTTGTATTACTTCCTTTAATTAATTCTGAATCTCTCTGCAATTTACTGGTTTTGATTTTGGGGGGGGGGTCTTTTTTGTTTTTTATGTTTCAAACCGTTTTGTTTCACTGTGGGGCATGAGTATATCAGAGTATAGGTGCTGCAATTTAGCCTTGTGACTCATCGTTTTCTTTTCCTCAGCTGAAGATGATTTGTGGAGTACCTGTGGAGTAAGGCTACAGCCACAGCTTTGCCTAATGTTTTTAATTGCCACTGATGTTTTTGACCTTGAGCTCTTTAGAATTAAGGAGTTGGGAAATTATTGTGTTAAGTATTAGTCAACATCACTAAGCTAAAAAGAACCCAATGTTCTTTTGAGTAACCACTCTTTTTTTATTATTATTAAAGGAACCCCTCTGGCTTCCTGATGATCTTGAGTGGCCTTTGAAGAACTTTTTTTTCTACACCATTTCTAACATGGCAATCACAATTTATACATCACATTTCAAGTGCAGTCACACTGCAGACTTAAAGAAAAGCATTTTTACATTGACAATTTAATTTAATTCAATTTCTACTGACTTTTTTTAGCACTGAATTTGCCTTTATTAGAGCAATCACATACTAGGTTGATTTTCACTGCTTTCACTGAGATTTCCACCCATATTCAAAGACCCCTCTCCTTTTCCTTGTCTTACTGCCAGCTGGGAGTCCATTAATGTATATGTGAAGTTTGGATTTTTAGAGGCAACATGCATCACTTTGCAGCAATTCATTCAGAATTGCTTTTTGCTATTTAACACTTCGTTTACCCACTCTGGATAGATCCTTTTGGTGCTCTTTGTCATGCCTTTTTGATTTTATTACTTTGAACAGATTCCTTACCCCTACTTCCAAATCATAAAAAAACACACACCAAGGAATACCTTTGGCTGATCATGAGTCATTTACAGTAAATAGGCTCAGATCTAGTTAGTTCTTTTGACATTAGACCACCAAGATTTCAGAGACCAGTAACTGTGAGAGGGACCTCGGAGTCCTAGTGGACAATCACTTAAATATGAGCCAGCAGTGTGCTGCAGCTGACAAAAAGGCCAACACAGTGCTAGGCTGCATTAACAGAGGGATAGAATCAAGATCACGTGAAGTATTAATACCACTTTACAATGCCTTGGTAAGGCCACACTTGGAATACTGCAGCCAGTTTTGGTCACCACGATGTAAAAAGATGTTGAGACTCTAGAAAGAGTACAGAGAAGAGCAACAAAGATGATTAGGGGACTGGAGGCTAAAACATATAAGGAACGGTTGCTGGAATTGGGTATGTCTAGTTTAATGAAGAAGAGGACGAGGGGGGACATGATAGCAGTGTTCCAATGTCTCAGGGGCTGCCACAAAGAAGAGGGAGTCAAGCTATTCTCCAAAGCGCCTGAAGGCAGGAACAAGAAGCAACGGATGGAAACTAATCAAGGAGAGAAGCAACCTAGAACTAAGGAGAAACTTCCTGACAGTTAGAATAATTAACCAGTGGAACAACCTGCCTCCAGAAGCGGTGAATGCTCCAACACTGGAAGTTTTTAAGAAGAGACTGGACAGCCATTTGTCCAAAATGGTGTAGTGTTTCCTGCCTGAGCAGGGGGTTGGACTCGATGACCTCCAAGGTCCCTTCTAACTTTATTATTATTATTATAAAAGAAAAGAAAAGAAAAAAAGTAATATCAAAATCCTTGAATAACGGCACCCCCTTCAATATTGCTCTCAAGAACAGGATGTGATTCCATGTAGCCACCAAAAGTCAAAAATGACCTGCCCGATGCTACCACAGATCTCTGGGGGAGTTCAGATAGCAAGTGCAAGAGAAGGGGTGGCAGTAAAAAAAATGCTAAAAGAAATTTACAAAGGGGATTGGAATAAAGAAAAAAGTTTGGGTATCTACGATCAGCAGATAGTCCCAATTAATTCAAAAAATATACTTGTACATACACACTATAGAAAAGAAATAAATAGGTATCTGCTTTTTGTGACCTTAGCACTTACAAGGAGAATTAATGAGAAAACCATGCCTGGGCAATTCTGGGAGTTATAGTCCACACACCGTAAAGTTGCCAAAGTTGAGAAACTCTATTCTAGAGCATTAAAAAAAATGTGATACTATGTTCGTTAGGTTATTTTTGTTATAAATATGTAACAGTCATTCATGCGTAGCGGACAGGGAAAGATCTGAATGATAGAGCTCCATCTAGTGGATTGGCTGGACATTCAAGAGAAATATTACCTCCAGTCCTGATGTCACTGATTCTCTGCTTCAATCAACAAATTGTCTTCATTTTTTCAAGCATAAATCAGTTACAACAAAGTACATTGCAGTAGGAAGAGTAACAACTGACTGGATTTAAAGTTGTGTATCAGCCAAATTTATATATTAGCCTGTGTCAAAAGGAGCAGTCATTCAAACACTGCTCTGAATCCAAATTCTTGTGGAAGAAGAGTTAATTTAACTTTTAAGCCACTCTCTAAACGAATCATACAATTACAGACTTGAGTAGTACCACAAGGATCATTTTGTGCCCAATCCTCTGCAATGTATTAGGAAAATAATTAAAACCATTCATGAGATCCAGTCATCCTCTTCTTAAAAATCTTAACAGATGAAGAACCCACACCTTCCACAGTATACTTCCACTACTATACAGATCCTACCATTAGAAAGTTGCTCTCTGTATTCAAACAGAATCTTTATTTGTTATTTCAAGTCCTGGTTATTTCTGTGGTTATGGAAAATATTTGTTGGCTGTAACTTCCCTTTATGTATCCAAATATGCCTATTGTGGCTCTCCTCTTTTTCAGAGTGAAAGTCCAAAGTTTTTTCAGCGTATCTCCAGAAGCCTCATCATTAAATTCCTATGCCATCTTCATTTTTCTCCTCTGAATACTCCCAAACCTTCTTCAGGATATTTTTTTTACAAATACATAACTGGTAAGACTTGAATTGTCAATTCAAAAAGGAGCTTAAAATACCTGCAGTAAAAACATTTTTGGAATCTTTCCTTCCTCTTTGAAAATGATAGCCTGATTGTTAATTTAATTAAATACACACGCACACAGTATGTACCCTGCTTTCGGGACAAGTAATATGCTGCAAAGCATCCAAAATGGAGTATGAAATTGTAAGCCCAAAATAATTAAAAAAAACATGAGATAAGGAAAGAAGAAGAAGCATTGTTAAAATTACATCAGCATCATTCAATATATCTCTCTACATCTTTCTGTCTTTGCCAACCTTGATTCCTTTATGTACTTCATACATTGCTTTTTGTGAGATGTTGACAATTTTTTAAAAAATAGAGTGACTCTACTGGGGAAGGTGAACATTTGAATTCTGCCTGCTTTGTGATATAAGGCAATCCTAAAACAGGACCTGTTGGGGATGCTCTCACAACACAAATTCTTTGACAATGTTGCCCATCAGTCTGAAAAATAATTCTGGTTCAGGAACAGAGAAAGAATACTAATACAATACATGCTACAGGATTTTACCTAAAGGGAGCTGGATTGGCAGCATTTCATGAAAATATTGTGATGTTAATATATAGGTATACCAAAAATAGATATTAGTTTATAAGAATTTTTTTAAGTTGGCCAGTACCCATGGAGAAAATTATTTTATATTTTGAATTTCTTTTCCTTTTCTCCAAGTTCTACCTTTCTTCTAGCTTTTTATTCCAGTAGCTATCTACATGATGCCAGCTATCGTTTCCTAGAAACAAGATATTTATAAATAGATATGTGTGTTGGCTGTAGATTATTAAAAAAAAAAAACACTGCACACTGCTTGTAATAGAAACAGAGATGTGGAGAAAATTCCATCATTGACTGATGGCTTTAAGCAAGTATAAGTTCATTTCTGGTTCTGCAGTGACTCCTAGTGTGCAATATAAAAAAACAGTCAAATGAAGACAAATGTACCTGTCCCAGGATAATGTTGAAGGATCTAATCTAGGTCAGTCCCCTGGATTAGAGATTTAGTCTTCCAAGCTTTTGGACACGTGCTGGAGGCCATCCTCAGGGAATGTGTGCTTTGGGATATTCTATGCATAGCATTTATGTGATGATGCCTGGTTGTGTGTGGCTTTTTAGTTATTGATTGGAGTGTTTTTGACTAGTTATTAAGTCATTGGCTGTTGTTTCTGCTACCTGATAAGCTGATGATAAATCAGCATCCCGTAGTCAGTCAACAGGCAGACAGGCAAGCACCACATGAATACTATGTATAGAATAGAATACTATTCTATACGTAACCCAAAGCACACAGTTCCGTGAGGATGGGCTCCAGCATGAGTCCCAAAACTTGGAAGACTAAACTTCTCATCCCGGTGACTGATCCAGATTGGATCCTTCAGAAAATCACAGAGGGAGAATGTACGTTGATCTGATGTCCCTGTAGAATTTGCAACACAACATGACATGTGAGATATGTTCTGTTATGTTTGCTGTTCGATGCGACATTGAAGAGGCAGCAGGTGTAAACCAAACACTCTTTATTTTAGTTTAAACAGAAGCCTAACCAACCATTGCTCCACCCCTATTTATACATTCAGCCCAAAGGCGGCAACCAATAGAAACACAGCATTCTCCTGCTCAAATGCATAATAAGTAGTCTGCAGACAGGAAGTCTGGCTTTTGGCCATCTGGCCTGTTAACCGTTTTTCACAGTTCTTAGTATCACAGTTCTCAGAATTCAACTCAATACATTACACCCCTTCCCCCTAGATAATTCATAAGCATTTCAAATGTTACAATGGCAAAATGGCATATAAGCATTCTAGATTCACAATGACAGAAATTGTACATAATCATTTAAGTACTTCGGTGGCCCTCTTGCTTGCTCCGAACGTCTCGGAGCTGCTGCTAGCTCCCGGTCTGCAAGCTCGCCTGCCAGGCTGGGTAGACCGGGGCTGTGTGACCCGTCCATCATGGGTAGAGCCGATTCTCTGTGGCTGGTCTGTCCTGGTAGACCCGAGCCAGTGTCCATTTCTCTGTGGCTGGTCTGTCCTGGTAGACCCGAGCCAGTGTCCCGCGGTGGGATAGAGCCCACCGGGCCAACATGTGGAGCCATTTGCCGGCAATGTCCGTTAGCCAAAGTGTCTGAGTTAGGGGCAGCCTCACCATTTGCAAAAAACCTGTTCAGCAACTGAAAAGTCTTGCCCTTGCTTGGAGACTCTGATGCACGATCACAATCATGCTGCCCCTGCATAGCGTCATGAGCTAGCGGCTGGTTCGCTAGCCTCCGTCTCAGCTGGTTGATGTGCCTGCGAAGCCCGTGACCATCTTCCAGGACCACTTCGTATGAGAGTGGCCCTGACACCTTACCAACCACAGCTACCACCCACAGTGCCCCTTGCCCGTAGTTCTGCGCCCACACCAGGTCGCCAACTTGCAAGTGCCTTGGAGCCTTTGGCTGTGGTGCTTGTGAAGCAACCCTGTCTGGATGTAGGCGATCCAGCTTTGTGATCAAGTGCCGTCCCCACCTCAATTCTGTTGGGCTTCTGCCCGTGGAAGTGCAGGGAGTTGTGCATTGGCAGAGTAAGAAATCTGCCAGCCTATGGTGCCAGTTGCCAGTTACAATCCTCTTCAAGGATTCCTTGGTCGTTCTGACCATGCGTTCCACTTGGCCGTTCGAGGCCGGGTGGAAGGGAGCCGAGGTGGCGTGCCTAATCATATTAGCCCTTAAAAGGGACTGAAACTCTGCAGAAGTAAATTGAGCCCCATTGTCTGAAACTAAGACATCGGGCAGCCCGTGCATTGCAAAGATGCTTCGCAGAACCTGGATGGTCCTGGCAGTAGTCATAATGGGGACAGGTGTGAGCTCTAACCACTTGGAGTGACTGTCCACCACAATGAGGAAGAGTTGCCCCTGAAAGGGCCCTGCAAAATCAATATGGATCCTAGATCACGGGTCTTGTGTGGTTTCCCATCTGTGAACCGGGGCATGTGGCATCTCTGGTCTCGACTGCTGGCAAATGTGGCAGCTGTGGACCTGAGCCTCAATATCTTTATCGAGCCCAGGCCACCAAAGGTAGCTTCGCGTGAGTGCCTTCATCCGGACTATTCCTGGATGTCCCTCATGCAGAGATTCAAGGATTCTAGCCCTCAGTGAGGTCGGGACTATGACCCGACTGCCCCATAAAATGCAACCCTTGTGAGCGGATAACTCGTTCTTCCTTCTCCCAAAACTCTGAAAGTTAGGCCCCGGGCACGTTTCCAGCCATCCTGTGAGCGCCCAGTTCAACACGTGACTCAGCGTGTTGTCTGAAGCTGTTTCAGCAGCCACGTCCCCTGCGTTAAGGGGAGACTCCGGCAGATCCTGGATAGCCAGGATATGGTTAGCTGGAGCGGGGTCTGGCTCTAATTGCAGTAGGGGCAATCTGCTAAGGCCATCTGCGTGGCCCATTTCTTTGGCCAGTTTGTGAACTAGACAGTAACTATAAGCGGACAGAAATATTGACCACCTCAACATCCTAGGAGAAATAATCTGGGGTGTCTGCTTGTTTGTAATAAACAAACCCAGAAGTGGCTTGTGGTCTGTAAAGACTGTGAACGGGCGACCATACAGATATCGTAGAACTTTTTTATGCCCGCTACAATGGCCAATGCCTGCCTATCGATCTGGGCATAATAGCGTTCTGCCGAGGACAGAGTCCTAGAATAGTAGGCTATGGAAACTTGTGTCCCGTCAGCCTTAAGGTGGCTTAACACAGCTCCGATCCCGTACGGGGATGCATCACACGCAATGCTGATTGGCAGCTGTTCATTAAAATGGGTTAATACTGAGTTTGATGACAGCAGTGATTTGACTGCTGAAAAACTTTGCTCGTGGACACTCGTCCACTTCCACTGAGCCTTCTTGTCAAAGAGCCGGTGTAACAGCTCTGCCACTGTGGCCTTGTGGGGAAGGAAGGTGTGGTAAAAGTTAAGGAGCCCCCAAAAGGCCTGAAGTTCCCCTTTTGTCTTGGGACTGGGTGCCTGCTGAATTGCTTTGAGCTTGGATTCAGCAGGGTGAATGCCTGAGGCATCTATACGGAAACCGAGGAACTCTGTTGAGGTTACCCCAATTTTACATTTCTCCTGCTTTACCTTCAGCCCCGCTTCGCGGAAGCGCTGAAGGATGGCTCTGAGCCTCTGTTAGAATTTCGACTGATTCCCCCGCTATGAGGACATCATCGAAGTACGGGCAAACACCTGGGATGTTTCGGAGCGTGCGCTCCATTACACTCTGAAAAATGCCTGGGGCTACACTAACCCCAAACTGTAGGCGCTGTACCCTGAAAGCTCCCCTGTGGGTAACTATCGTCTGAGCTTCTGCCGTGGCATCATCCACTAGCAGCTACTGATAGGCTTGGGCCAAATCTAATTTGGCGAAGATGCGACCTCCCTGTAGTGATGCCAAAATGTGGCTGATTACAGGCACTGGATATGAGTGCTGCTGGAGTGCTTTATTTAGCGTGCATTTATAGTCGGCACAAATGCGCACCTCTCCGTTGGCCTTAAGTGGCGTAACTATGGGGGTTTCCCATGGACTGCTATCAACCGGCTCTAAAATGCCTTGTTGCAACAGTTTGTCCAACTCTGCATTGATTCTTTGCTTAAGGGCGAAGGCACTCAAAGAGGCTTTATCCTTATTGGGGTTATGGTAGGGTCAAGCCGGAGGGCGATTGGGGGACCCTTGTATTCCCCTAAATCATGGCTGAAAACATCAGCAAACTCTTGACAAACTGCCGAAAGCCTCGATGTCTGCATGCTGTTTTGTTTCTAGAGACTCTTTCTTCAAAAAAATTCCTGTTTGTGCCCCATAGAGAATTTGCGCCAATGTTTTAGCCTCAAAATGTTTTAAGGCTGCGGGGACTAATTGTCCTCTGCCTTTATAAAAACAGTGTTTGATAGCATTTGAGAACCTAAGAGATGATTGCATCGTGTGGTCCAGATATGCCTTCCAAATACATTTCGTATGGAAGACCACTCCAATGTAGTAATCTGTTCTAGGTTGTGTCCTTCTACTCTCCAAGAGTATTGAATAGCTCTTTTAGCAGAAACTAGGGTTTTTGATTTATAGAAATTGAGGGTCAGATTATTGTGTCTACAGTGTTTTAATGTTGCTGAAATAGCTCTATTGTGTCCAAAAGGGGTTTGTGAAATAATAGTGGGATTGTCAGCATAAAGAAGTATTGGCATTTTGTGTGGTGCTAAGTTAGGAGGAAAGATAGGAGGATGGAAGTCTGGGTTGTGTGGAAGGTCAATCAGGGAATTAATGTAAAGATTGAAAAGGGAAGGGGCCAAGATATATCCCGGGCATACTCCTTTTTGTTCACTTATTGAATCAGATAAAGTTCCTTGAGGGTTACACCTCACTTTTAAGATGGAATTAGAATTATAACTTTTGTATGAGATAGAGGAGGTGTTTATTGATAGTAGTACTTTTTAATTTATCCCAGGGGGTACTTCTGGATATTGAATCAAAGGTCTGTTTAAAGTCAAGGAAGGCCACAAAAAGAGAAGATTTTTTTATATGTATATTTTTATACAAGGTGGTGGAGTATCAAAATATGGTCAATTGTTGATCTTCCTTCCCTGAATCCAGCTTGTTCGTCTTTAATTATGCCCTCTGAGATTATCCAGTCTTGAAGTGTGGGGTTTAAGTGCTTAGCATACAACTTGCTAACAACATTCAGTAAACTAATGGGCCTGTAGTTATATGGATCGTTTTCATTGCCCTTTTTATAGATTAGTACAATAATTGCCATTCCCCAATCTCTTGGCATACAACCTGTCTGATCTATAAATGTAAAAAGAGCTGCTATAAGGGTTGTCCACCAGCTAGGGTTCTTTTCAATTATTTTTGGGAGAACATAATCAGCACCAAGAGCCTTATTAACCTTAAGGGATCCGATCAGCCAGGATACTTCTTGTGGCTTAAGTGGAGGCCAGTAAGGGGCTGGATTCAAATAGGTGTATTTCAGCCCAATAGGTGTATTCTGCTAGGTGGTCCCCACTTATGGAACCATTAAGGGTACCCCTGCTAGCTTTTAGGTCTTTAAATTCTCAAGATTATAAGGGTTCCTCAAAATGGATCTTAAATTGATTAGTGTGTGATCATTTGGTGCCATCCTAGCATTTAAATCCCCATCTATAATTATTGCATTTGTAGGATATTTGTCTGAACAACTAAGAATAAAATTTTCTACATGCTCCCAAATATTATTTTAATTTTGTTTTTGATTTTTTACAATAACAATCTTTAGTACTTGGTAAACAACATGTTGTCTGGGTTCATATAGTTAACAACAATCAATAAGAGTTAATTTCTATGATTTCATAATCAACATATTAGCTAGAAATACCTTTCCTTGATCCTCTCTTCTTCCAATAATATTCTCCTTTTACCAACATTGAACAAATATAGTTCTTAGTATTTTCAATACATATAAAATTGAATATAATTTTTTCTAATATTTATACGAATAACAATAACATCAGTATCAATGACGTTATTGATGTTATTGATGTTACATGCTCCCAAATATTATTGACCAGATTGTTCTTATGAAGAGGGGAAATATAAATATTTAAAAGCAAAATTTCTACCTGTTGGGTGAGAGCAAGGTAGTCACAACCCATAGCTGTAGAGAAAGCAGCTAACCCTCATAAGAGAACTTAACGATATGGAGGAAACACATTTACAATCTATTGAAGAGGAAGATACTACATCTTATACACAAATGACAGAGACTTTGGATGACCAAAGGCAGAGTTCAATTAAAACATCTATAATTTTAAAGGCAACAGGAACAGACTTTCAGATACGAGACGTTAAAAATGCTGACAACATGAATAAACAACGAACAATCACCATATTGATTAAGACTGATTACATAGTGCAGACAACAGTGGAGAAAAGAGAAGAAGACTACGACTGGATTCAATTGTTGTATGGTCAAATACTATGGAAGGAATTAGAAGCCCTATTGTGGAAACCTGCTTGGCACAAAAAGAAAGCTAGAATTAGGTTTAAAAGTCAGAGCTAAAATTTTATTGGATGGGTAAAAATGGCTTTTAGAGACTTTGACTGAGATTCCTAAGGTTCAAGACTTTGATCCGGATGGCAAGATGGAAAATTGGAAAATCTAAAATTAGGAGTTGGATAGAGATTGGTGAAATATTAAACTATGATTTATAAAAATATTTGATAGAGTACAGGAAATAAAATATAGACACATTAATATCTTTAATAATTTTAAATATTGGAATCCCAGGTATGGACATATAAAGTCAATTAAATAAAATAATGAACTCTGGGATATTAGAAAAAGGCTTCTTTATTGCTGAGCTTTCGTTAACAACCTGTTAACATCATCAGAGCAAAGGGCTAAATGGCAAGGGAGCATGTGCATAAATTCACATAACAGTTGGAAAACGGTTACATTGTGGCATGTGCACATAGCGTGCTTAGGAAGCTCGTTTAGAAAAAATCACATTGACGGTAGTAGGTATACAGTAGAAAGTCTCCCGACAAGATTTAAAAGTCGCGCTTGACAGCTGTCAGGCGCGCAAGCCGGACCGTGCCTGTCAGTTGTTCGGCGCGAGGTTAACAGGGAGCCGCGCGGAGTCTTGTGCCGGCTGGATTCTTTTAGTGGAGAGTAGCTTGGATGTTCGTCTCGCCCTCTCACGTGCAGGTGTTGTGGGACTGGATCTGTCAGCTGTTTGGCGCGTAAGTCGGATCGCTCTCATCAGCTGTTCGGCGCGAGGTTTTTCGGGGCATTGCGTGAAGTCTTGTGCCGGCTGGATTCCTTCCGTAGAGGGCAGTTTTGATGTTCGTCTTGCCCTCTCACGTGCAGGTGCTGTGGGACCGGATCTGCAGGGAGAGAAAGTAGATGCCCTCGTAGGGCATGTAAGTGGTTTGCTTGTCCATCCAAGCTACTCTCCACTAAAAGAATCCAGCCGGCACAAGACTCCGCGCGGCTCCCTGTTAACCTCGCGCCGAACAACTGACAGGCACGCTCCGGCTTGCGCGCCTGACAGCTGTCAAGCGCGACTTTTAAATCTTGTCGGGAGACTTTCTACTGTATACCTACTACCGTCAATGTGATTTTTTCTAAACGAGCTTCCTAAGCACGCTATGTGCACATGCCACAATGTAACCGTTTTCCAACTGTTATGTGAATTTATGCACATGCTCCCTTGCCATTTAGCCCTTTGCTCTGATGATGTTAACAGGTTGTTAACGAAAGCTCAGCAATAAAGAAGCCTTTTTCTAATATCCCAGAGTTCATTATTTTATTTAATTGACTTTAAATATATATATATATATATATATATATATATATATATATATATAATAGGCATATTATGAGTCTATTTTAGAAACAATTATTGTTTTATCATCTCAGGCTTGAATCTAAAATGGTTTTAAAACAGAGAAGTATAAATTGAACAACTGGAATAATATCTGTATCTTAAAAATAATCTATACTATATGGGTACCCGAATTGTATACTATATGTTTATATAAGGCCAAATTGGAATATGTTAAATTGTGAGTTAGTTAAGCCTGAAAACGGGTGGAAATATTATTGATATTGTGTGTGTGTGTTTTTTTTTTCTACTTGTTTTTTCGTTTCTTGCTTAGAGAGGGAAACTTTAAAGAAGTAACTCAAATTGTCTATGTATGATTATATTTTTTACTTTGTTGTATGGAGTGCCCTATCTTCACGATGAGTTCCAAGCACTTGGTTGTAAAACAAACAAAACCAATAAAACTTGTTATATAAGGAAACTATAAGAATAATTCTCTGTAAAGAAACCATACACATTAAATACTGCTCGTTCTCTCAAATATGCCATTGCCTTTGCAGCACCATCCTCATCGTCTCATAGAATGTACTCCAACACAGGCCAGAGCAATAGTAAAAGTCTTCTGTAACTTAATCTTGATTCCTGATGACTCCTGACGACTTCATGAATGTCTCCTTGCCATTTTCTTGACAGTAATTTAAGATAAGATAAGATAAGATAACCTTTATTGTCATTTTTTTACTGTGGGCACAACGGCACACATCAAAAATGAAATTTAGTTGCCCGTTCTCAAAGTGAAACACATACATGACACACACCTAAACATACTATGTACAACATATGTATAGACCCACATCCCTACATATACATAGCAAATAAATATTAAATACTGTCCATCTTGAATATATAACGGAAGGAGGAAGCTTGAGAGTTCACAAGGTTAATGCTGTATGGAAGGAAACTATGGCTGAATCTGGATGTTCTGCTACGGATACCATGAAGCCTCCTCCCAGAAGGTAACAAGGAAACAGGTTGTGAAGAGGATGTGTAGTGTCCCAGATTGTTCTGTTCACACAAGCAGACATTTGAGACGAGGCAGTTCACACCAAATGATGTCTTTTATTGATACAATCACTGAACAGAAGCAAACGAACAATGGCAACAAGCCCTTTTATACTCCCCGTGCAAGGGGATGCACAGCCAATGATTGCAGGCTATTCTCCCGCCTTGCACATGCGCGCAAGGCTGGAGACAGCCTGTCTGGGTCCCGGGCAGACACGTGGTCTGTCCGGGTCTCTGCAACCGTTCTGGTCTCTGCAACCTTTCTGCAGACTTCCTGAGCCTTGCTGAATGACTCAGCAAGGCCCAGAACACAACACAGATAATCTTACGGACCCTGCTCAAGCAACGCTTCTGTGCTATGTCCTGGATGGAAGGGAGGGAACTGCCAATGATCTTTTCGGCCATTCTCACCACTCTCTGCACCGCCTTCCTGTCTGAAGCAGTGATGCCTCCAAACCAGACTGTGATGCTGTATGACAGGATGCTCTCGATCGTCCCCCTGTAGAAAGTGGTCAGGACAGGGGAAGGAAGATGTGTTTTTCTCATGTGACGCAGAAAATGCAGGCACTGCTGTGCCAGCTTCACCAGTTTCTCACTGTTGAGCGATCAAACCACCCTACTTATTAGCTACACACCCAGGAATTTGATGCTGGTAACCATCTCCACAGGTGAATCATTTATGCACAGAGAAGTGTGGCTGTGCCTGCCTTTTCTGAAATCGACAATGATCTCTTTGGTTTTTCAGGTATTTAAAACTAGGCTGTTTTCCTTATACCAGTTCACCAACCTCTCAACCTCCTTGCGGTAAGCTTCCACCTTGTCATTCTGAATAAGGCCCACTACTGTAATTTAGAAGTGGTTTGCTATAGTAGCCATCTAGATATATTTTTTTTCAATTTCCAAAGCTAACGGTCTCCCATCATACAACTCACCAGGTCAGAACTGCTTGGTATTTGAAATCAGAAAATGTTTCTGAAAGGGAACAGCGTTAAATCTATTTCATTTCACGTCTAGTGGCCATTTTAAGAAAATATTCTTAAAATAGCACCATTAGTGTACTATGGAAATTTAATTCTCTCACTTTCATTTTCCTACAACTAATCTTTCGGTGGAGGATGTGTGTGGCTGATGGAGATCTGGCTTCCTTTGAACATGTACCTTGCTTGATTGCTTCATCCTCACAATTAGACTTCAATCAGTGGGATTTATAGTTTCTATGATTTGCTCTGTTAGATGTTATGCTGTTGTAGTTTTAGGAAGAAAAGACTTTCCTTGTTCTTGTTTACTCATCGCCATCTTGGGCTTTAGGAAAAGACAGGTCTACCTTTATTTTCTTCCTTCTTATTCCTCTATCATTGAATGTCCTTTATCTGCTTTTCCAGTGTTATTCCAAAACATCCTCAGGATTACTGGATTTTTCCCCCCCCCTCCATCACTGATTAAGTTTCTCAGGTAAAGCTCAGTTTCGAATGGCCTTTACCTGGCCTTTATCCAGTTTTTGAATGCCTCATTTTGTTTCTGGATGTTGATATTTGGTCTAAGTCTCTATCTATTGACCTGTGCTCCTACAGCCCTATAACATACTTCCTTGGGTTTCTATTTTGAACTGCAAATAAGAGCAGGTTAACTGAACCATAATGTCCTAGAATGCACACCCTTATACCCATTACTGGTGTGATAGATAGATAGATAGATAGATAGATAGATAGATAGATAGATAGATAGATAGATAGATAGATAGATAGATAGATAGATAGATAGATAGATAGATAGATAGATAGATAGATAGATAGATAGATAGATAGATAGATAGATAGATAGATAGATAGATAGATAGATAGATAGATAGATAGATAGATAGATAGATAGATATCACCAGTGGTAGGATTTAGCTGGTTTGCACCAGTTCGGCAGAACCGGTAGCTAATTTTTTGTTGCCCAGGCCCAGAACGGACTTCCAGAAGCGGCATCCACACTGAGAACCTGTTGTTCACATATATGAATCCCACCAATCGATATCACTATCTATCTATCTATCTATCTATCTATCTATCTATCTATCTATCTATCTATCTATCTATCTATCTATCTATCTATCTATCTATCTATCTATCTATCTATCTATCTATCTATCTATCTATCACAGAAAGAGAGGATAGACAGATGATAGGTAGATAGATGATGGATTGATATTATATGAACATCCTACCTTTCAATTTTTTTCTAATTTCCATTCCACGAAATTTCATTTTAATGTATGCCAATTAGTGTACATTCAAAGTGACAATAAAGTTATTATTCTATTATTATTCTATTCACTTCTTCCCCATCACATCCACATTTGGTCTTATATTTGGATAATATCGGAACTACTAGATCTGGGAGCAAAAATCTGGACAACCTCTAGACAGCAGCAAAGAGTTACAGAAACTTTACCATTCTCTATCTAACTAATACAGTTTTTATAGCCATTCAAGTACCCCAACTATGTTTGCTGAGAATTATTAGCCTAGTTTTGTAACATTTTGAGTTTGAGATGAACTGACCTCAAGAGACACCAACAATTAAGTTTAAAAGGACATTCACTAAATTTGACTGTTTCTACAGCTACTTATATTTGCCGAAACCTTTAATCTGTATTGTCAACAAGGGGTAGGCAAGATTTTGGTGGCCAGAAGATGCCTTTAGTCCTTTCTCACCAGATACTAGCATCCACAATTTTTAATAGTGATCACAAATTCTAGGTACTGCAGAAAAGGGGCTCTATATTGCCCTCCCTTGGTCTTCCCTCCCCCCATCTCTTGAGAAAAATAGAAAAGACAGAGATACGAATAATGACCATAACTGTTGGGTTTTCAGCTTTTCAGCTTGGATTTGATTTAAGGCTAAAGAATTCATGTAGATCTGATTTCCCTTCTAAGTACTTAGAATCTGAACAGATGGTGTCTTCTGAACTGCAGCCATGTCTAGAAACCAAAGAGCAGCAGAAGAGAGTCAGTTTAGTGTCTCTCCTTCTCAAAATCTGTTCTCTGTTGCTATGGTGATTTCTCCGACTGTTATCAGCCTCCCTGACTTGACCCATTACCAAACAACTGCATATTCAAATGAGATTCTCAGCATTGCTTTTAACAATATAATTTGGATGCCGATTTACCTGGGAGCTCAGTTTCATTGGGGGGAAATGCTGAGAGAAGAAGGAAAAAGGAAGACTGAATCAAAAATGTGTTCACCTGACACTCTTTTCCACTCTGATCACCAGGAATGCTGAACAGCAATGAAATGAAAGATTTAACACTGAAAAGATGCTGCAGTGAATTTATCTCTAGACTTGCTATATGTTCCTAAGCATAATTATATAACAATAAATATTCCACAGAGGTGCTTAGGTTTGAAACTCTGGGCATTTTTCAAAAGTCCGGTTCACATTAATTTTTGGGAACAACTATTGCCAATGTTCATAGTTGCCAAGGGCAGAGCTCAGATTTAAGTTGAGAACTCACTTTGAATAAAGTGAGGGCCCAATTTTATCCAGTTGGCTGAGCTTCTAGAGTTAGAAATTAAGAAATCTGTTCCCAAGACAGCATGCAATATTTGTGGGCGAGAGTACAGTGGCTACAGTGTGAATGCAGGACTTGAGACCAGTTTGGCCTAGTAATTAAGGTGCTCATCTAAAAACCAGGAGACGGTGAGTTCTAATCCCTGTCTCAGGTGAAAGCCAGCTGGGTGACTTTGGGGCAGTCATTCTCTCTCATCCCAACTCACATCACAGGGTTGTTGTTCTGGGGCAAAGAGGCCAAAGAGTATTTTGGATGTTCACCACCTTGAATTACTTATAAAGTAATAAAGACGGGATAAAAATATAATAATAAATAAATATACAACGCCGTGTGTATTTCTACCAGCAAGTCTGCAGAAGCAGGAACTCTACATGTACCTCCAATGGATTGTTTGGGAAGGTTCTCTGCCTGGAGGTGACCCCATAACACTCGTTTGTATGAAGTGAAAAAAATCTGCAAAGTGGCACAAAAATGGCACACAACCACATGCTATCTAAAATGTCAAATCTAGCAATATGCAAATCGCACCCTGAAGGCCAGCAAAACATTAAAGAAGATAATATTTCAATTCTTTAACAAAATGACCACTCCAAGAAAAAACACACAAAATGGTAGCAAAATTCTAAGTCTCTGCTGAGATTTTTGTAAAATCATAGTGCCTTCCCCTTTCTAGGAGCAAAGATTTTCGGCCTGTCTTAAGACAGGAACAAAATCACCCTAGACCTCTGATCTTTGTGAATTTCAAATGCTGTAACCAACATCAGTACTTATAGATAACTCTTGATTTAACACCATTCACTTAGCACCACCAGCACTGACAGGGCAAGCCACTAGTTACATAAACCTTCGAGCACTGATGATGTTACCTAATTGGGTCATGAACTGTATAGAAAAAAAACCCACCAAGCACAGAGAGCACCAAGGAGCCCACAATCCTCCTCCTCCTCCTCCTCCTCCTCCTCCGGCAAACACCTCTCCCTTCTAGCTCTGTTGAAGTTACTTAGTTGGGTAATGAAATGTCTTCAAGAAAACAACCAAGCTCAGAGAGTATCAAGGACCCTAGATTCCTTTTCCTCAGCACAAACCCCTACTCCCTTCAAGCACTGATGATGTTACCTAGTTGGGTCATGAAACATTTGCAGGAAAACCACCAAGGGCTGCACAATCCTCCTCTTCCTCCTCTCCCTGCAAACCGCACTCTCTTCTAGCACTGATGATGTTCCCTAGTTGGGTCATGAAGAAAACTACCAAACTCATAGAGCACCAAAGGCCTCACACATCAAAATATACCGAGAATTCCCATCTCCCCACAATTACACAACGGTTTGTGCAGATTCAGTGGCAGCAGATGACACAGAACTCTACTTTGGTGTGAATAAATCACTCTTGAATATTTGGGACCTTCCCTGATCTATGTCCTGGGGGAGGAGCGGGTTTCTGCAAATACATCTCCTAAAACAGGATTGAGGCTTGAAGAATGGTCCTTGGGGTGATGACCAGAAATAAAAAGATAGGTGTTGTGACGGTTGGAGTTCTCAGTGAGTCTGCTTTCAATGGTGTTCTTTGTTTGGCCCTTCTCAAACCCACAAAGAGACAACTTGGACAGTCAGTCTTCGTGGTTAATTTGCCTTTTTGAAGAGGTAGAGAAACAGAGCAGATGGCCCAACTATCTCAAATTTATCTGCTATCTGACAATTTCCACCAGACATTGTCTTCACAATAAAGATGATTAGGGGACTAATCATCTAAAACATATAAAGAATGGTTGTTGGAATTGGGCATATCTAGTTTAATGAAAAGAAGGACTAGGGGAGACATAACAGCAGTCTTCCAGTATTTGAGGGGCTGCCACATAGAAGAGGGAATCAAGGTATTCTCCAAAGCACTTAAAGGCAGGACAAGAAGCAATGGATGGAAACAGATCAAGGAGAGAAGCAACCTAGAACTAAGGAGAAATTTCCTGACAGTGAAAACAATTAATCAGTGGAACAACTGGCTGTATGTAAATCTTCCCTACACACACAATTTGAAACGTGCTCACTTACCCATGACAGAGCTAGCCTCCTCTTTAAAATGGTGTTACTATTGGTTATTGGTTACACTCTCACCAATTCTTATATACTTTAAATATTATTATAAATAAATAAAGAAAACATTCCAACATTACAACACAATGAATTATGATCTGATCACAATGACTGGGTTGGCACCTAGGGCGAAAACTCAGCCCAATATGCTGGCAATTGTTTATAACTGCTTTCCCCAAATGTAGGATAGCTTGTTATTGGAATGAGATGAGCCAGGACAGTATTAAAAGGTTTGCTCATTTGCCAAGGTAAAAAGCAACTAGGAAGAACAAAAATAAAATTAATGACTTCTTAATAGTTAGATGAAACCACTATGGCCAAGCTGCTGGAAATTATGAGAACTGAGCTTCGATGATTTTAAAGCCATGTTTCTCAACCTCAGCAACTTCAAGATGTATTTTATTTCCCAGCATTTCCCACCTTGCAGAGTGCCAGGTTGGGGAAGCTGTCGTAAAAAATGGCAACTTCACTTTTATTTTGGGTTTACCTAGCTTAAATGATTTCCTTCTTTCTTAATATCTGTGACACAATCCTATAGCCTTATACTTCATAGGAAAATAGTCAGTAGCAAAGTAATGGCTTACGTGCTTAACAGGTATGTCTGCTGAAACTGCCACAGGAGTTGGCAGCTCCTGGGAAAGTTAAAGGAAATTTTGGGCAGAAAGAATGGTGCAAGGATAACTCTTTGGTAAGAAAAAAAGAAAGAGGTCAAAAAGCACTGATTTATTTTCATTTCCCATAAAGGTGTGTTTTTCTACCTAGACAATACATCCTGAGAACATTTGGGGAGCACCGGCTAAAAAAAGGTTCTTTGCAATAAAATACAGCTCAGAGTCTTCCTGAATGCTTACAGTTTCGATGTAGTTTGGCACTGCTTAAAGATAAGAAAGGAATGTATTTCCCCTTTTCTATCTACTTTCTTACTGCCTGAGCAAAGGAGCAAGGCTGTTAATATAGTAGGAGTGTCCATGGGATCTGGTCAAAATGGCAGCCCCACAGGGAGATAAAAGTTTTGACTGTTTTGGTGTATGACCCTCATAAAAAAAGATCGTTAATTGGACCACTGTGGCCTCCATCTTGATTTTCTTTAACCAACCCCTCTGAATGCCCTTGTAATACAGCAATTGGTTTAAATTCCAATACTATTTAAGCATGTTATTCTTTCCTCTGAACAAGCTAAATTTAAATGTATATATTTTTAATTTTTATAGCTCTTTATATTTCTAAGAGTATATGTTGCAGAAGATTTAAACGAAGGCCTATACATGTTGTATATAAGTATGCAAGTTGATAATAAATGTCACTAGGTAATAATTTAAGCATTTGGCGTGATAGATCTAAGATAATATCTTTAAACTGGTTTGTGTCAATGTCAATGGCTGTTATGTGTTAATGGCTGTTATATGTTAATTCCATTATATCAATTATCATGAAGTTAAAAAATCTGAAAAGCTACTTCAAAAACAGTTTCAATGTTCCTAATCTACAAAATTGCATGTACATTTAAAAATACTATTTTTATATATAAAATGTGCATATGTATGTGTGTACAAATATTTGGATATGGATATGCATACATATATACATACATACATACATATACATACACATATACAGGTAAAATTAAAAAAATATATATTAAAGCTTATTATAAGATAAAATACAAATTCAAACAAAAATTAGGAATGTTAAAATGAGAAGAAGTCAGAAAGAAGTATAAAAGGAAGAAAAAAAGTTACCTCCAATTTTTTTTCAGTGCAAGAGAACACATAGAAAAGTTACAGCCTCAAACATTTTCTTTAAATTTTATATGTTTCAAACCATTTCTATAACAATATAATTATTCTAATTATCAATAGTCAAAATTTTCAGTTTCGAGTAGTGATTTCCAAATAGAAAAACAGCTAAATATAGGTAATCCCCGTGTTACGAGTGTTCACTTAACACTCATTCGAAATTATGTGGTCAGTGTTTACGAGCAAATCCCAAAATTACGACTATCGCAGCACCACAGCAGTTGTTCGCCCTTACAAGCAACCGCAGAGGCTCTGCAATACATGGACAATTTAACCAGGTTTCTTATAAGAAATATGTCTGTATCAGCAGATCACCAGGAATAGAAGATTTAGTACATATATTATTTGAATGTCAAGAAAGAGAAATACCTGCATCTTGGACCTCACAAGAGATGAATGAACTTCTGGAATCCTCATATCAGAACTATGTATTCCATGTATGGGCAGAACCCAAAAATTACATACAACACAACGGCGCTTTATCTGAATAAGACGGTGGGTCTGATTGGCATAAATTGTAGGAGTGACTCGGAAACATAATATTTATCCTTTTTACTTACTTTGTTTCTCATATTTCACCTTTATATATAGTTCTATTATGTCATATTTTACATTTTATTCTGTATGCTTTATTCTGTATTTTGATATGGCCTGTTGGTAATCAGCAACAATAAAGCTAAAGCCAGAGAAAAAAACTAGATAAATTCTTTTCTTTAATTAAAATGGTCAATTTTGCCATCTCCGCCAATTCCATCTTTACCATCCCTTCTTCCATTGTGGAAAGTACTGTGTGTTTCCATCTTTGTGCATATAAGATTCTCATTGCTGTCAACCTAAAGACTAATGAAGTTCTATATTTTCTTTCTACTTTTTGTCTATTAAACACCAATTTTTGAATAGAGAAACAAATATTCTAGTGGACTTCATTCACCATTTTATTCAGTCATCTACCATTCTATGAAGGATTGCAACATTTCACTCTTACTGAAATCCATGACAACTTTCTGACATTTCACCTCACAGTAAATTATGTTTAGAGGAAACTTTAAGTTTCAGAACAAATGCGGACCATAGCTTTTAGCTTAAATAAAATATCAAACCATAAGAAAAGGAGAGGAGAACCATATGATTGTTATTTTCTTCCATAGTCTCAGTGTTAATTAAAAAGGAAGCATTATTAAGACTACAATCTATATTTACTATACACACAAAAAAAATCTTCAGTCTTCTATAGATTGAGATGCATAAATATTGCAGCTCTGGAATTTGTAGTCTAAGAATTTATCAAAGGCATCCATGGAGGGGCAAAGTGGAGGAGATTTAAAAAGAAAAAGTCGGGATGGTTGCCAGAATCATGTGATCAAAGCTCTGCCTTTTTTTGGATTGTGCCATGTGGATGATGTATATAAACAAGAAGTTGTGGTTATTTTGAATTGCATAGATTAGAGTTTGCTGATAATGTTTTACTGAAGATCTCCTGTGGAAACTTTTTATTAAAATCAATAAACTTTGAAGTCAATCTTGCTTGAATAGACTTATTTCATTTAAGAGATTAACTGAATCCAATCCAAGTAGCAGCTAGTTTGTCATCCTACTTATTATAATGCAAATGGCTTTCATTGAAATGGCTCTACGAAACTGGAGTCTCTATTCCACTCTCCCACAGAGATGAATCAGATTATTGGTTTTAATTGCAGCAACACTCTTCTGTTTCTATTTTCTAGTAACTATGGGGGCAGAAGGAAGGGCCTTACAGAACAAGAGAAAAAACCACAACTAAAGCAATGATCAGATAAAAGAGGCATAAGCCAACAAAGTAACTTGAGGAAACATCTCAGATAAGCCTCTCCATAGATAAAGGGGAGAGAAGCACACTGGGGCTTGCAAGATTCAGTTACTATAGCTATTATAATATAAGTATTAACCTACATGGATTTATTTCTTGGTCTAGTCAACCATGTAGGGCTGACAATAACTAATACTTATTTAACATCTCTGATAATGGAATTAATATATAGGCCTCATGATTATTAGACATTGATACCTCTTCTAATTCTGGAAGATCTGATATGAGGAAACTCACCAGTTCCTCTGGAAAAGATTTCGGCAACTTTGGGACTACTTGGAAGGATAGGATAGTGGCCTCTTATATACTTATGCAGCTCACTTTCATAGCACTGAGATCGTACTCAAGTCTTCATTCTGTATATTTTCTGTTAAAAAGTAGCTCTTCATTTTTCAATTTCAAATATTTAGTCTCGTTTGTTTTCACGTATAATATATTGGATTATTGTTATCACTAATATTTTAATGAATAGGTAACACACAACAAACTTTAAAAAGGACAGGTCAATTCCTCAGTTCTGGCAATTTAAGATGTGTAGACCATCTCCCAGAATTCCTCAGCCACCAACACTGAATTAATGCATAAACCAGATTAGCAAAGTAGCCACTTGCTGTTTATAAATTTAAGGAATGCTGAAATCCTTTCTTTTGTCATTTAGTTTATATACCCAAACCTAAAAATGCAGGTTGTCTCAAAAGAAAAGTAATAATAACAACCAGGATGAAGTGTTCCATTCTTTTCTTCAAAACACACAGTATCCAACTATGGTCCAGAAGGCACCTGCAAATTATAAAAAGGATTTTTTTAAGTGTAGTTGTGTAACGTGTTATTGTCATTGTTTGAGGTCAGGAGGAAATCAATTCTGTTTCAATGTCACTTTGTTCGATTTACCAACTGAGTGACTCATGCCTAATTGATGATTTTTTGCTGGGCTGAATGGTTAATTATAAAGATAAGGTATTTTGTTGTTCAAAGATAGCACATGAGGGCAATGCTGGGGCAAAATCGTGAGGAGGAGGGAGTGATAGTTAAACAAGCAAGAATGGAATTGAAAATGGTAGTTGGATCCTGACTTAGTACTGTATAGCAATCAGCGAGGAAATTACTTTTTCCTTTTCATTATTTAATATCATTTTTAAATACAGGAAATGTCAGAAGATAGAAGCAAAATTTTAAGAGGCCACTCTTACAACCCTGTCATAGAGTTCTTGAAGCAAGAAAAGATTTTTCTTTCTCATGAGTTACACATTTAGGATGGGGTAGGCTCACATAATCTGAGACCTAGAGTATGTAAAGTGTAAGTCAAACAAGGACTTGATAGGTGGATAAAAATGCCAAATCCAGTGTAAACATCTGGGTGACTATGTGACTAATCATAATAACACCATTCATGTTTTTGACATGCTTAGCTAAGAGCACTGGTAAGCTACCTAGGCACGTTTGTGAAATGTTGCTTTGTAAATTTATTTTTAAAAATAAATTTAAGTGTAGAAAATGAACTCTCTATTCATTCTTGTAGACATTTTTTAAAAGTTGGCTGTATTGATGATAGGGCACAGTTTTCTGTCATAAGAGGTTCTGCAACTTTTCTTTTATTGCTGATTTTTAGCAACATGAGATTTCAATAAAGATCTGAATGACACCAATTGCCCAGGAATTGTGTCTGACAATTCACTGTCTTATTGCTTGATCAGAAGTTCTCCAAGTGTGTATAAACCCTCATCAGTGGCTGACTCAGGGCTGATGCTGCAGGGCATAAAATGTAAAAATGACATTTTAATGCTTCCAGTTCTGTTTTATCTGAAATATTGCTGTGTCTGTGCTGTTTAAAACACATTCACTTTGATTTGGTCCTCTACAGATATTGGTCTTAAATCTTTATGATAATCAACTAAAATTCTTCAGGCATTGCACACAATAGTCTTGAATTCCTAGGACATACTCTGAGACTGAACTATTGCCACAATGGTATCAAGCATGAAGTTTTCCTCCCTTTAAGTATCTTGTTAGTTATTGAGAAAAGCTTGGAGAAACCATATAGCTTTACTTAGATTACTTTGTGGTGACTGAGTTTTGAAACACGATTGATTGACTAATAAAAATTGTGGAGCCAAAGTCAAAATGATAAGTTTTTCTTTTGGAGGTTTCAAAGCTCTAGTTGTCTCCACCCTTTTCACCTAAATGATTATTTCAATCAGCACCTAGTGGAATGGATGGAAACAAAATGTATGGACACAAATGCCTCATAGCTGAACATCTTGCACACAATGTTTTCAGCATCATTTTAGACTGAGATGATTAATGCAGAAAGCAAACACAATTGGTTGTAACATCACAAGATAACTGTGAAGGCATTCTGAAGCTCTAAAGAAATTCTCATTTCTGGAACATCTAACACAGGGGTGTTAAACTGCCGGCCCGTGGGCCGGATGCGTCATGGCGAAACCGCACCCATCCCATTGCTGGCAATGGAAAAAAAGTCATGATACATCACGACACGTCACATGACATTGCGAGTTTGACACCCCTGATCTAACAGCATCACTCAAGGCTACCTTGAACCTATGGCTATCACATTAGACATAAACTGCTTTTTATTCTAACTTTTTAAAAAAAGTTTTATTAATTTTTAAAAATAACAGTCTTTACTGCTTAGTAAACAACATGTTGTCTGAGTTCAAGTATTTAACATTAACTTCTTCAATATAAATCTGTTCAATACTACCCAATCCAGTATTTTTCCCTGATCCTCCTTCTCCATATTTTTTCCATTTTCCTCTCATTATACCATTACAATTTTTGGTACTGTTAATGTATACAAAGTTAGATATAAGCATCTTCATCCTATTTTACTAATTTCATAGAAATAACAATAATATCAATTCGTAAATCAATAATGTCAATTCATTAATCAATATCCTGTTTTTTTGTGCTCTTGATAAGTTTTGATTTCCCATCAGTATTTGAAACATCTTTATCAGTTATGATTTTCTCAATATTAATTACATTTATATAGCTAAAAGATTTATTCAAATCAATCCTCCTCTTATCTTCATGTTTCCCATATCAAAGAGAAAAAAAGTTATCTTAATTCTAAATTATATCTTTCATTATAAAAGTCTAATTATATCTAAGGGTCATCCATTCTTTTAATCTTATTCAAACAAGTATTTAAACATATAATGCCCCCTCTAAAAGGTAAAATCTTCTGTTTTTTAAATCTGATTCTCGCTTTCTTTTTTTGCCAAGTCGCTTTCCAAGCCAGGGCAATTAGTACGTCCAGGAATCCCCCCCCCTTTTTTAAAAAATTGCTTGGTATGAGAAAGACACTTTACGTAGCGTATTTTTTGGGGGGGAATTCCACCCATTTATATTCCTTAAACAACTCCCAGTTCCTTTCTCCCTCCATTTCTCTTTCCATTCTCTGTCTCCCAAGTTGTGACATTTCCCTTAACAGCTCTATATTCCCTTTTTTAAAACCTTCTTCCTTGCCATCAGATATATTTTGTAGGCCTAAGGGGTAAAAGGTCTTTTGCATTTTGATTGTTATAGCTAAGTCTTGCAGTATTTTGTTTCTATATAGTCATTTATATTTCCCTTCTTTTATCTCTTCCATCTCTAAATCCCTTTCCTCTGTTTCGTCTTCTGATTTCTGGATTATTTGTTCATACTTTGTAGTCGTTATCTAGGAATTTTCTAGTTGTAGATTTAATTTGGAGATTTGCTTGTTTATATTGTCTAAATTGTTTTTAGTCTCATAATTATAACAAACTAATGGAGCAGATTAAAATTGACCTGGACAGGTGGACAAATTTACAGCTTTCTTTTCTGGGAAGAATTGCTGTAATTAAAATGAACGTGCTACCCAAAATACTATTTTTGTTTCAATGCATACCGATCAAATTAGATAAGGATTTTTTTTGTAATTTTAACAAAACCATACTCAAATTTATTTGGCAAGGGAAAAAAGCAAGGATTAAGTTAAAATTATTGCAAGATTCTAAGGAGAGGGGCGGATTCGGTCTCCCGGATTTGGAAAAATATTATCAAGCTACAATACTAACATGGGTGCGGGACTGAATACAATTAAAAAATAGGAGATTATTAAGATTGGAAGGCCATGATATGCAGATTGGGTGGCACGTCATATTATGGGATGAGAAATACAAGGTTCACCAATACTTCTGGAGGCATTATATTAGACGAGCGTTAATAGATGTTTGGGTTAAAATTAGGCAACAAAATTATATGCAACTTCCAAATTGGATTTCAACATTGGAAATGCACATACATCCAATGTTCATACAACTAGGGAAAGTAATAACGTATAAAGATATACTAGACGAGAGAGGAGAATTGAAATCAAGGAAAAATCTCCAGGAAGAAGGCATAGAACTGGAATGGTGGGCATATCTTCAATTGCAGTCACGATATAGGAAAGATAAAAAAGATTGGGGTATAAAAACAGAGTTGATAGAATTAGATAAAATATTATTAGGAACCGAAGATAAAATGATTAAAAGAATATATCATTATCTTCTAGAACAGGCAATGTATGAAGAGCAGGTCAAGGAAACTATGTTAACGTGGAGTAGGGATTTTGGCTTTAATATTGACTTACATATTTGGCAAGAATTGTGGGAAAGAAACAGGAAACTCACTTTAGCCACTTCTTATAAGGAAAATCTTTACAAGATGTTTTACAGATGGCATTTCCTACCTACGAGGTTAGCTAGAATGGGACCAAATCTTTCACCTATATGTTGGAAATGTAAAATAGCAATAGGGACCTACTATCACATGTGGTGGGAATGTCCTAAAGCCCGTGATTATTGGAATAGGATAAGAAAATGGTTGAAAGAAATATTAATGTTAGAGATAGAGCTAAAACCTGAACTTTTTTTGTTGGGAATAACCACAGATAAATACGACAAGTGAATAGTCTATTTGATGTTGCACATCTTGACTGCTGCTAGATTGGCTTTTGCACAAAAATGGAAGAACAAAGAAACTCCCACAGATGAAGAGATACAGTATAAAATACTATCTTGTGCTGAAATGGACAGGCTTACGATGGAATTGAAAGATAAAAGCGAATCAGAATATTTTGAAATCTGGGATAAATTGTATCATTGGTGGGAATCGAGGAGAACTGTTGGGGTTATAGATTAGCGATAAGATGAAAATATATATATTTGTAGGTTAGCAAATAGAGAAAATGTATTTAGTATTATACAAAAAGTTTGTATATATTTATAGAGATAAAGAACTGAATCTAAGAGGAGAAATAATTTGATAGAAATGTTCAAACTGGAATGTTACATCATGTCCAATGTTTTTTTTTAATTGTATTATAAATAAAAAACTTTTTTTTTTTAAAAAAAAAATGTTTTTAGTCTCATTATGATTTCTTTTTACGTTCTGTTTGCATTCAATAATTGTTTAGTGAATTAGTTGTAGCATGGAATATATTTTTTTCTGAAAGGCGTTTGTTTTTTCTTGAGGCATCATTCCTGGAGATCCTCTAGTATCACCAGATTCAGTAAGAATAGATCAAAGTTTCCTATAGTTTTTTGGTATTATATGTATCTTTTATAATCCAATAGATTCCAAAGTATAGGTTCAGTTCTGAAAGCAATATTTTATAGTAATCTTTTGTCTCAAATATTCAAAAAGTTGTCAATCAGGCAAGGTTGTAATCCACAATGTTTGAAGTGTCCAAAATGTTCAACCTCTCTAAAAACAGCTCAAAAGTCTCTCCCCACCAAGCGTAGTTCAAGGTCAAATTTTTCTTTCTCTCCCATTAGCTCTTGAAGTTAAAAGTCCAAGTTCAGTAGGTATTTATAATCCAAGAAGGTCAGGGTGATAGGTATGCCAAAATATTTTCCTTTATTGCCAGCTGTTCTCCCAAGCTAGGAATCAGCAAGCTGCCCGGAAGCAAATTGTAGTGCTATACACAAATCCACCACTAGATGTCATTCAAAGTCCATTTTCCAGTCTTAAAACAAAGGATTTCTTATATTTCATCTCAATTTTTTTTCCAAAGAGAAAATCTTAAGAGTTATCTCAGTTCTCAAATTTATCAAAGCTGTAGCTTTATGTTACTTCCACTTCAATATTGTATGTTTTTGTCCCCCATAAAATTAAAACACTGTTTCCATTTATGTTCGAGGTTTTTAGCTTCTTGGGAGCCTTTCCCAGGAAATTCAGTTGTAAAATAGTAAAGAAAGGATCAATATTCTCACCCAGTTCCAAACATGCTGTTTACGAGTATTAAGTAGTGCTTTTTTCTTCTTTGGTTGTCAGAAGCTAATGGCCGGACACAAGAATGTAGTCGGTCTTTCCCCTGCAGGTTTGGAGGGCTTTCTTTGGATTGAACGGAAAGACCGCCATCTCTTCATGATCAATAAAGCACCCCTCCTCTTCATCGCCTCCTTGGGGTGATTTTAGGCCCTTTTTAGAGCCCCCAGCAGGGTGAAATCGGGCACAGAAGATAGAGCCCTGCCTTCCTGCGACCCATCCACCACGACACAAACCAGAAGTCCTTTATTCTAACTTTTTAACTCTTTTTAAAGGTAGAAAATTAAGCAACAGCTGATATAGCACACAACACTTATGCACCACTGAAAGTAATGACTTGATGTGTCAAAGTTTTAAGCTTAAGGATCTGATTGAGCTACACTCATAAATGGGTGATCAAGTTCATTACTTCCAATGGTGCTTAAATGTTGTGTGTCATATGAGCTGTTGCTTAATCTTCTACCTTTAAAAAGACCAAAAAAGTATTTTACTTCTTTCTGCTTGGATATTGACTCAAACTACTATCAGTAGGTACATGACAAACTACCAGGCAGAGCTAATATTTCTCAACAATGTTCTGATTTATATCCATCATCATAAAGAAAAAATTAACTTTATATCTTTTATAATTTTGTGTTTGAGAAAGATAGAGGATGGTTCTGTATGTCAGAACTCAAAAACTTTACCTTACATTTCTTCATACTCAACAAATTGTTCAGGATGGGATCATACTTTTCAAAAGGATTAATAACCAAGAATGTTTATGGTATGCATCTGAGTTCATAGCATATTTCAATTCCTGTGACCTCAAAACAGCAGGTGAGAGAGAGCCAAGTTTACTATAACATCTATAATTTATGTGTGCTCTGAGCATCACTGCTCAATAATCATGCAGTACTAGAGATGGACACTTGAGGTCTTATGAGTCACAATTTCATCATCTAACCATTCAATCTCTGGTTGAAGATGCCAAGATATCTGGCCATAGATTTGCGTACCAGCTTTGCTTGTGGCTATTAAGATTTTGAAAAAGTTTCTCTTATATGGGTCCATTGGAAATAGGTGCTGACAAGTTCTACTTAAACTAATGAAATTCCTTTGATCAGCTCTCAGAGGTGCATTAAAATGAACTTTGTAAAACATGCCTTAAAAATTAAAAAAGCATAAGAATTGCTGACTGTTGTTTTCCTTGCCTCTTCACTAATTAAAACATGTTCTCTGTTTCAGACAGTAACAGTCTCTGTACTCAAGGTGTCACTTTGGTTCATAGTAAAAATATTCAGAGCTCACAGTAACATCCTGTGAATAGAGTATTGTGCTTAATATAATTACTATCTTCTTCTCTTGGATCTTTCGCATACTTATCATTGTGATTTGGGATCTTGGATCCTCAGACCAGTTATAATCCACCAGCACTTAGTTGAAAAAATATACTGGCATAAAATGTATTCTTCTGATAGTTAATCTCCTGCCCTTTCATAAAATCAAATATTTATATGAGCAGGCCAAGTTAGGGAAAAAGATTGGTAGTTTTTTTGCTGAGTTTCCTCTCCTCCTGCCAAATATAATCATTTATTAGGATAACATCAAACAATCATTCTCCATAACTGAATTGGGGCTGAGGCTGGATTTGTGCTGTTCAGATATGGTAAGCTTACTTTATAGTTGGAGTAGGATCTTGGATTGGGCCATGAAATGTCATTAATAGGTATTGCTTCCTCAGATATTGGGAAATAGCACTTCCATATAATGTGTGGCTTCCAGCAATATGTCAGAAATCTTCAGCGGTATGTACACTACTTCTTCTCTGGTTCACCTAAATTCCAAATGCCTGTCTGGGTGCATCCATTTAATTTTCTTGCAATAGTATATAAATAATTATTACTGTCTTCTTCTGGGATTCCAGTATAGCATATGGCTCTGAGATTTTCTGAGGCTCTCTAATGTAAATACTAGCCTATTCTATTCCTGCTTAGCTTCTGAACCTAGAGAAGGTAGATTTGAGGCTTCTCAAATGTAAATAACAATAGATCCATAAGACATCCCCTATAAAAAATTGATGTGTTCACAACTCAACCAACCAACCAGCAGTAAAAGGTTCATAATTAAGGACGGTTTGCTCTATGTTTGAATTACTTTAATATATTCCAAGTTGTTATTCTATAAATGCTTTATTTAAAAACACTGCTGAATAATGGCAGAAAAGGTACAGCATATATAATTGGCAGTGTTCTTCATTATATTATTTCAAATATAAAATCTACTGAGAAACCAATTACTGGAACAATTAACTGAACAAAAAGAGGCCCTTTGCTTCTAATTTTTCTTTTCCTGAAAGGATGAGCAATCCATTAGGCTCATAGGCAGACATCAGAGGGTTACAAGCCTTTGGGCTTAGCTAAAATTGAGAATATAAACAACACCCACCTTCATTTTCTCCCCTCATTACATACATTGTAATATTTCCACACACGTACATATACGTACATATTCATGGGGGAGTGTGTCAGAAAGGGAAAAATTAGACACCCTCCCCATCCAGTACCCCAAATTGTACTTCACAGTTGTGCTCTGACTAGTCTGCCAATAATTATTGTGTAATCTAGCAGATGTTCAATTATAAAGATGTCAATATTACTAGAATGAATGTAATGGTCTGTAGAGGTATCTGAATAGAGCTCATCACAAATTTCCAGGGGATGCACGTTTGCTGGTCACAATTTGCCCAAAGGATTTTTCATTTCCTTCTTCCATGTTCCTGCTTGTAAATATTTATTAGGTCTGCTTTACACTCTAGTAAGCAGTTTATGTTCAAATTTTGAAACTAACAAAGCCAAAAACAGATTTTACACCAAACTTCCTCAAATAAAAACTTTGTAAGAACTTAAAAGGATTTCGCTTTCACCAACATTTTTTTATTATTGTACAAAAAGTAAGCTTCACACATTGTTATGCAATGTAGCTTATTCATTTCCAATAGGGAAAAATGAAATACAGGGACTGTAGAAAGGTTTTTCTATATTGCAATATCTGTTGTTCCACAAGATGGCTCTATCTGGACTGAAAATTAACATGAAAGGAGAAAAAAAATATTGCAAAATCAGTTCATTCATGTACTGATGTTTGAATGTTTTCAACTTTCTCGTGCATATATTAAAGCTATTTTTACCCTTCAAACATAATAAGCAAAACATTTTAAATCATTTTTAAAATAAAATGTTCTACTAGTGAACATTAGTGATGAAAATTAAATATTACCACAGTCATTAGAGTTAGCAGTTAAAAATCAATAATAGGAAAAGGAGGAAAAAGAGAGAGTATGTACTTGATAAATATTATATATTCTCATATATTTTGGCCAGCAATTAATTCACTATTCAGAATGCTGTTCATTCTGTTTAATAAGCATATAAACTGGCTGTTTTGGAATAAGTTTCAGAACTGGGTATAACTGTATTGGTCAGTCTTGACAATGACCACTGTCAGAACTAGGACCAGTGTAACTCTTTTTGTCCTATTGGAACTCTCAACTGCTTTCAGTGTCATCAAACATGGTATCCTTTAGGACTAGCTGCAAAGGTTGTATGTGAGAAATAATTTTGCAGTGGTCATTCTTCATAAATGGCTGGTTCTAGTTCAGTGATGGCGAACCTTTTAGAGACTGAGTGCCCAAACTGCAACCCAAAACCCACTTATGCATCGTCGAGTGCCGGGTGGGTGTGGCCCATTGGCTGGGTGTGGCCCATTGGCTGGGTGTGGCCCATTGGCTGGGTGTGGCCGCGATGGTAACGGCAGACTGGGTGGGACTAAAAAGTTCAATCAATCAATTCCAACTTTGCAAGATCTTTTTTTTTTCCGCGAGAAGTTGAAATTGACTGATTGAACCTTTTTTTTTTTTGCACATGGCGGCGGAGGCCTAAAGCGAAAAGGTTTTATAAAACCCAGCTGAAGGCCTAGGACTGGGGCAATGCCGCGCATGCCCAGAGAGAGGGCTCTGAGTGCCGCCTCTGGCACCCGTGCCATAGGTTCGCCACCACTGTTCTAGTTGGTATTTGTGGGTGAGGAGAAATTAAGCACTGAATCTGATACAGAGGAGGTACTGATATGGTGCCTAGAGGGAGAGAATGTTGGACTGAATGTTAGCAAAAGAGATCAAATATAGATTCAGAAGCCAATTGAGTCTAAAAATAAACCATATTTGATTGGGAATGCTGTTAAATATCCTTGGGTGGAGTTGGCCCTTAATCTGGAAATCGTTACTGATTCTTGGCTCCCACCAGCAAATTCCTGGATCAGATTTTACTTATGGCTGGCTATTCACACCCTTACTTTGTGCCTGCGCAACTGTAATTTGTTCTACACTGGGCTACCTTTGAAGGTATACAAAGGTATGCTATACTGAAGCTTCAACTGGGTCACCATGCAGTCATCTGAGTAGTTATGAGCATGCTCAGATGCATCTTTGTAACACCACTACTAGAGAAACTGCAGTGACTGCTATTCACAAGAATGATTTAAGTAAAAGTTTCACTGGAAATTTTCACTCAGATCTTCTACAAGCTAATGGTAATCCTAAAAGTCAGCAAATCAGGAATATATTATGTTGTCATTAACCTGATTGGGATGGGGGGGATTAAATTGAGGTAGCAGTGTAGGGAATGGCTACCAGAATAATCACCTTTTGCTAAAATTTATTCTTGAGGACAAGCACATCTGTGAGAAATTCCAGCCAATCAAGGATCACAGTGATAGCATCACTTTGCTACCCATCCAATCAGATTTGCTTATGAGCTGATCTACTGCACATAAGGGAATTCTACTCATAAAGCAGTACTGTGAATAAAAAAACATTTCATCTTTTCAACAAAATCTCAAAATAGCTGTTGGATGTTATGACTGCAAAAATCATTTGCAAAGGCATCCTAATTTTGGCTCTACCTTATTGGTAATTCAGGGGGGAAATCCTTATCTATCCTGGTAGATAGTCTTCACATAATTTCTTTCCCATCATACATTTGTACAAGGAGTGTTTTCTTTGAAAATATAAACGTATACATTTTTTAAAAATAACACTTCTTTGTCCATAGCTTCATATACATAATAAAGCCTTGGTGCCTTCAAAAGAAAGCTTCCAGCTGGGCCGAAGAGATAATAGATTTTTTTCTAATCCATATCTGTTATTTATATAGGAAACCACTCAAACTCTTATGAAATTCGGACCCAGAGCATTTATTTATCTATATTTTCTATAGATTTTGTGATTATGCTTAAGTTGTTATCACTCTGCTGACAATGCTAGGATTCTTAAACAAAGAATTCAGTGGTATAAAGAATATTTGAAAGACAAAGCAGTAAGTAACTGGGAAATTGTCTTTATATTATGCAAAAATTGCATTGTCTTATTCAATGAATTCTCTGCCAGGTGCAGGGAGCTGCACTGGAACCGTTAGCAGACCACGTGGCCTGCTAGCCAGACTTGCTGTCTGCAAGCTTAATCAGTATGCATTTGAGCGGGAGAATACGGTGCATTCATTGGCTGACACCGCCCCAAGCTGAATGTATAAACAGGGGCGGAGCCATCGTTGTTTGACTTCTGTTTTAGTCTTCAATAAAGAAGTACCTGTTTACTACTTCTGCCTCTTCAATGCTGAACCCAGCAGAAACAGAACATTGGCAATGAAGGTGGGATCATGCTGCCGCAAATCGAAGGGCTGACTTACCACCGGGAAAAGGCCTAGCAAGCGCTTAGAGGGACGGCGTTCCAACTTCTTCTCACTCTGCCTGCCAGTACGGAAACGCTGGAGGAGAGTGCTTCAAGGAACCACCCTGGAACCCCTCCAGAAGCCTGCGCAGCACGAGGCATTGAAAAGGCCGCCAAAGACTCACCATGGCGAAGATAGGTCGTCTCTCAGAATTCGACGTCGCTCACCCAGAGAGGTGGAGCTCCTACGTCGCGAGGGTTGAGAACTACCTACGAGTCAACCAACTTCAGGAAGACGGATTGAAGGCCACGGATTGAAGGTGTTTGCGGTCAAGCAACATTCGACATAGTGGAGAACTTGGTTGCACCAGCGCCATTGGAGACTATTGCTTATGCTGACTTAAAAAAAATGCTCAAGGAACATTTTGAGCCGAAGCTTTCAATCTTCGCTTGGCGACACGCTTTTGAACAGCGGGACCAGCATCCTGGGGAGTCTGCTGCAGATTTCATAGCTGCTCTTCGCTAAGCTGCGAGGCCATGCGAATTCAAGGACCTTGAAGAACGGTTACGGGACCGTTTAGTTTGTGGTCTGAGGAGCCGAGAACTTCAGCAAAAGATCTTTGCTAGAGAAACTGTCTCCTTTCAAGACGCATTGAGGGAGATAACAGCCGAAGAAGCAGCAGGCGGAGCTGTTAAGGCCTTGCGGCTATCCAAGAACCCTCCTTGCTCAGACACAGTCCACCATGAGGACGCCGAGAGGATTGAAGACTCCGAATTGGACCACGAAGTCGACCGGTTGCAGCAACCTCAAGAAAGAAGGCCTCAAAGGCAACCTGACAAGGCAGTTCCCTTCTCTCGGTGTATCGGGTATGGCGGCCGCCACAAACGGGCCGACTACCGGTTCCACACCGCAACTTGCCGGGCGTGTGGCAGGCAAGGCCACATCGCCACCGTTTGTTTGGGTCGCAGAAAAGAACGTCCAGCAGAAGAGTTGCCTCGGAAAGGTACCGGGGTCCCCAGTCAGAACAGGGTGGGTTTTTGCACGAGTAGAAGGAGTGTCTTTAGGACAGGTGCCCATCACCCAGTCAAGAAGAAGCTACACCTTGAAGTCAAGTTGCAAGGGGTTCCCTTCAACATGGAGTTGGACACGGGTTCAGCTCTGTCAATAATCTCCCAAAGCACACTGAAGCAGATTTGTTGTAGAAGCAGCCAACGAGTTAAGCTCAGGCCGTCAAACCTCATTTTAACAGACTTCCAGAATTCCTGGGTCAGCGTCAAGGGGGAGGCCACACTCGGGGTGCAGTTCAAGAACTTCAAGGCCCCTTTGGACGTCATAGTTGTCGAGGGCAACCGCACTAGCCTAATTGGGCTTGATTGGTTTGAGGCTTTGGGAATTCAGGTGACTGGGTTAAACAGTTTGCAAACAGCGAGCCTTTCGGAGATGTGTAAAGAGTTTGCTGATGTTTTCAGCCCAGAGTTAGGGGTATACAAAGGGCCTCCAATTGCTCTAAGGTTAGATCCCTCTGTTGCACCGATAAGGATTAAGCCTCGTCGGGTGCCCTTTGCTCTCAAGCAGAGAATAAATGCTGAGCTGGACAAATTGTTGCAGCAAGGCATTTTGGAACCTGTGGACAGCAGTCCATGGGAAACTCCCATTGTCACGCCACTTAAGGCCAATGGGGAAGTCTGCATTTGTGCTGACTATAAATGCACATTAAACAAAGCTCTCCAGCAGCACTCCTATCCAGTGCCTGTATTCTGGCATCTCTACAGTGAGGTCGCATTTTCGCCAAATTAGATTTGGCCCAGGCCTATCAGCAGCTGCTGGTGGACGACGCCATGGCAGAGGCCCAAACCATTGTGACTCACCAAGGAGCCTTCAAAGTGCAAAGGCTACAGTTCGGGGTGAATGTAGTCCCTGGCATTTTTCAGAGCATGATGGAACGCATGCTCCGTAACATTCCGGGTGTATGCCCATATTTCGATGATGTCCTCATCACAGGGGAATCAGTGAAAAACCTGTCTGACAGATTCCGGGCCGTTTTGCAGCATTTCCGCGAAGCGGGGCTGAAGCTCAAACAGGAGAAATGCAAAATTGGAGTCACTTCCACAGAATTCCTGGGGTTTCATATAACGCCGAAGGCATCCATCCATGCAGACGGCCTTAGTAGGCTGCCCTTACGGCAATTAGAGCCAGATCCTGCACCAGCCAACCACATCCTGTCTATCCAGGATTTGCCGGAGTCTCCCCTCAATGCAGGGGATGTTGCTGCAGAAACAGCTACCAACAACATGTTAGGTCGCGTGTTAAACTGGGTGCTCACAGGATGGCCAGACACATGTCCTGGCACTAACTTCCAGAGTTTCTGGAAAAGGAAGCATGAGTTATCCACCTTTAAGGGTTGTATCCTGTGGGGAAGCAGGGTAGTGATCCCGATCTCACTGAGGACTAGAGTCCTCGATTCTCTGCATGAGGGACATCCGGGCATAATCCAGATGAAGGCGCTCGCGTGTAGCTACTTCTGGTGGCCTGGACTTGATAAAGACATCAAGGCCCAGGTCCACAGGTGTCACATTTGCCAGCAGTCCCAGCCAGAAATGCCACAGACTCCTGTACATAGATGGGAGACCACACAAGCCCCTTGGTCAAGAATTCATATCGACTTCGCTGGCCCCTTTCAAGGGCAACTCTTCCTCATTGTTGTGGACAGTCACTCTAAGTGGCTGGAGGTCGTTCCAGTGTCCACTATGACAACTGCCAGGACCATCCAGATTTTGAGGGGCATTTTTGCAATGCATGGGCTCCCAGATGTCATCGTCTCCGACAATGGACCTCAATTTACTTCTTCAGAGTTTCAGTCCTTTCTGAGGGCAAATAAGATTAGGCATGCCACATAAGCTCTGTTTCACCCGGCCTCTAATGGCCAAGCGGAACGCATGGTTCACACCACAAAGGAATCCTTAAAGAGGATCACCCACGGCAACTGGCACCACAGGTTGGCAGACTTCCTCCTCTGCCAACGCACAATGCCTTGCATGTCTACGGGCAAGAGCTCAGTTGAGCTTTGATGGGGTCGCCGTCTTATCACAAAGCTGGATCGCTTACACCCTGATAAGGTTGCATCACAGGTGCAGCAGCCGAAGGCACCGAGGCGCTTGCAAGTGGGTGATCCGGTTTGGGCACGCAACTATGCACCAGGGGCACTGTGGGTGGTAGTTGTGGTTTGTAAGGTGACTGGAAGACGGTCGTGTGCTGTGCCAGCACATTGACCAGCTGCGTTGGAAGCTGCCACCTCACTCTTCCGCTCCTGACTCTGCTCTCAGGGGGGAGGAGGATCGCGATCGCGATCGTGAATCTCAGTCTCTCAGTGAAAGCAGGACATTGCGTTCACAGAACAGGGGTTTTGCCAATGAGGCGGCTCCTAACTCTCCTAACAGGACATTGCTCCCTATTGGCTTCTTACGCCGATCAGGTGGATTCCACTGCACCGCGGAACTCTGGTTTGGGCCTACTGGAACAGGCCGGCCAACCGCAAATGGACAAAGGCTTGGGTCTACTGGGACAGGCCAGTCTTTACGAATTGGCTTCACCCATACCAGACGGGTCCACTAGCCCCGGTCTGCCGAGCCTGGCAGGCGAGCTTGCAGATCGGGAGCTAGCAGCAGCTCCGAGATGTTCGGAGCGGGCCAAAGGCCCACCGAGGTTTTTAAAGGACTACATGAGGTTTCTGTCATTGCAAGCTTAAAATGCTTATGTATTTTTATTGCAAACTGAAATGCTTATGTATGTTCCTTTTGAAATTGAAATGCCTATGTACTACAATGCTATGTAGGTCTGTAAAAAGGGAATGCTTTTATGTTCCTTGTAACTGGGTTGTTTTGATATTATTATTTCTGACAAGTGTGATGATAGAATTGTGTATCACTGAGTGTCATTGTGCTTTTGAATGTATGAACCATTGAACAACAAGAAATATTGTGTATGTGTTAAAGAACCAGGAGGGGAGGGGTGTAATGTACTGAGCTTTACTTATGAAACAGGTGCAGGGATCTGCACTGGAACCGTTAGCAGACCACGTGGCCTGCTAGCCAGACTTGCTGTCTGCAAGCTTAATCAGTATGCATTTGAGCGGGAGAATACGGTGCATTCATTGGCTGACACCGCCCCAAGCTGAATGTATAAATAGGGGCGGAGCCATCGTTGTTTGAGTTCTGTTTTAGTCTTCAATAAAGAAGTACCTGTTTACTACTCCTGCCTCTTCAATGCTGAACCCAGCAGAAACAGAACAACTCTGCTGACAATGCTAGGATTCTTAAACAAAGAATTTAGTGGTATAAAGAATATTTGAAAGACAAAGCAGTAAGTAACTGGGAAATTGTCTTTATATTATGCAAAAATTGCATTGTCTTATTCAATGAATTCTCTGCCCTCCAATCCTTTGTATTTTTGTAAGAAGAAAAAATACATTAGGTGACTCATCATTCACATTGGAAGAAAGTGATTTTAGAATGATTTCCCACTCTACCTATATAGGCATTGTCTCTGCCCAATTTTTCCTGCTGATTCACAATATTAATTTCCAATTTTCTTCTCTCCCATTCCTAACTCTTGCAAATAGATGACTCTGCTGCCTTTTAAGCCTGTAAAGATATTACCCATGAGCCTTTAGGATTATATTATCAGCTGCAACCAGATGGAGTCAGAGCTGTGTCAGTCATTCCACACCTGTAGACCTTATACAGCAAGCCAAAAAATTAATTACTTAGAAATTTTAAGAGATGCTAAAAATATAAGAGGAAACAGCAGGGAGATGCTAATGACTTAGGGTGTGTAACATTCAAAATAAATGTAAATAGAGGACAAGGAATGAAGGGTTTTAATTGCTTGATTGATTTTCAACCCAAAAGATTTAATAAGTGAGCATGGTACAAATATTGTATTGTCTATTCCGTATGGATCTTATTTATGTCATAAGCAAGAGAAGGCATTCCAGTCTTCCTAGAAATGACTGTAATTACTGATCATTTCTACTCAAGGACTGAACCAGTTCAAAACCAGCTTTAGATCTCCAGTGTATCAGCTGTGTTTATGAGCTAAGCCATCTATTTCTGGCTCAACTGCTTGAAACTGGAGTAAAGCTGATTATTTTTCTTTGAAAAAATATTTTTGTTTTGCTTATTAGCAGCCCATTCCCAAATTGACAGGAACTCTTGCCTAATTCAGTTTTGAATTTTAGCTGAATAACAGGCCTTTCAAGGGGAAAAATGACTTGGAGTTTTCCCTCACAGGAAATACTTTTTTGCACACAAAAGTAAGAAAGAACAGCAAAGGAATAAGGACATGGATGGTTGCATGTATAAGCAATTTATTTCATTCCCCATTTGCATGGAATTAAACTAAAGAAATTTTTTATTTCCCCCTCCTCCAGACCTATAGCCACTTAGCACTGAACAATTCTTTGCTTCTCAATGTTCTGAGGTTGACAGAACCATCATAGATAATCTTCAAAAAGCTTTGGAGTTTCTGAGTAGAGCTGATGGTCTACTACTATTCACCTTTCTTAAGAATGCTTATTTTGTAGTGTACATTTTTATTTTTATTTTCATGGTAGAACAAAGGCACATTCTCTCCATGAAAAAAGTATGGCCTGCAATAACTCATCTTCTAGCCTAGGGGTCCCCATCCCCCAGTCCGTGGACCTGCATCATTCCGCAGCATGCCAGAAACTGACCCGCACAAACAAGTGAAGCCCCATCCATGCAATGCAGTCTGCACACAAAACCATGCCCCCTCAGGTCCACGGAAAAACCTCTCTCCATAGAATCGGTCCCTGGTGCCCAAAAGGTTGGGGGGCTGCTGTTCTAGCCACTATGTCTCCATCAGAGGCTTCTTCTTTCTTCCTTGAAGAGCTTCTTCACAGCCTGGCCCTGTCCTGTGGTGTCCCTTTCTTCCATGTAAACAAAGATACAAGATACATTTTCAAAGGAAAATACCCAAGAAAATCCAGTTGCCTTTTGGAAAAAAGCATCTTTGGGATAATCATGACCTGGATGGTTGAGAATCTCCATAGACAAAGATTTGATGATATATACCTTCACAACTGATGTTGGCTTTGGGGCAAAAATGCAATAAATTATAAGTATTTAATATCATGGCTGTTCTTTAATCTATTTTTTTTTCTTTTTAAGGAAGTGGAAGGGAGTGGTGAGGGGGCTTAGTCACAACTTTGTAAAAACTAGTCATCCCATTAAAAAGATGATGCATCTCATTTCTCTAACGACTTCCAAAAATCCATTTCTATTTGTACTGGAGAACATACTGCTAATAATCATGACATGGGCAGTATTAAGAAATGTGCCAGTTATTGTTAAACCAACAATTATTCGTGGTGTGAGAATAGAGGGTTTGCGATTTAAAAAAAAAAAGAAAAACAATGTAATCAGGAATTTCTAGTCTTGGTAGGACTGAGCCAAGAGTTGTGGTAGTAATAAATATTGGGAATATATCTCTAAACAACAAAATATATGGGTGTCCTCTCATCCACCCTACAGAATTGCCTGAACATGAATGTGATAGAATAGTAAAACAGCTTCTAGAAAATATGTTACTGCTTAAAAAAAAAGCCATGCTTATTCCAAGGTGCAACAGTGGCACCTAGTAGTATGTGATCTGGAATACTGCACCATTTGAGTTGCCAGAGTAACCCAAATGATCGGGGGAGCGCGGTGTCAATAACTTCCATAGAGTACAAAGGACAGAAAGTCTGAGAGTCTTTAGCTTTGAAAAAAGATACCTATCTAAAGACATGCTTGAGGTATAAAATTATGTATAGCTTCCTCAACAGGAGAAAGTTCTTCCCTTTCTTAAAAAACATTAGGACTATGGATCATCCACTGAGGCTGAATGGAAAGGGCTTCATATAGCTTATATTTAACCTGTGGAATTCCTTAGATGGCTATTAACTTGAATGACTTTACAAGAGGGTTGGCGAAATTCATGGAGGACAGGTAATAGGTACTGGTAACTATTATCCAGCTACCTCTGGGTTAAGAAAAGATTTTTTTTTTTTAAGAGATAAAGAGAGAGGTCTTGCTCCTCCAACTGGCGAAGGGATGTAGACCTGGCCCCTGAAAGGGGAAGGAATAAGCAAACCATTAAAGGAATTGGAGGAGGTTTAGAAAAGATTACTCAGTCCTGAGAAAGAGAAAAAAAGTGAGAAAGAAACGTAAAATAACCTTCTTTGACTTGCTGTAAGATACAGTAAAGAGAAAGTGACAGGCATTCAACAGCTTTGTTAACAATAAAGTGCATTCCAGGAATTTATGTTCTGTCTGTCCTTGACCTTCCTTATCTAGGAGAACCAAAATGCTGGTTTAAGAGATGACTGGGCCTGACTGAGAAGAGCTATTCTAAAGTGAAGGTTTAATCATGCACAAGAGAATTATTACAACAGAAAATAATATTTTTATTTTTGAATAACTTTTGAGTTTGTTATGTCTTTTGCGGATGGGGGTTATGTTGGAGGTAGAGATTAAGTTTGTAGAAAAAATATGATGGCAATTAAACTGCAACATGTGATCCAATATTGATCAATAAAAAATAATGTATTTCCCATTTCCTATCATAATTCCAGCATGCGGTTGGAACTATTTTCTAACCATTTTCTTCCTTTCTGAGGAAAGTACAGTTGTGTATTCAGCCAAAACCATATCATTCATTTATAAGGAAACTTGTGAAATCCTAAGAGTCAGAAAGTCAAACAAATCTTCATAAGCACATATGAATATCCTAAAATATTCTACAATGTGGAAAGCCCTCAAACAGCCCTGTTGAGGGATTTTCAGTTTTGCGTCATAGCGCACGGCTGAGCGATTGCGGAGCTCCGCATCCCACGGCTAGTTTTGCCCTGGTAGGGGACCCTAAATGAGTCTAAATTCACCCCGGAGAAGCAACGAAGAAAGAGGAGCACCCCGATGATCGCGGAACAATGGCAGTCATCCCGCTCGATCTGGGGCAAGCCCTCTAACCAGACAGAAGAAAGATTTAGCCACACCTCGGTGACCAGCCCAAGCTACTTGCAGCCGAAGTCCAAGTCCACTAATCAGAATAACTGTGAGCAGCGTGCTTGAAACTGGGTGAGGAATTCGATCTTCTCTCTTCTATTTTGTATCTGATGTCCTGGAAAAGATTCCCAAGAAGCAAAAATCCTCCCAAAGTGAGAAGGGAGGGGACTACACCCCCACCCTCCCATAGACGGAAGCGGCGAATTAAACTCTTATGGGGAACAAAAATATATTGAAATGAGGTTAAAAATACTATAGTCTGGATAAATTTGAAAACTAAGAAAACTGTTAAAATTCCATACCTGAAAAAGTATTGATGAAATTATAAAATAACAACAACAACAACAATAATAACAACAATAACAACAACAACAACAACAACAACAACAACAACAATAACAATAATAATAATAATAATAATAATAATAATAATAATAATAATAATAATAATAATAATAATAATAATAATAATAATAATAATAATAATAATAATAATAATAATAATAATAATAATAATAATAATAATAATAACTTTGCTTTAAAAACTGGAAAATGAACAGCTATTGACACCTAGTGGAGGATTAGAGAAAACTACAGCTGTATTGACTCAGAATTTGTCAAGACGCCCAGAAATAGCAAAAAACAGCTGGGAACAAAGCATTGGGCTATCTACTACAGAGTGGAATTATATATGTTTAGAAACTGCTGACCTTCTGGGATTATAAACACACTGAGCTGCATTTTTAAGTTTAAGAACTGTTTGCAGAGAAAGAAAAACCTTGGCTTTTGATTAATCTTCTAAAGGGGAAGTTACTGGAAAGCTTTTAGGTGGTTAAACACATAATAATAATAATAATAATAATAATAATAATAATTAATAATAATAATAATAATAATAATAATAATAATAATAATAATAATAATAATAATAATAATAATAATAATAATAATAATAATAATAATAATAATAATAATAATAATAATAATAATAATAATAGTAATAGTAATAATAATAGTAATAAAGTTGGAAGGAACCTTGGAGGTCATCTAGTCCAACCCCCTGCTCAGGCAGGAAACCCTATACCATTTCAGACAAATGGCTGTCCAATCTCTTCTTAAAAACTTCCAGTGTTGGAGCATTCACCGCTTCTGGAGGCAGGTTGTTCCAACTGGTTAATTGTTAACTGTCAGGAAATTTTTTCCTTAGTTCTAGGTTGCTTCTATCCTGATTAGTTTCCTGTTTGTGTTAATCCATTGCTTATGTCCTGCTTTCAGGCGCCTTGGAAAATAGCTTCACTCCTCCTTCTTTTTGGCAGCCCCTTGAGATATTGGACGAATGTATTATGTCCCCCCTCGTCCTTCTCTTCATTAAACTAGACATACCCAATTCCAGCAACCGTTCCTTATATGCTTTAGCCTCCAGTCCCCTAATCATCTTTGTTGCTCTTCTCTGTACTCTTTCTAGTCATGTGATCACCTTTTTCAACCTTCTGACAAGCCAGGTCAATGGGGAAACCAGATTCAGTTAACAAACGTGTTACTACTGCAGCAATTCACTTAAGAACTGTGGCAAGAAAGGTTGTAAAATGGGGCAGTATTCACTTAACAACTGATTCATTTAGTAACAAAAATTTTGGGCTTAATTGTAGTCATAATTAAGGACCACCTGTGAATAAATAAAATAAAAATAATAAATATATAAAAATAAAATAGGTACGTCTTGTTAGCTGCGAGTTGTGGTTCTATCAAATGTATATATTATAGATTATTCACTGCTTCTTATCTCAAAAAGTTTATATTTGGAAAACAGCCATGGTCTTCTTCTGGTGACATAGGTGCCAGCGCTGTCTTGTTCTCAATTATTCTACTACTTTTCATAGTGTTGACGCGTTGATTTCTGATGCTCCTCATAATCCCTTTTCTGCATCTGAGATGGTCAATCAAACTATTTTTGAACATGGGTCCAGCATTCCCTCAAAATAAACCCCATCCCAAAATAGCCTGGATGATTATTTATAGATGCATAACAGTGACACAAGATGAACCAGGAAGAGTCCCTCCCAACGTACAAGCTATCCAAGATCATCTGGAAAACAGTCCTTCTGGGGGGGGGGGAATCTTTGAGCTTTGTGGTCACCTAGTAAATCTTTTGGGCTCGGCGTGTCAAAAGTTCAGAAAATGTCTAATTTCATTCTGCTGTCATGTCACCCCCCCAACCTCCCCCAAACAAAAGAGAAACAGTTCTTTACATGTTTTTTTTTTTAAGAAATACAGTCCAATCATGTTTGTGAGATTCCCAGAATCTGCTGCGTGCCATTTACCTTGAAGCAGTGCTCTTTCTCCTTGACAGGTCTGAGGCCTATCTGAGGCAGCTCCGGGTCACCCAAGGGCTTTGCTCTTAAAAATGGCATCAAAGAAGGCTCTTCTGTAACTTTTGTAGCCTCTGAAAACCGTGTGAAAGCACATCTATTCTTGAGTGATTTTCAGAAATTCTGGAAGCTGTGTGAGAAAATACCTCCATTCTTCTGTGGCTTCTGCAGCCTCTGAAAATCATGCTATATCATGCCCTGTCCTCACATGATTTTCAGAGGATCCAGAGGCCATGCAGGATCACAGCCCTCTCACACGATTCCCAGAGTCTATGTAAAGCACACTACATTCTTTTGCAATCTCCACCTACTCCAAAAACTGTGCAAGAGTGGGCTTTTGAAAATACAGGAAGTCCTCGACTTACAAACATTCAGTGACGATTCAAAGTTACAAAGGCAGTGAAAAAAAGTGATTTATGATAAGCTTTCACGCTTACGATCATTGCAGCATCCCTATAGTCACATGATCAAAATTTGGTTGCTTGGCAGCTGGTTCATATTTATGATAGTTGCAGTGTCTCAGGGTTATGTGATCACCTTTTGTGACCTTCTGACAAGCAAAGTCAATGGGAAAGCCAAATCTACTTAACAACCATGTTACTAACTTAACAACTGCAATAATTCATTTAACAACTGTGGCAAGAAAGGTCATAAAATGGGGCAAAGCTCACTTAATAACTGTTTCACTTAGCAACATAAATTTTGAGCTCAGTTGTGGCCGTAAGTCAAGGACCATCTGTAGTAATTTCAAGTGTTGCTAAACCCTGGCGTGAACCCAAAACATCATGTGTCACTTTTGACACACTTCATAGGTTCATCATCACTGACCTAGGGGAATCTTTGAAATCAACAAATCAAACAAATTGACCTTGTTTGGCCAACAAGGTCAAACTGTTGCTCATTTCATTGTCTTGCTCCATAATGTTATGAAGACAAGATAATATTACCCGCTGGTTGCTGAACTGCAGAGTGAGAGAATACTTCTTTCATTGATATTATTGAACAGTGCCAAAATATTAGTTTTACAATGATCCTCAAGAAGCATAACATTGCATTACATAACTGCTACACACAATTAAAAGGGCACTGGTTGGTAGCAGTTAGATTTTCTCTGGATCAGTGTGGGATTCCTTTTAATAATGTTCATTTCAGGAGATATAATTTGCAAATTGTAGTTGTGGGAAGTCAGCCCCTCAGAGAAGGAAATATTAAAAGGGCAGAAAAAAATATATTTCCTCAGGATCTTGAAGAGGCAGGAAAGCATGCCCAGGTTTCTTAATAGCCCCAAGTCTGCTTCCCCCAAGCAGAAACCAGCACTATAGAAATGCAGATGCAGACCATTCAGGAAAGTTGGAGCTAGAAGATTAAGAAGACAAAGACCTAACATCTGCATACCTCACCCAAACTCTAAGAGTCATTAGCCCAGCCCCAGGGAAGCAGGATATGACCTTTGGGACATAATAGGATTAAACCACACATACCAAGGCCCAGAAAAGCGCACTCAGACTCAGTTCAAAGTTCATGCCACAGGAACAGGAAACAACTCAAAACAAAAGGCTTCAGAGGCTATAAAAACCCATTCCCTACATGTGTTCCCTCTCTTTTCTGCCAGAGCCATCTTTCTGTCTGGCTCTCCTCTCCAATAAACTACAACCTTCTTCCCAAAGCAGTTGCCATGTTTATTTCCAGCTTGGATGAACCAGGATGAAGACTTTTCTTCCAACATAGTCATTCACGTTACATCTTTCAAACTGTTTTGTATATGCTCTTTATGATGCTCCATTTAAATAGAAGCCAGACGACCCTCACAAGCTTTCAAAAGTTATTATTAAAGTACATTTTAATATGACTGGTTGATATTCTAACTCAATAAATTCAGTGTTTAAAATAATGGGATTTAACTTTAATTCAATAAAATTAAATGTCACCGTAGGTAAATCAAATTAAGGAATTTTTCATCTATTGGCTGCATCTATTAACTTTTGGAATAAGATTGCTTGGATGGTACTCTCAGCCATGTAAGGAACATGCCCCAGAATAAAAAAATATTTAGCCTGATCTAGATGAAACATACTCCTGTTGGTAAAAGACACTGAATGAAGTTACCACTGATTTGGTTTGATGGATAAACATCATTTTATTTTATTTGAGGATGTGGACACTTGCTCACAGGAGAGAAGCTCTGAGACTTTGTGCATCTTGGTTGAGGGAAATTATTAGGAAACTGACTGGCTAGTGAAAATGTAAACCTTTCCTTAGATATATTATTTTCCTATTTTTCTTTTTACCATCGCAAAAATGGATTTGAAAATACTGTGGCCTTCAGTGGTCCAAATCTAAACTGGAAGCCCACTGCATGATTTAGCAGTATATTATCTAATAAACAGAATAAGTCTCCATGGCAACTGGTGATAAGCTTGGCCTAAGGCCCCAAAAACTATTCTATCAAATATCTTTATAGGATTGGCTATCGGCATTTATTTCCTAAATTAAAAATACCCCATGGTCACAACCATTGGTATTCATGCTCTGACTAACCTCACAATAGCTCTGATATCATGTGCATTTTTGATAACTATCATAAGCACAAGAAATATGTTTCAAGGGCAAATATAATTAGTGTAGTGAAGTAAACTGTAGGACAAATTAAAATTTAAAAATAATTAAACAATAATTTGTTAGAAGAGCTTTCAAACTTACCAATTTAAAATTGCTTTTGAGCAGTTTTCCCCCCATCTTTTGACATAATTATAATTATTATAACATTGATTTCTCTGTTTTCTGTTGAAGACTGATACCAAGAAAATACAATAAATATAGCAAATAACTAGGTGTATAGATGTCACTACCAGCGACATTATTTTAGCTAGAGAATTTGAACTTTGTACTAGATATGTTATAACAATTAAAGCAACCACCTAGAAACTGAGAGACTGTGAGTTCTAGTCCTGTCTTGGGCATAAAGTTGGCTGGGTGACTGTTGGCCAGTTAATAGTCCTCCCCGTACGAAGTAGGTAATGGCAAACCATTTTCAAAATCTTGTCAAGAAAACTGCAGGGATTTGGTCAAGCAGTTGCCAGAAGTCCACATTCTCAAAGGAATCCAAAAATCTTCAAATCCTGGTTCCATGTAGTTAACTAAATATATTGAAAGTACATACATTTTTGTACTAAAAATAAAATGACCAAGGCTAGTTGTATGTTGTCTAGTAAACCTAACAAGTTTGTTGAAAATTCTTTTGGCTTACCAAATAATGTAGATGTTTTTCCCCTAAGTATTATAACTTCTCTTACCAGCAAACAGTTAATTCATTTTATTTTATGTTCACTTCCTCTTCATGGGCTAATGTCCTTTATACTTTTATGAACGCGTACAAGCTATTTGCTCTATTAAAGAAGCTAAGGACATTTCTGCAGAACAGTGGGAAAGATTCAAGATGTTTCCCTGGTAAGGGCCTGATCAAAAGGCAGGCAGAAAAGTATGGGCGTACATTTGTAGTTGGAATGAGAGGGATAAATTGACCACAGTCAAATCTTGAAGCTAGAAAGATATTTTCCATGTTGACAGGGAGGAGAGATCTAGCCTATGGCCCTTTCTCTGTGAGATCTTTCCACTCCTATTTATCTATATGGGTCAATATAAAAGGGGGGAAAAGTGACATTGCCATAGGGGTATACTACAGGCCACCCAACCAATCAGAAGAAATAGATGGATTCTTTGCCAACCAGTTAACAAATGTATGTAGGAAGCATACCACAGTAGTAATGGGAGACTTCAACTACCCAGATATCAGCTGGGAGACAAACTCTGCAGCGAGCAGGAGATCAAACAGATTCCTAACCAACCTAGCCAACAACTTTATCATCCAAAAGGTAGAGGAGGGAACTAGAAGTAAAGCTATACTGCAGAGGTCCCCAACCAGGGACCGTTTCTGCGAAGAGAGGTTTTTCCGCAGACCAAAGGGGGTGTAGTTTTGTGTGCTGCCTGCATCCTGCGGATAGGGCTTTGCTTGTTTGTGCGGATCAGTTGCTGGCTTGCCGCGGCCTGGTACCAGTCCATGGACCGGGGGTTGGGGACCCCTGCTATACTGGACCTAATTCTTACAAATAGAGAAGAAGTGATAGAGGGAGTTGAAGTTGCCGGAACCTTGGGGGAAAGTGACCACTGGAATTCAATATAATGCAAACACAAGCAATAGAAAATAATTCAACCAATGTCTTAAACTTCAAAAGAGCAAGAAAATGGTAAGAGAACACCTATCCAACCTTGATGAATATAAATCACCAGGACCCGACAGATTACATCCCAGAGTTCTGAAGGAGCTGGCAGATATTATCTCAGAACCATTGCACCACATCTTTTAAAAATCCTAGAGCACCGGGGAAGTACCTGAGGATTGAAAAAGGGCTGATGTGGTTCCCATCTTCAAGAAAGGGGGGAAAAACAGACCCAGTAAACTACAGACCAATCAGTCTAACATCAATATCTGGGAAGATCCTGGAAAAGATAATCAGAAAACAGATCTGCGAACAACTAGAAGCAAATAAAGTTATAACTGATAGCCAGCACGGGTTTGTTAAAAACAGATCATGCCAAACCAATCTTATTTCATTCTTTGAGAAAGTGACCAAATTAGTAGACAAGCAAAATGCTGTGGACATAGTATACTTAGATTTCAGTAAGGCATTTGACAAAGTAGACCACAATCTACTGTTTGGTAAGCTAGTAAAAGGTGGTATAGACAACATCACCACCAGATGGATTTGTAGCTGGTTGACAAACAGTACTCAGCGAGTAGTCCTCAATGGTACTACATCCACATGGAGAAAAGTAAGCAGTGGGGTACCACAAGGCTCCGTCTTAGGCCCAGTACTCTTCAATATCTTTATCAATGACTTAGATGAGGGAATAGAAGGGGAACTCATCAAATTTGCAGATGACACTAAACTGGCAGGAATAGCCAACACCCCAGAAGAAAAGCTCAGGATTCAAAAAGATCTTGACAAAATGGAACAATGGGCCCTATCCAACAAAATGAGTTTTAATGTGGAGAAAAGCAGTTTTACATTTAGGCAGGAAAAATCAAAGATATAAGTACAGATTAGGTAAGACTTGGCTCAAAAACAGTAACTGTGAAAAGGACCTTGGAGACTTAGTGGACAATCACTTGACTATGAGCCAGCAATGTGCAGCAGCAGCCAAAAAAGCTAATACAATCCTGGGTTGCATAAACAAAGGCATAGAATCAAAATCACATGAAATATTAGTATTGCTTTATAAAACCCTAGTAACACAACACCTGGAATACCGCAACCAATTTTGGTCACCATACTACAAAAAAAATGCTGAGACCTTGGAAAAAGTTCAGAGAAGAGCAATTAAGAGACTAAAACATATGAAGAATGGCTGCAGGACTTGGATTTGGCTAGTCTAAAGAAAAGAAGAAATAGGAGTGACATGATAGCAGTATTCCAGTATTTGAGAGGCTGCCACAAAGAAGATGGGGTCAAATTATTCTCCAAAGCACCAGAGGGCAGGACAAGAAACAATGGTTGGAAACTGATCAAAGAGAGAAGCAACCTGGAATTAAGGAGAAAGTTCCTAACAGTGAGGACAATTAACCAGTGGAACAGCTTGCCTTCAGAAATCGTGGGTGCTCCATCACTGGAGGTTTTTAAGAGACTGGACAGTCACTTGTCTGAGATGGTATAGGTTCTCCTGCTTGAGCGAGGGGTAGGATTAGAAGACCTCCAAGGTCCCTTCCAGCTCTATTCTATTCTTATTGTCTAAACGAATCTACTGCGTGAGGTTCTCTGACAGCATGGGGTGCGGTATCATCTCATCCCAGGTCAACTGAGTGATCCCATTGAGTTTTGTTGTGGTGTCTGGAAGTTATAGAGACTAGATGGAGAAAAATAGGCAAGTCAGAGTGACTATGGGTTTTAGGTCTTCCTTGATTCATCCTGCTTTCCAGGTGATTTTCTCTGGCTCGTCAAATCATTTTTCATTAATAATGTATCTGATCTGTGGACCAACCTTAATGGATTCTTAAACTCATATTTAAAACTTATTTCACTGAGAAAGAAACCCAGTCAGTGAATGTAATAAAAACTTGACATTTGAAAAGTTCTTTATTTAAAAAGCAGTAAAAAGAAATCCAAAGTAATTATGATATTTGGCTCAGTATAGCTATATTATGATTGTGAGCTTAGATGGAATCCCTCAACTCCTATCTGCTTGACTCATAAGCTGACTGTAAAAACCTCAGTTCCTGTAGTTTACTCACAAGGAACAGCTGCCTGAAGTACATGTGGGTAATCTTAAAATTTCTCCTTTCTCTGGAGAGATTTCACTGGTCGTGATCCAGCATCTGACCACCAATCTTCATGGTAAATGCCATCCCTGTTCCTTCTGGGATATTTAGCTCACCATATCTGCACCAGTGGCCTCAGAAAGATCACTTTTCTGCCCTCTGGATCATCATATAACACCTCATCACCCAAGATTTTATTGTCCCCAATTCTATCAGCCTTTTAAAAAGCACTAAAGATCTTGATATGCTCCAGAGCAGAACCTGCAAGTTTGAGTTTACCTCCCCCCCCCCATAAGCATTGTAAATTTCTACCTTTTGTTAATATTGCTTTTTGTTTTTTAGTTGCCAGGAATCACATTTGTAAAATGGGTGGCAATACAAATAAAATCAGTCAATAAATACTGTTTGATAGAAATATGAGTACACGAGGAGAAAAAATGTACATGAATGCATAAACTTTTAGTTCCAAAATTACAATATCGTTTTAGATGAGGTTTCTAATAGCAAGAAATTATTGTATCTGGAAGCATTTTCTCTTCCTTTGTTCTCTTCCCTTTTACAATGCAAACAATAGATGCAAAAAAGATTCTTGTGACTTAATCAAATAAACTGTCATGGATACATGGAAGTTTATTGGATGAAAATAAATTGTTAATCTTTAACATCTAAAGGACCCTGTTGTATTTTTTACCTCTGGAAAATACAGTTCTTACCCTGAAGGGGGTATCAAAGGAGATTAGTGCTACCCTGTATGAAAAGTTAGAGATATGAGGCTATCTTTTTTTTTAAAAAGCTCATTGCAAATAACAAGAACAAGAACAACAATAACAATATCAACAATAATAATAATAATAATAATAATAATAATAATAATAATAATAATAATAATAATAATAATAATAATAATAATAATAATAATAATAATAATAATAATAATAATAATAATAATAATAATAATAATAATAATAATGTTGGGAGGAACCTTGGAAGTCATCTAGTCCAACCCCCTGCTCAGGCAGGAAACCCTATACATTTCAGACAAATGGCTGTCCAGTTGATGATTGTTCATGATTCTCTATGATGGGCAGTGTACAGCTTGTGCAAAAGAAGCTCAATGGATAACTTTCAATATACACTGTAAATGTGTATATTACAGTAGTAGACAAGATTACCTAAGGGTCATTTGTGATGTCACCTTTTGTTGTTTTACCTCTTCCTCTTTCCAGAGTCTGTTTAGATATATGTCTCTCCTTATTTTATCTATGTGTGCACAGAAAACATCAAGTATTTTATATCTGGGATGGAACAAACAGTATCAGCAAAAAGCGTTTGTTTTTTTAGCAGAACCTCTTGATATATGTACGATCTATTTCTGGCAATGTTTATGTTTCCTTCTAAAATGTTTGAACTTGGGTGTAATGTGAAAGACATCTTGAAAAGCACTACAATATTACTTATCTTTGGTTTCTTGTGTTAGCAAGCTGGTATAATTTTTTACTAGTGCTTTAGGAAACTTAGCAACAAATAGGTAATTTCTCAATTCTGAAATCTCTTCTCTCAGCTATTTCCCAGAAACAGGCTATGCACCATCAGTACAGTTTGCATATCTGGATGTTCTGCAACAGGACAGCAGGGGATATTTACTCTCTCCATTCTGGCACAAGGGAAAGTTAGCAGTCTGTCTGCCCAAAGGCCCAGAGTCTACTACAATAGTACTAAAAAGCATTGCAATCAAGGGGAGTGAGAAGAGCAATGGAGCCAGAGAGAACAAGGGAGAGGAAAGCTGATGGCAAAACCATCTGCCCAAAAGCCCTATGGAACCCAAGCATCTCAAATGACAAACCAGCTGAGCTAAAAGAGAAACTTTTGAGCACACAAAGACTATGCCAGTGTGAAAACCAATAAATATATCAGAAAGCCCTGTGTAGATAACATGCTTATCTAGAACATTTTAAAATTGTCTCAAGTGATATATGCATGTCAGACTCTTACTTTCAGGCTAACAAAATTGGTAAATGTTATCACCTGCTCTGGATCATGGAAATTGCTATGTTTTGATTACTTGCAGTTTAGCTTGCTATGAACAGAAAAGAATAATATGAAATACAAATAAAGCCAAAGCAAATGTTGTTGTTGTTAGTTGCGAAGTCGTGTCTGACCCATCGCGACCCCATGGACAATGTTCCTCCAGGTCTTCCTGTCCTCTACCATCTTCTGGAGTCCAGCAAATACATACATCTAAAATGTGTGAACAATACAATAGACAAGATAAAATATTAAGTTAGGGTAAAACCATGAAGTCACAGAATCACAATAGGATAGATTTCATAGTTTGATATCTAAGGAAACTAACTATCTAACTCAGGGGTCTTCAAAGTTGGCCCTTTTATGACTTGTGAACTTCAACTCCCAGAATTCCTCAGCCAGCCATGCTGGCTGAGGGATTCTGGGAGTTGAAGTCCACAAGTCATAAAAGGGCTAACTTCAAAGACCCCTGATCTAACTGCTTCTGGTGTGGATGAAAGAGATCGTGCCAGGTACCTTGAAATTTCCCGAAGAGACATTATCGAACTATATGTGTTATCATTTGTTCTGGTGTACCGCAGTCACATTGTGAATTCTCAGCCATTTCCCACTTAAAAAGCTTTGCCCTAGTTCTGGTATGGCCTGTCCTGATTCTATTCCGATGAATTGACCTGACTGCATTAGAGTATACTGAAGTCTACATTTGCTACAGAAGTGATGCTAAAACTGGCATTTCACCTTATATATTTCTATGGTTTTCTCTGATTAAAATAGTTTGGACACAGAAACTCTCCTGCGATTTCCCCCCCCCCTCCAAATTCTTATTCAAGTTAATGTAAGAAAGTTTGCTTTAGAAATTCTTTCTTTAGATGTTTTTTTTAATCATCTATACAACTTTGGCAAAGAATTTGTGGTCAGTTATGCTTTAAAACAATTCCATGTTGAAATGTCTACTCTCCATGTATTTACAGTACTTATATTGTCTATAGTTCTCTCCGCCCCACTAAGAATGCTTTGAAAGAATATATATTTTTTAACAATATTCAAAAATGAAATGTTTCTGTCTTTATTTTTTTAAAAAACTGAAATAACACAATGTGACTTTATAAATACATGCCAGATCTGCAGATCTGAAAATTGCCTTAGCTTGTGAGACTTTCTACGTGCCAGCTTTAATCCTGGGCTTTTCAAACACTCAGCGGGGAAAATTAGATTCAGTCTGGCAGTGTGTAATCAGTGAGTCTGCATAGCCTATGAAAAGGGCATATGGACTTAAATATCCAGATTAAATAAAGAAAAGACATGCAGCCATCTATACTGCAAATTCCAATAAATAGTGGCAATAGAGATTGTGGAGCTATTGTATATGTTAGCAGGAAATTGAGACATTATGAAAAAATAAACATTGCTTCACATTGGTTTAAGAAAGAAGTACTTCTCAGACTATCATGAAAGACTATTTTTTTTATAAATGAAAATGGCAAAAAAACCTCTAATATCGAGGTACACCGGTTTAATTGCACTTGTCTTGCTTGTAAAAAGAATGTGGTTGATATTCTTGTCACGATGTCTTAGAAGCTTATTCTGGAGTTCATTCAGAAGAGGTAATGACTGGGAAAATGACAAAGAAAACTGTTACTGACCATTAGTGAGCAATCACTCTGTCATATTGCCAAGATAATTTAGACAAATGGAGAATGGAGGTAGCTGTCTCCATGGGAAACAAGATGCTGATGTTTCAGACATTAGCAGCTTTCAAAATATCTTGCCTGTATCCTTATCTATTTGTCTTGATCTAGACAAACATACACTCACACATCAGAAATTCTAATAATGCATCATGATTCACATAGCAGAGTTACAATTTGTTTCTGGAAACACAAGTGAGGTAGTTCCAATCTATCAGCAGTTTCTACCCATTCCCTACCACATAATCCAAGGGTGTCAAACTCACAACATCATGTGACGCGACGTATCGTGACTTTTTTGCCATTGCCGGCAATGGGGTGGGCGCAGTTTCGCTATGATGCATCCAGCCCGTGGGCTGGCAGTTTGACACCCCTGACATAATCTTTTCTAGAGCGTGATGGCAAGTTAAAATGCACAAGTGGGATTAGCTCAAATATCTGACAAAACACACACACACAAACACACACACATTTTTAAATCCCTTCATTAACCATTCACATACAAGGGGAATTCTAATTCAGGTTTAAGGGTCATTGACTGTATTACTTATCACCCCATTGAACACCAGTATTGACTCAGCTAATCTAGTTGACTAAGTGATATCATGTTCCTCTCTAGTGATTCCATGTGCATCTCTTCTGAATCTGTGGTCATAGGAAGAGGACAACTATCCTAGATAGAAAAGGCTTACTGTTCTTCAATCATGGTTGCAATCTATCACTTCCAGTAGCAAGTTTTGGCGCTTGTAACGATTTCTGTGTAACAAGGAATTTCCCAGCCTTATTTATAGTGAATTAATTAAGCTAGAGTGTTTGGGGGTAATTTGTAACAATTCTGCCTGAATTTCCTTCCAGCTGAACTATGCTGCCATTTATAACATAAGCAATCAACTGACTCACACAGTGCTTTCTCTTATTGGTTATGTCTGTATTCTGATCCCTTCCTCCATACAATCTCTCACATTAATTGTGTGGAAGCACTTTTTGTTCTGCTGCTGGTTTCAATTATATACTCACGCAAACAGTTGCTGTGGAAATTAGTAACTTACTCAAGGTCAAGAAATAACAACAAACAAGGAATGCAAAACAAAATAGTCTCTTAAAAAAAAAGCTTACCTCACTGATTTTGCTTTCAATAGGACCGTGCAGAAGAATAAGCAAAACCCAGAGTTCTGAGACCAGATCAGAATTGTCAGTTAATCCAAATGTCAGAATTTGTTCATTATTATTTATTTTATTTTATCAAATTTAGCTACCATCCATCTCACTACCTTGATGACTTTGGTTGGCTTACAGCAGAATCCACACAATCATCACACAAGAACCAGAGATCAGTGGTTGACTCCAATGAATGATCATGGATCGGGGCTGCCTCTTAAATCAGGCTGTGGCTAGTTGTCTTTAATCAACAGGCACTTGTTTTTTATTTTTTTCATCCTTTCTTTATTATTTTTATGAATAGGTCAAAGAGCAAATATAATAATACCTCTTCTTCCCATTTATCCCACAACCATCCTGAGAATGATGTTGGGTTATTGCCTTACTTAACAAGGACCCCCACAGAATACCTTTGCTCTGCTTTCCCCTCTATTATCTGGGAGACTTTACATCATCCTCATCGGACTACTCCAGCTTTCAGATGTTCCCTGTGTTTGATGAGTTTCAGATGATTCTTGGCTTTGTGTTTCCAGAAGCTGGCATTCCACAGGTTCTGCTGAAGCGGCTTCTTTACATTCAGTGTCAGAGTCCTGAGCCATGACACTTCTACATCCTGCTGCACATGCAAATGCTCCTTCCTTGTAGATGTCTACATATACATGCAGGACTGGGGACCATTCCAGCCTGTTTGCTTGATTTTAGGAGGCCACTCAATTTTGAAAGGACTATACCAGGGCTCTTCAAACTCGGCCCTTTTATGACTCATGGACTTCAACTCCCAGAATTCCTCAGCCAGGCACGCTGGCTGAGAAATTCTGGGAGTTGGTCCATGAGTCATAAAAGGGTCGAGTTTGAAGAGCCCTGGACTATACTATGAAATGCTTGGCAGACAGCAGAACGGAAACGGCAGTCGGCCCTCCTGTGGCGACCCCCACAGCCGAAACAGTGAAGGGATGCGGGCGGCGGCCCTCTGCATTCCGGCAGTCTTCTCTCTGCCAATGGTTGAAGTCTGTCCACCTCTTGCTCCTCGGAGTCTTCTCCAGAGGCCTCACGCGCGGCTTCTTGGTGGACGGGGACGGCCGCTGGATGAATCTTCGTAGACCGCAAGGCCTTCACCGCGCCGCCGGCTGCTTCTTCTGCTGTAATTTTTCTTAAGGCATCTTGGAAGGTGACATCAACCTTCGCAAACAGCTTCTGCTGCACCTCGCGGCTTCGCAACCCGCACACAAGTCTATCTCGGAGCCTTTCCTCCAAATCTTGAAACGCACATGGTCGTGCGGCCTGCCTCAAGGCTGCGACAAAATCCGCAGCTGATTCTCCGGGCCGCTGGTCCCGCTGCTCGAACTGGTGCCTCCAAGCTATTACTGATAGCTTGGGTTCGAAATGCTCATGCAGCATTTTCTTGAGATCGGCATACACGATCGATTCCAACGGTGCTGGGGCGACAAGATTCTCGGCAATTACAAAAGTCTTTTGCCCACAGACACACAACAAGGTAGCTGCTTTCAGGCCGTCTTCCTGGACTCTATTTACCCGGAAATAGTTTTCAACGCGAGCTGCATACGAGCTCCAGCGTTCCGGGTGTGAAGTGTCGAATTCGCCGAGATGACCCAGCTTGAACATCTTCTTGACTGACGGCCTCGTCCACATCTCTCACCGCAAGGAAGGAGAAGGGGTCCGACGAAGCCAAGCCCACCTCCAGCGAATGCGTACTGGCAGGCGGTTGCTCCTCCTGGACGCCGCTCTTCTCTTCTCATTCAGGCCTTAGGTGAGTAGGCCTATTTACTTCTGCAGGCTTCCAACAGCAAATCCCATCCTCGTTGCCAATGTTCTGTTCGCACAGCAGACATTTGAGACGAGGCAGTTCATACAAAAGATGTCTTTTTATTTGGTACATTCACTGAACAGAAGCAAGTGAACAATGGCAACAAGCCCTTTTATACTCCCCTTGCAAGGAGATGCTCAACCAATGATTGCAGGCTATTCTCCCGCCTCGCGCATGACTCAGCAAGGCCCAGGACACAACATGTATAGTCCTACCATATTTATTAGTGAATTAAATTTAATTATTAAAAACTTCAAGATTTGATAAAATCAAGAAACATGAATTGTCAAAAATCTGCTTAAAGGGCATGGAATATTTGCTGCTTAAAACCTGATTTAACATTAAGGATCAGGAGTAACAACTGGGCAACTTCATTAATGTTGAAGACTAATTCTAATTGTTATTCCTTTTGACCCAATACATGGGGTTATTTTTTAGTACTTTTAGTCATAACTCGCCTCTAGTATTGTACATTTGTGTACATGTAGAAGCGAATTATGGCTTTGCAGTTGCCTACACATATTAAAGTTGCCAAGGTTGAGAATCACTAGGCTAGAGGTCATTACTGGAAAGTTGAGAGAAAGTTGCAAAAAAATGTTAGTGGAGGGTATCACAAAATTGATTTTGCTGTCACTGCTTTCTGATTGTGCTTGATACATTGAGTTTACAGCAAGTGCTTTTTGCAAAACAATAAAAAAATGATTTGAAGATAAATTATTATCAGAACAGCATGCAGAGATTCTCATCGATTGACAGTGGAGAGTGTCAAGCTTATGTTTATCCATTGTGCTTTAGCAATGGGCAGCCCTGGGTTTTAATGTTCTTGTATGCCAGGAAACAATATTTACAGAAGGCTCATAATACCCAAATGGCATATCCCAGATCTCTTACATGAAGCTTCCATTTTATTTCCTTACAATGAGCAGAAATTAAACATTATAAAGGTATTGTGGGAAATCAACATGGTGGCATGCTGTTTGTGTAGGGTAAGATCAATAAATAAAACTGGTTAGCACCTAAGGATAACATTAGCTGTCACCAGCTCATTTGTAATGTGGATACAATGCATGCTGATCATGCTCCTATGGGCCTGACCCACACAATGTGAGAGAGAATAAGCTCAATTTTCTGACACACCTCTTCTAGTCTAGGCAGCTGTTTTTCTTGGCCTGCGGGTTCTTTGTGGAAAGCATCAGACATTGCTACCATAGATACATCTTCCACCTGTGAGGAGGTAGAAGCTCCAGGAGCTCTACTGGAAAAATACTAAACATATTTATAGGTTATAATAAAGCAGGCTCATTACAACCCACCAGATTATGTGTTATCGTCATTTGCATTGTATTTGTGTGGAGAGTAGAACAAAGAGAGGATTAGTCATTGAAATAATACACTTTCATTGAAAGTACCTGTAATTAGCAACCATCCACTAAATGATTTCCAACTGACAATTACAATCCCAAAGACTCCTCAGTGAAAAAATAGTGTCTTGTCCAGCCTTCTTGCACATTTTAAAAAATTTAACTGTAGCATTGTTCTAAAATAAAGTATGCAAACTTGCTGCTTTATGCTCTTTGTTTAATTTATAGTTCTCCAGTTGTGAAAGGATGGGAGGTTATAATAGATCGGGGTCAGCATCATCATTTAAGCCATTGACTACTCTATCCACTGCAGGATGAAGACTTCTTTTGCATGTTTCCAACCAATATGGTCCTGAGCTTTCTTTTGCCAATGGGACCTGCAATATTTGCTGATGTCGTCAATCCATCTTGTTTTAGGTCTCTTTCGTGGACACTTTTTATCAGGTGGGATCCATTCTATGACTGGTCCACCCGCCATCAGTTCTTCTTGATATGTGACCAGCCCATTTCCCTTTCAATTATTTTTCTCTTGATGATATCATATACTTTCATTTGTTCTCTAATCCATGTGAAGGTCTTTCTATCATGTCTTCTAATGCCGATCATGTATCTTTCCATGGCTCTTTGCACCACTTGTAGCTTTTGTATCAATTGTGAGGTTAGTGTCCATGTTTCACTTGCATATGTTAGAATAGGTATCACACACTGATCAAAAACATTTTTCTTCAGGCATAGGGGGAGGTTCTTCTTGAAAATTATGCTTAGCTTGCCGAATGCCTGACAACCACATTTAACACGCTGTTTAATTTCTTTTATTGTATCACCTTTCATTGAGATCCGTTGGCTAAGGTATATGTAGTGGTCTACTACATCTAATTCTTCTCCAAATATATATTTTTTTCTTTTTTTGGTGAATTTATTAAATACAACCTGGCTCATTTTCAGATTTATTTTTAAGCCAAATAGTTCTCCTGCTTCGTGCAGTTCTTGTATGTGTCTTTGTAGCTCTTCTGGGTCTTGTGAGAACAGAACATGATCTGCAAATCTGAAGTGATTTAAATAGGCGCCATTGATTTTTATTCCATCTTTTGCCCAGTCTAGTTTGCTTCTTCAAGGCAGGTTGAGAAAAGGATAGGTGTTATTGTATCGCCTTGCAGTACACCTCATTCTATGTTGATTTTCACTTTAAGATCATTAAGGCAAATTATTGCCATTGTTTTTTCATATACTGATTTTAATAAGTTTATGTAAGCAGTGTGTATGCCTTGGTTGAGCAATGCCTTAATTATTGCTTGCTGGAATACTGAGTCAAATGCCTTTATGTAATTAATGAAAGCCATGTAGAGGCATGGTGTACTCGTTGTGCCTTTCAATGACTTGCTGAACAACCTGGATGTGATCCATTGTGCTGTAGCCATTTCTCAACCCTGCCTGTTCTTTTGGCTGTGCATCATTTAATGTTCTCAGTATTCTATTATCTTGGTGAAAACTTGTAGATGACTGAAAGAAGGCTTATTGGGTGATCAGATTGTTACTTGTTAATTCTCCAAAGATTCATCAATGAGAGAAAAATGGCCCAATTGCATATTTTGGTTCTTGTTCTATTTTTGCCTTCATTAAATGTTAAAATTTTATGCCTCAGATGTTTTTGCCTGCTAAATGTTTTTCCTATACTCAATTGACACATCTTTGTTGTGATTGTGGTATGGGTATATATTTATTTGTGGGGCAGCGCAGTAGGCTCAGCAATTAAAATGCTGGGCTTGTCAGCTGGAAAGCCGGCAGCCTAGGTTCGAGATCCGAGCACCACACAACAGGGTGAACTCCTGTCCTCATCCCACTCCTGCCAACCTAGCAGTTCGAAAGTATGCAAATGCAAATAGATAAATAGGTACCACTTCGGTGGGAAGGTAACACCGAGGTGGTTACCTCATGTTGTTTAATGATAGAGTTGAGGTAATTGGTCTTTCCTTCTTTAGCTTCCTGCTTTTCCTATAGTATTTGTTGTAGAGCACGGGTGTCAAACTCGCCGCATCACGTGACGTGTCGCGACATATCGTGACTTTTTTTGCATTGCCAGAGCTGGGGTGGACGTGGCCTCCATATGATGCAACTGGCCCATGGGCCGGCAGTTTGACACCCCTGTTGTAGAGTAAAGGTGCTCCCTTTCTTTAGGGCTAGCAAGAAAATACAATTGCATGGAATTCCACATTCCCTATGGCTTCTGTACAAAGTATTAAATGCAGGGATGATTTAGTGATATATCCTGTTGATTAAATCAAATCCATTTTTAAAATGCAATATAGTACTTATTCTTCCCAGTTCCATTACACGCAATTTTTAGATTGTTATTGTGACATTTCTTTTATATAAATATATTTAATAGTATGACTCGGTTATATCAGAAAAGAAACAGCAAGTAATTCTTGCAGACCTTTTGTACTTCACTTGAGCTTTTCTATCCATTATCAATGATGAATAATGGATTTATTTATTTATTTTATTTTTCCATTTTTCATACTGTGGTGAAATTTATCAAGATTAAATATTTTCCTGTTTCACTGGCATCTATATATTTTCTTTAAATCTTTTTCATTTGATCTTTTTCATTATATTCTCAGAAATGCAAGGTGAATCTTTTGTTATAATTATCTAGGCCAGAATGGGAAAAGATATCACTGTATGAAAATAATATAGCCTTCCCCAATCTGGTACTTACTAGAAGTGCTGTGACAGTAACCTGTAAATGTTAGATCTGTATGCACTGTCAACATTTCTGAAAAATACTAGTTTAAGGAAGATGATTGATAATTATGATTGAGTTTGGGTTAGCACAATACACTAAACTAGCATACTACACTAGACTAAAATATGGCTGGCTAGCTTGGTTTCAATATGGTATATGAATACAACTGCAAATAATAAAACCAAAGCAGGTTTAACATGGTAAGAGGTAACTCCTTCTCCCCTTGAAGAGGATCCTTCCTCAAATCCATGATACAGAGCCACCAACTTTCTATCAACTTCCCCTTACCCCCCACCCCCCAAATAAACATCAAAAAGCCTTCGAAAGCTTGCTTCTTTCTGGGCTACATCAAAATATTATTGGAGTGATGGCTGGGAAGAATTTGAATTTTGTCCAAAGCAGATTAGAGGTTTAAAATGATCTAGCAGAAGAAGACTGATCCATATCACTGCTGCAATAAATACTATTCTAAGTGTTTATTCTACACAGCTGAACACATGGGTCATTCTGCATGCATAGTTTATTTTTCCACCCAACTGGTAAGATCACTTTGATAATCCTAGTCATGAAGCAGGCTTCTTTTGTGACTATTTTTCCAGCTGCCAAAGATAAAGTGTTCACATTTAAACACCAATAACGTGCTGCTTTTCTCTAACTTTCCAGCTTTCCCATTATCACCCATCATATGTGTTTTCAACTCTCACTCTGCAGTTTTAGATAACAGTGCTCTTTAGCCCTTTGCCTGCTAGCTGTGAAAAGATTAGGGTCCTTCTCTCAATCTAACACTATGATGACCCCGTTATCTCTACCATTTGTAAATCAGTGAAGCAAGAAATAAACAGACATACCAGAAATACTAGTCTCCTGGAAAACCAATGAGAAGGAATTCCTAATCATGATTTCTTATTTTAAGCATCACCAGAGCTGTATATTTCAAACAGAAAATTTCTGCTTGTTATAGTTCTAATTAGCCACATGTGCTTGAAACCTAAGACTCTATTTACCTATTTCAATGCACTGAATTTTCACAGTTGATTTTAAGGCTCCATGGAATAAGGAAGCTGCTTTTTTAAAAAAATAAATAAGGGAATCCTCCAAAATAGTCTTACAAATTAGTATTTATTACATATTTTCCACTCATCAACCTTTTATTTTCATGCTGTACATTATCAATTATCCTGCATATTATTTTTAGAAATATAATGGCAGTTTTATTCATCTCTAGGAGAGAAATGTTGAGTTTGATATTAATGACCAATTTTATATCGCTCATATTATATGATCTGGGTTTTTCCAATCATTGGGAGAAGCAGAGAACATAGTGTAAGTACTTATCTTTGAATGCCTAGGAGATTTATGGACAACCAGTTCCCCTTAACAATCATGATCTGCCACACGTGCAGAAATCCCGTGTGGATTAACAAAATAATAGGTCTTTAAATGGCTATGGGAATACCAATTGTTTAACAGCAGTGTCATTTATCCTCATGTGACAAAGCTCAGGGACTCCATTGGTCTTGAGGGACATGAACCAATCAACAGAAATAAATATTAACTTGAATAGCTTTGGTTCATGATAGATTTATATGTGGAAAATTCAATTTAATTTGTTGTTATTAATCCTTTTCAGTCATGCCAATGTGTAACAATGGTTTCTTCAAATACAAAGCAATTTGGTCAGTTTCTGGAAAATAACTCATAAACCAAGCTCTATGCCTCTGCTGGAAGGAGGAGGGGATCCAAACAGTCAAAATGGTTGGCTGCAGCTGTGCAAGGAAGCCATGTCTCTTTGCAAATATGTATGACATTGAGATAAACATACAAAAAGGGGGAGGGCTTTGATTGCACTGCCACAATCACCTTCTTGATTTTTTGGAACCCCCCCAATAAATATTATTCTATATCACTATTAATGTAATTAAATTACAGATTTCTGATAACAGTTAATGTGACCATTATGTCACATTCTAGAAAGAGTGCAGAGAACAGCAATAAGAATGATTAGGGAGCTGGAAGCTAAAACATATGAAGAACGGCTACAGGAATTGGGTATGTCTAATTTAATAAAAAGAAGGACTAGGGGAGTCATGATGGCAGTGTTTCAGTATGAGGAGTTCTTACAAAGATGAGAGGGTCAAACTATTTTCCAAATGACCAAAAGGCAAGATGAGAAACAATGGATAACCAAGCCAAATATTCAGGTTTGGGTATTCAAACAATTATTAAGTTTTAATTCGCCATTTAGGAATTACTTCTCTAGGATGTTTAACAAGCATAGATGCAAGTGATATAATGGTTAAGGTGTGGTCTAGGCTCAAAGAAACTCAGGTTGAAGTTACCATCAGCTATAAAAACTCATTGAATGATTTTAGGCCAAACACATTTTTCCGTAAACTACTCAATGAGTAATTGCTATAGTTAAAAAAAATTGAAAGAGTGTCATGTATGCTACTTGGAGTTCGTGGATACAAATAAATATATCTAATAATTAAATTTTTAAAAATTAACTGAACTCATTTTGATTTCATTTCATGGACTAATGAACAGTTTACATTCTATAAATATGTACAAAAAGTGCTTTGATTTTCCCCCTCCCCCTGCCACACACACATTCACTATTTATTAATAAATAAATTTATGCACAATAGAAACACAATGAAAACAAGGCTTCTAGTGATTTTAAAAGTGACCGACACAGCCTATGTATTATATCTTTTAGGAACATTGCATGGAAAGAAGCAGCTGCCTCTTCATTACAACCAGAGGCATTTTGCTACAGTAATTTTTAATGTATTGCTGTTGAAAGCAGCCACTGATTGCCAGAAAATAGGAAGGAACGTGAGAAGACAATTTTAAGCCACCTTCTACTGGTATTTTTAAAACAATGACAATAGGTTAATATCAAAATGGGACCAAATGGATCAGATTATGAACACATGCAAAATGATTACAGCCTGCATCATGCTAATCTGTTAAAAGATGTACATCTGAAATCCTCACCTCCTGCAACAATTTAGGAACTAGATCTGGAGATCAGGTTGTTCACTCTGAATACTATTTTAGTAAAGCAGCAAAGTGACCGTCTCACCTTCATGAATAAACAATATTTACTTACAGGTAGTCTTCAACTTACAACCATTCATTTAGCCCACCATTTGAAGTCACAATGGCACTAAAAAAAAGTGATTTACAACCAGTCCTTGCACTTATCACCATCACAGCATCCACACAGTCTTGTGATCAAACCTTGGGTGCTTGGCAAGCAAAAATTCAAATATTCGTAAAATTGAGAACTTCTCAGGCCATACCACATCTTGCTGGCGTATGATCTGTTCATATACTTATTGATGTTACATAAATACAGAACATTTTCTATTAAGTTACAGAAATGTCTTTAAAAAGCCATTCTGAGAAAGGGGGACAAATCCTGCCTCCCCACTTATATACCAAAGAAAGTTTACTTTTCTTTCGCGCACTTTCTTCTTTTCCTGAACTGTGCTCAGTTATGCCAACAGCCTGTTCACTCCTCTTCCACGATTATCTCTCTGTTCTTCTACATGGTGCTAAGAAGAACATTTATAAGGGGTGGGGGAGAGGTATTTTTAGGCAACTTTTCATGATACAGATTTATTGTTACTGGCTATACTTGGTAAACTTATGAAGCAGCTACAAAAGGGAATATTTGATTGATTAAATTTAATTAATTGCCATCTTGATTGGGTCATTTATGTGATTTTTCCCTAAATGAACAGAGAAGAAAATAAATCTACATTTTCAGTTGAATATCTTCAGAAAATCCTCTAGGGATTAAGGATATAGGGAAAAGTTCAGCACAGTACTATGACCTTGGCCTATAAAAGCCTCAGATTTGCATAGTACAGGGTTGGCAAGGTGGAAACAGCTCTGATGAAATTGGAATCATTCCAGGCAAATAGAATTAATATAAGTATACAGGTATACATGGTTTAAAGCAGCTTTTCTAAATCTGGTATCCTATTAGACAATGTACCTTGTCCTCCTGCCTTGTGAACATGATGGAAATTGGTATACAAGACACCTAGGAGGTATAAAAAATTACAACCAAATTTCCTTAGAAGTTATTTTGTCCTGTTAAAGAAAAAATGTAAGCAATAGGATCTAATTTGGACTGGACTGGACTGGACTGGACTGGGATGGGATAGACTAGACTACATTAGACTTCTTTATCTGCCAAGTGTGATCTGACACAAGGAATTTGTTTCCGGTGCATAAGCTCACAGTGTACATATAAACAGGAAGTCATAGGTCATAATCATAATTACAATCATTAATCATAATTTACAAACAACAATTGATAAATCATAAGAAACCAATAGGAGAAGATAATAGGAAAGATGAGAAGATAAGAAAAGATGAGAAATCTGGGAATTAAGTGCTCAGCAAAGTGATAGCACAGGGGAAAAAACTATATGTCTGATTTTTTGGCATGCAATGGTCTATAGCGGCATCCTGAGGTGACAAATTGAAATAGATTATGTCCAGGAGGGGGTCTGTAGATATTTTCTCAGCCCTCTTTCTGGTTCGTGAAGTATACAGATCCTCAATGGAAGGCAGGTTGATTGTGATTGTTTTTTCTGCAGTCTTAACTATTCGTTGAAGTCTGTACATGCTGTTTGGTTGCTGTGCCAAACCCAACAGTTATACAGGTGTAAATGACAGATTCAATAACTCCTCTGTAAAACTGTATCAACAGATCCTTGGGCAATCTGAGCTATCTGAGTTGACGGAGGAAGAATATTCTTTGTTGTGCCTTTTTAATGATGGTTCTAATGTTAAGTATCCATTTCAAGTCCAAAATAATAGAACTTAGAAACTTGAAGGTCTCTACTGTTGCCTAATATTGTAAGAAGTGGTAGAATAGGAGAGCTTCTTCTAAAATCTATTATCATCTCTAGTTTTAAGAGTATTCAGTGCCAGATTGTTCTGGCTACAACACAGGGCCAGTTGATCCACCTCTTGTCAATATTCAGACTCATCATCATCTCGTATGAGACCAATGACTCTTATATCATCTGCAAACTTCAGTACCTTAATAGAGGGATCCTTCAAGAAGCAGTCATTGCTATAGAGAGAGAAGAGTAATGGAGAGAGCACACAGCCCTGGGGGGTTCCCAGTGCTAATTGAACATGTGTTCAATGTGATTTCCCCTAACTTCACCTGCTGCTTCCTATTCATTAGAAAGCTTATGGGTCATCTACAACTGTGGTCAGGCACAGCTAGGAGTCAGTTTAGAGAGGAAGATTTCAGGAATGATGGTATTGAATGCTGAGCTGAAATCTACAAAAAGGACCCTTACATATTTAGCACATATAAAGGCAGATACAGTAGTTTTGGTATTTATCCTTAATCCCTTGATATTTCACTCAATCCCAAAATCACTCCCTCTACCACATTTTCAAATCCTCCCACAACAACCAATTTGTCTGATTATCTTTACCACTTTGATTACTAGTTATTTCATCCAGTAAAAGAGAAGAGGCTTGAACTCTGAAGTTCTTGGTGCTCTCTGAGTTTGGGTATTTCCTTACAGATGTTTTGTTACCCAACTAGATAACATCAGTGCTGTTACCCACAGTAGTTGGGCAATGAAAACATCTGCAATCATCTTTCTGATCAACCCCCTTCAATGCTCCTGCATATATATTTGGAAACAAAAGTATTTTGTCTGTCTGTCTGTCTGTCTGTCTGTCTGTCTGTCTGTCTGTCTGGGCTCCAAGCCTGTTTTCCATTGACCGCGGGCGAAACAGCCACTGGGGAATCGGAACTTTAGTCGGCTTACCAGTACGAGCATTCCCGTGCGACTCCTGCCGATCACAAGGTCATTAGGGACTGACTGATTCGGCAACACGTGTCAAGCATTGTGGCCCGCGTGCCAAGACCATGTGCAAGGGAGCGAACTTAAGTTGCCAGATCTGATCCCGTTCCATCTGCCCTGCAAGAAGGTGAGGGAGAAACCTCTTGTGAGGTAAGCCTCCCTCCCGATTCCCACATACGAAGTAAGCGTAGGGATGGAGCGTGTACCACAATAAAGGGGCAGGTGTTTTAAAGCAGAGCGGGTCTTAAGATGTAGCTTAGGGCCAGCGGAGGAAAACGGATAAGATAATGTGTGCTAAGATAACGTGTGTGGAAGAGAGAAATGTGCAAAAACGGCGACAGGTAACCTGTTGCTGACTGAACAAAACTTTTTGAAATTACAGGTTTTCATGCAGGATTATGGATGGGTGAGTGGGAAGAGGGAAAGATGATAAACGCTATTTCTCCAGTTAGACCTTCCGAGAAAGAAATCTGCGTGGCTGCACATGCAAGGCACGTTTCCAAGGGAATCCATTTTAAACTTGCTGTTCGGTTTTTATGGATTTGTGCAGCAAGCGTCTGGTGCAGATTTGTTCCGAAAATCTTGCTGGACTGATACCTGTTCCCTAGTAAAGTGAATGATGTGTAACCATAACTTGCAATCATGCAGTAAATAGGACATAATTTAAATTGAGCATTCTTAACCCTGAACTAATTTGGAGAGATTGTGACAGAAAGAGATCAGTGGGATATGAAGCAAATATTTAATATTAACAGCAAATCTTATATTGAAGTTAAGATGGATGTACGTTTTTAAAGGATTGGTTGAGTAGAACAGGGGTCCCCAACCCCCGGTCCATGGACCGGTACCAGGCTGCGGCATGCCAGCAACCGGCCCGCACAAACAAGCAAAGGCCCATCCGTGGGATGCAGGCAGCACACAAAATCACGCCCCCTCCGGTCAACGGAAAAATCTCTCTCCACATAACCGGTCCCTGGTGCCCAAAAGGTTGGGGACCTCTGGAGTAGAATATCTTTTTAATATCTTTTAAAAAGCTGATTTTAATAGATCAGTGATAAAAACTTCATAATTTAATCACTTTATCTTCTTTTTCCTTTATATAGCTTGCAATACTATTTGAACTGGACACACATCACTGCCCAGTGATTGACTTGTTTTTGGAGTCTGTCACTAGCAGATGTTAATATTCACTTGCAATAAAAACAATTAAAATGTGCTAAAATGTTTGAATCCTGTTTGCTCTTTATAACACTGATCTGATGCGCAGTTAAAAATGATTCTTTATATCTATTTTTTTAGTTGCGTACCATTAAGATGAAAAGGAACTGGATTCATTCATGAATTGCAAATGTCTTCCACTTCCATATGAATATTCAGTCCTTAAATGCACCTATGATCTATTTTATATTTTGCATATTCTATTTATATCCAAACTCTTAGTCTTATAAAGTTACTTTTTTGCAGTTTTTCTAGCCAAGTATGAGCCATCTCCTCTACCAGTTAAAACACATCTGGATTCTGGACTTGTTTAATTAAAAAAATAATGCCAAATGGGAGTGAGGTTTCCCCCCCCCCCTTTCATGGGTTGTATCATGAAAGTAAAGCGAGATGAAAAGTTTTGTTCTTGTCAGGTTACTCCCCTGAACAAATTCTTTGGCATCCATAGCCCCCTTTTTAGAACATTTCTCATGATTTGCATGTTCTTATTATAGCCATGTTCTTAATATAGATATCTTTTTTATATATATTGCAGATAGGCTAGGAACAATCTGAAGTTAAGACAAACTAATTTGCCCCAAACCACTTAATGAGCTGAACTGAACTGAATATTGCTAAACTATGTGGAACAATGCTACCTTGACACTATCTTGCTGATTAACAAAACTTTAGTTATTTGAGGCAAAACTTAATTCCTTTAGGATTTTTTTTTTTAAAGATGATGAACATCGTATTTTTTAAACTACAAAGATGCCCAAGTATCTTCAGCTACAATTATTTTTTTCTCCTTGCATTGTTATCAGAAGAAAAACCACTTCCATGATGTTAGAATTGTTGACATTGATTTTTGTAAAGGATAGTGGACTGAAGTATTGGCTGGATCAGATATCCCCAATGTTGATGCCATCCAGATGTATAAACTGTAATTCCTAGTATTGTCAGCATTATATAGAATGGCTTGGCTGATGTTGGGAACTATAATCCATGCACCTGTAGGGTGTTAAATCTGGGGAAAGCTAAGAAAGATATTAAGGTATCATGTTTTTGCCATTTATAAATTTAAAAAACGGAATAGGCACTGAGTAAGCAGAAGCTCATATAATTTATCACATGATACAAGAAGATGATAGATCAAGAAAGAACTTATGTTTTCAAAATTGAGGGAAATACAAAGATGACAGGTGGATGCGATCAAACAGATCATTGTGATGTCTTTTGAAGAGCTATAGATTATTGCCAAGTACAATACACAATAATAGGTGCTTATATATACAGTTGCTAGGGATCAGACTTCATGACAACCAATTAACAAGAAATAGAAATCATATTTCATGATTGAGGGCATCCCAGTTAGAAAAAGGAAGGCACAGAAATGAAAGAAAGATTATCAAGCAGAATGCAAATTTGTTAATAGCATGGACAGTTTGGGGTTTCAGGGTTTAGTGACTAGGAAACAGATTTCATGGTTTTCACCAGCAACTGTAAATGGCATCTTCAGAGACCAAGTAGTCTGCTATGCAAATCATAGTCAAAGTAAGCGAGGACTGACTGGGCCTCTGTCTTTATAGCCAGGTGTCTAGGCTTATTTGGTCTTTGACTGAGCTGGCTTCTGATTCCTGAGGGTTGGTTAGAGATCATGGTCACTAAATCCTGAACCCAACTTTGCCCAGTTTTAGTCCCACTTTAAACATAAAAACAGCTGGGTGACACTGAGCCAGTCAGAGGAATAAGAAGGAATACTGTTTATGCCTTGAACTATATATGAAAAAAAGGCAGGATAAAAATCTTTAAAAAGGCTACACTGTTGTTTATGGTATCTCAGTACTAACAGGTTCATTTTATTTTCAGGATTCGTTGTTTAAGATGCTGTCCTTAACAGATACCAGAGACATTGTACTTGACAGCTTTCCTTCAAATACTTGGCAGATAATTAAAACAATTGGCAAAGGAACATAAAGCAAGTTTTCAAGGAATTCAAAAAGAAAAAAATAAGGCAGCACTCAAGATCTTGGATCCTGTTCATGTAAGTTTCTTTGAAGTGAATAACTAATTTAAACTTGTTAACAATCTCAGACCAAGCACCTTATGAATTAGCATTACAATATATGAACCTATTAATGGAATTTCACTCATTTGGAAAGGTCCAGTTCTTTCGTCTGATAGAAGAATGCTTTCACACAAAATATGTTTTCACACAAAATAATGAAATAATTACAAAAAGAAAGAATAACAAAATAGCAGTTATTTGTAGCAAAGAGGGACAAGGTTTTTTGCACCAAGCTGCAACTGAATTGTGCTATGAAGCAGATAAATATCTGGTGTACATAACCTGGTCATAATAAATAGTAGTATTCACAAGAGACAGTAGTTTGTATCCCATAGCATTGTACCTGGACACTTGATTAGGACTCTACTGTACAGTTCATGTGGATTCTAAACTACATGAATGGGGAGATGCAGGCTGTTGTGTCCTGGGCCTTGCTGAGTCATTCAGCAAGCTCAGGAACTCTGCAGACGGCTGCAGAGACCTGGGCAGACCACGTGTCTGCCCGGGACCCAGACAGGCTGTCTCCAGCCTCGTGCGCATGCGCGAGGCGGGAGAATAGCCTGCCATCATTGGTTGAGCATCCCCTTGCAAGGGGAGTATAAAAGGGCTTGTTGCCATTGTTCGCTTGCTTCTGTTCAGTGAATGTACCGAATAAAGAAACATCTTTTGGACCAACTGCCTCGTCTCCATGTCTGCTGTGCGAACAGAACACAGCCCACATCAGTTATACAGGCTCTATTTTGGGGGGTTACGGCTGCACATGATCTTTGAATAACATGATGAGGGTTTCTCAAAATAGATGGGCCAGCACAAAGAAATGGGCAAGAACAGGATGAAAGCTAAATAATTGATGGCATAATTAATAGGATTACTCTGTAATCTATTTAATTAGATCCTCCTTAAAAATTATAGACCATAAATTTTGAAGAGGTGTGGTCAAACTTTACATGGGCACACAGCCATAGGAACATAGACTATGAACATGGAGCTAATAGTATTGAATGGTAGATTAAAAGGATTAGAAAAATATATCCTTGTTTTCTTATTTTATTGCATAGATGCCTCATGTATGTGGAACAATCATACAGGTATAGAATCCCATAAGGCTTAGCTTTCTGTGAAACCTTAAGTTTTATAAATAGCCTCCTTTAATTCTAGGTTTTGTAACTTTCTTCATTGCTTCTTCTAAGTTTGTTGTGTCATCTATAAATCTCCCATAGTAATTTGATCACCATGAATGCTGTTCCTTTGTTTTGTTCAAATTCATCTGTTTGCAGAAATTACTTGTTTCCTTTTATTTAAACTGAAGGGACTGTGAGTAGCTGCAGGGGGAGCCATTGCAATAAACAAACAAACAAAAAAAAGGCTTTAAACATTTCTATGTTTCTTTGGAAATCCAGTGCTGGGAAGACTTGACAGGTAAAGAGGTCATTTATTCCAAAATCCATATTAGGCAATATCTTTGCTACCTCAGGATCCCAAATAGTGTGCAATATTTTTTGGTTGGTCAAAAGAAAGAAAGAAGAAAGATAGACGAAAAAATACAGTTTGATGCAGTCTAGATTTATTTACAGTTTTGAGTGGAATTACGAATAAGGCATCAATCTAGGGTGATTCAGAAGGTTAAGGATTCAAGTCACACCAAAAATTCTCCCAGAGCCTTCTGGAATGAATAATTAATTCTTTGGTTGTGAAAACATAACTTCAGGTTGCTATATTAAATACTTATTGTTTTCATACTATTGAATCCTGAAGTTGCATTTTTGGCAAGCATTTCTCTACCTGGTGGTGGCAGGACTGGGAAAATAACTTGTTCTTGCCTTTTTTTCAGATTAGGAACATAACTTTGTTCTCATTTTCTGTACAGCAGAAATTGATTAGTAGCTTTCATCTCCATGAACTTGTCTGTCTCTTATACAAAGAACAGAAAAAAATGTCTACATCACCCCTGACCTTCCACATACACCCCTGTGTTTCCTTCTCTTCTTCTGTGGGTGGGCAGTTTCTGTGCAGTGACAGTGACAAATATTGGATTATAGAGCCCTTTCCAACCACAAGCCTTTTGTAAATATGGCACTGTGTTGGAACAAAATAAAAAGGCAAAAAGAATGACATTGCCATAGGTGTCCAGGCCACCCAACCAAGCAGAAGAAATAGATGAACTTTTTGCTAACCAGTTAATTATTGTATGTAGAAACACACCACAATAGTAATAGGGGACTTTAACTACCCTGACATCAACTGGGAAACAAATTCTGCATCAACTGGGAGATCAAACAGGTTTCTTACAAGCCTAGCTGACAACTTAAGTCATCCAAAAGGTGGAGGTGGGAACTAGAGGGTCCGCTATACTGGACTTAATTCTTACTAACAGAGATGAAATGATAGAAGGCATTGAAGTTGCAGGAATTTGGGGAGGAAGCGACCACATTATATTGGAATTCAATAAAATGCAGACACAAGCAATAGAACAAAATCAAGCTAGTGTCTTAGACTTTAAAAGAGCTCATTTCAACAAACTAGAGAGAGCTTAGGAAGGATTCCACGGATGGAAATCTGAAAGGGGAAAACAACTCAAGAAGCTTGGGAAACTCTAAAAAGTATGATTATAAAAGCCCAGTCTACCACTGAAAAATATGATTATCCATAAGATATTAGAATGTGCCGAGATGTATAAGCTTACGCTAGAAATGAAAGGCAAGGAAGAAACAGAATTTTATGAGGTGTGGGATAAGTGGTATAATTGGTTAGAACAGAGAAACAAAATGTATAGCAATAAATGTAAATAACTGTAAGAGATACATGACACAGTACTGTTAAAAAAAAGATGTTTATCGTTTTGTAAATTGGAAAAATGAAAAATAAAATTTAAAAAAAACCCAAAAACAAACCAGCATGGTTGCACAAAGAACTCTATGATAACCTGAAAGACAAAACGAATAAGTATAAAAAATGGAAAGAGGGACACGTAATTAAGGCAGAATACCAACATATAGCCTGAATCTACAAAATGAAGTCAGGAAAGCTAAGACTCAGAAAGAACTAAGATTGCAACAAATGTCAAAAATAATTTAAAATCTTTCTTTCAACATATAAAAAAACAAGAAACAAGGAAACAATCAGTCCACTAATGGGAGAAAATGGCAAGGAAGTGATGGGCAACAGGGAGAAAGCACAGCTGCTTAATTCTTCCTTTTCATCTGTCTTCACGCAAAAACAAATAGCTAGCCTATCAAAAACAGCTGTAAAAGTCAGACAAATTAAAATAGACAACAAAATGGTAAGAGAACACCTGTCCACTCTAGACAGATTCAAATCACCAGATCCTAATGGATTATATTCCAGAGTTCTGAAGAAGCTGGCAGACATAATTTTGGAACCATTGAACCATATCCAAAGAATCTGGAGCACTGGGAAACTACCAGAGGACTGGAAAAGAGTTGATGTGGTTCCCATCTTCAAAAAAGGAGAGAAAAAACAGATCCAGAAAACTAAAGACCAGTCAGCCTGAAATCAATACCTGGGAATATCCTGGAAAAGATAATCAAGCAACAGGTCTGTGAACATTTACAGACAAATAAAGTTATAACCAGAAGACAAAGTGGATTCGTCAAAAACAGATCATGCCAAACAAATCTTATTTCATTCTTTGACAAAGTGATTAAATTAGTGGACCAATGAAATGCTGCAGACAGAGTATGCTTGTATTTCAGTAAGGTATTTGTCAAATAGATCACTACCTACTTCTTGGTAAACTAGAAAACTGTGGGATAGACAGCATCATCTCTAGATTGATTTGTAACTGGTAACAAATCGCACTCAAAATGTGGTCCTTAATGGAACTATACCTATATGGAGGGAAGTAAGCACTCGGGTACCCCAGGTTCTATTTCATGAACGATTTAAATGAGGAAATAGAAGGGAACCTCATCCCATTTGCAAATGATACCAAGCTGGCAGGAATAGCCAACAACCCACAAGATAGGCACAAGATCCAGATGGATCTCAACAGATTTGAACACTGACCCCTATCTAATAAAATCTAACGAAGGGAAAAGTAAGGTTTTACTCTTAGGCAAGAAAAACCTAATGTACAGGTACAGATTGGGTGAAACTAGGCTCAACAGCAGTAACTGTGAGAAGGATCTTGGTATCCTAGTGGACAGTAACTTAAATATGAGCCAGCAGTGTGCTGCAGCCTCCAAAAAAACTAATGCATTCCTAGGGTGCATTAACAGAGGGATAGAATCAAGATCAGGTTAATATTGTTTTATAATGCCTTGGTAAGACCGCACTTGGAATACTATATCCAGTTTTAGTCACCATATTATAAAAAAGATGGAGAGATTCTGGAAAGAGTGCAGAAAAGAGCAACAAAGATGATTAGGAGGCTAGAGGCTAAAACATATGAAGAAAGGTTGAAAGAATTGGGTTTGTCTAATCTAGTGAAAAGAAGCGCTAGAGGCGATATGATAGCAATGTTCCAATATTTGAGGGGGTTGCCACAAAGAAGAGGGGGTCAACCTGTTCTGTTTCAGCCGAAGAGACATCGGGGCGAGGCAGGAGTAACAAACACAAGTCTTTATTGAGATCACGAACAGAACAGAAGACAAAATGGCGCCAAGGCCTTTTATAGCCCCTTGCAAGGGACAGCATCAACCAATCAATGCAAGGCTAGTCTCCCGCCTTGCGCATGCGCACAAGGCTGGAGACAGCCTGTCTGGTCCTGGGCAACCATGTGGATTGCCCAGGCCTTCTGCAGCCTCCTGAGCCTGCTGAGTCATTCAGCAGTCCCAGGACATAACACAACCTATTTTCCAAAGCACCAAAAGGCAAGATGAGAAACAATGGATGGAAAATAATCAAGCAGAAAAGCAACCTAGAACTAAGAAGAAATTTCCTAACAATGAGAAAAGTTAACAGCTGGAATGGCTTGTCTTTGAAAATTATGGGTGCTCAATCACTGAAAGCTTTTAAGAAGAAACTGGACAGCCATTTGTCTGAAATGGTATAGGGTCTCCTGCTTGAGCAGGGGGTTGAACTAGGTGATCTCCAATATTCCTTCCAATTCTATTATTCCTTTATCCAAGTGATATCATAGGCTTTCTGCAAACTAAGTGGATTAATTTTGGCCTAACTGTTACTCTAGATAGCTTTGCAGTGAACTCTCTGGAGCTGTAGGATAAGTGATTTTTTTATAGACAAGAACTTCCACCTCCAGCCTTTTGGATCACATCATCCCTTCTAAATCCAAGACTTAAGAGAGCCTTATCACCATCACCCACCTTTTGGAAAAGGAATGGCTTTCTTGCTCTCTCTTCAAAATCACTAAGGTTATTTTGTCTTTACAATGGAAGCAAATGTAACGGGAAAATAATGAAGAGGGGTAGGTGGGAGATGCAACACCAGGTTTTGCATTCCATTCCCAGCTTGCTGGATACCCTTTCTGTCCTTCTTCCTCATCCTCAATCAGACCAAAGAAGCAAACGTAAATCTCTTTATGAAGCCTCACGAGGATGCTTAAGGAGGGTGGTTAGCCAAACCTATGGCTGTGCAGAAGTGTCCAAAATCAGGAGTCCCCAATCCTGGGCCATGGCCCACTACCATTGAGCTGTTTGGAACTAGGCCCAGAAGTAGTTGGTGAGCATGCATGCAGGCGCACACTCATTTGCACGAGCAATGGGTGAGCACATGCCCGCAAGCACTATTTGCATGCATGGCAGGCACGCATGGCCACCACCAATGCAAGTGGAGCTGCGTGCATACACGCCCTCTTGCCCTCCCCACCGGTCTGCAAAGCTGGAAAGATTGAGGAACTGTCCTAAGTGATGTTAAACCACAGGTTTTGATCTCTATAAACTTTGAGTTGCATGGTCTTTTATATAGGGGATGCCATTTTAGATACAATGACATACTTCTGAATAATAGTAATAAAGGAATGATATATAGTGATTTACTGTTGAATACTAGTTTCTAAATTTTTTCTTGCAAAAGCATTTGAAGTTAATTAATAATGCTAACCAAATAGTGCTAATCCCCAAAAATAATAATCCTAGAGGCTTATTGTGATCCAGTAGACAGAATGTTTGTTCATTTAAATCTTTGAAATGTTACTAAATTATATTATTTGACATTGATCTTTACAAAGTTCATATAATACACTTGCATTTCATTTACATTTCATTCCTCCAGAGAAATATGTAAATATTTACATTTAACTGCAGTTTCCTCATTAGGTTTGCCCTTTATCAGTTCTGAGCTTTGTTTTATTGAAATAAGCAAAACAATTCTTCCATGAAGAATTAACAACAGACTACTTTTGAATAGTCTTTGGTGTAGGAATATCAATATTTGTCTGGATGAAATTTCTCTTCAGGTCTCACAAAGCAATTTAATGCAATTCAAGTATTGTAGATTTCTAGAACTCATGGTTGTAGAGTAAAAATGGTTGCAAAGTAAAAAATATGATTTATATTATTGTTTAAATATTAATATGAAATGATTATTGGCTGTAATTTATTTATATGTAAGAATATACTGGTTTCAGTTGCGGTTTTTATTTTCAATCTCTTCCCCAGTACATTACATTATATTCTAAAGGGAGATCATCTTTTTTTCCAACCTATAGGTGATGGGATATGTTAAGCATTACCTTCTGGCTCTGTAGATATTTGTTAACAGTACTGTTATGTCCTGGGCCTTGCTGAGTCATTCAGCAAGGCTCAGGAATGCTGCAGGAAGGCTGCAGAGACCCGGACAGACCATGTGTTTGCCCGGGAACCAGACAGGCTGTCTCCGGCCTTGCGCGCATGCGCAAGGCGGGAGAATGGCCTGCAATGATTGGCTGTGCATCCCCTTGCAAGGGGAGTATAAAAGGCCAATGGCCATTGTGTTCTTGCTTCTGTTCTGTTCAGACTTCAACAGTCAGCGGAGAGAAGACTGCAAGAACGCAGAGGGAAGATGCCTGCATCCCTTCGGTGTTTCGGCTGTGGGGGTCGCCACAGGAGAGCCGACTGCCGTTTTCGTTCTGCTGTTTGCCAGGCATGTGGCAGGCAAGGCCACATCGCATCAGCCTGCTTGGGTCGCCAGAAAAACAGGTCCCCCAAAGAGTTGCCTCTGAAAGGTACCAAGGTCCCCAGCCAACACAGGGTGGGTTTCTGCGCGTCCCATAGGGGGGTATTCAAAACTAGGATTCACCGGCCCCTTAAGAAAAAGCTTCGCGTTGATGTAAGAGTGCAGGGAGTTCCCCTGGCTATGGAGCTGGACACAGGGTCCACTCTTTCTATTATTTCTGCAGACACCTTTAAAAAGGTTTGTTCCAGGAGCGGCTCACGAGTCAAACTCAGGCCCTCCAATCTCATCCTCACTGACTTTCAGAATTCACGAGTCAGTGTGACGGGGGAGGCCACGCTTAGAGTACAGCGTAAGGAATTTGATGGGTTGTTAGATGTGGTGGTAGTTGGGGGTGATCGCACGAGTCTTATCGGACTTGACTGGTTCGAGGCACTTGGGATCCAAGTGACTGGTCTTAATCATCTACAAACTGCCAGCCTTGCAGGAGTCTGTAAGGAGTTTGCTGATGTGTTCAGCCCAGAGCTTGGCTCATACAAGGGGCCTCCCATTGCTTTAAGGTTAGATCCAGCCATCACACCCATCAGGGTTAAATCAAGGAGGGTGCCTTTTGCCCTCAAAAGTAAAATAGATGCTGAGTTGGACAAACTGCTCCAACAAGGCATTCTAGAACCTGTGGATTCTAGTCCATGGGAAACCCCCATAGTGACACCATTAAAAGCCAATGGTGAAGTCCGAATTTGTGCGGACTATAAATGCACTCTAAACAAAGCCTTGCAGCAGCATGCATATCCAGTGCCTGTGGTGAGCCACATTCTGGCCTCACTGAAAGGGGGAAAGGTCTTTGCTAAGCTTGATTTAGCTCAGGCCTACCAACAGTTACCTGTTGATGAGGCAACAGCTGAGGCCCAAACTATAGTTACTCACAGAGGGGCTTTTAAAGTAAAAAGGCTGCAATTTGGGGTCAATGTAGCCCCTGGCATTTTCCAAGGGGTGATGGAGCGAACGCTCCATGGTATTCCTGGGGTCTGCCCTTATTTCGATGACGTCCTCATTGCAGGAGAGTCATCTGGGAACTTGGCTGAAAGGCTGAGAGCTGTCTTGCTGCGGTTCTGCCAAGCTGGGCTGAAGTTACAGCAAGACAAATGTAAAATTGGTGTAACATCCACCGAATTTCTAGGGTTTCATATTGATGCTGAAGGCATCCACTCTGCAGAGTCTAAATTCCAGGCCATTCAACTGGCCCCTAGTCCCCAGTCAAAAGCTGAACTCCAGGCTTTTCTGGGTCTACTTAATTTTTATCATTCATTTCTCCCCCACAAGGCTGCAGTGGTTGAGCCGTTACACCGGCTCTTGGACAAGCAGACTCCATGGACATGGACAAAGGTCCATGAAAAGGCTTTCAAAGAAGTCAAGGCTTTGCTATCTTCAAATGCGGTACTGACGCATTTCAATGAGCAATTGCCTGTGTGCATCGCATGTGATGCCTCTCCTTATGGGGTAGGAGCAGTGTTAAGTCATCTCAAGGCTGATGGGACTCAGGTCCCTGTGGCCTACTACTCTAGAACTCTCTCATCTGCAGAGCATAATTACGCGCAGATTGACAGAGAAGCCTTGGCAATAATCTCAGGCATCAAGAAATTTCATGAATTCTTGTATGGCCGCCATTTCATGGTCTACACTGACCACAAGCCTTTGCTGGGTTTGTTTACAACAAACAAACAAATCCCACACATCATCTCCCCCAGAATGCTGAGATGGTCAATTTTCTTCTCAGCTTATGACTACACCCTGGTTCACAAACCAGGGACAGAGATGGGCCACGCTGATGGCCTTAGTAGATTACCTCTAAAGCAAATAGAGGCAGACCCTGCTCCTGCTGTACACATTCTTTCCATTCAGGAATTGCCTGAATCTCCCCTCAATGCTAGGGATGTGGCTGCTGAAACTGCCATTGATCACACGCTTGCACGCGTGCTGACATGGGTGTTGTCAGGGTGGCCTGACATGTGTCCTGGTACAGAGTTCCAAAGTTTCTGGTGTAGGAAACATGAATTTTCTACTTTCAAGGGGTGTATCCTGTGGGGTAGCAGGGTAGTCATCCCGGCCTCATTGAGGACTAGAGTCTTGCTCTCTCTGCATGAGCGACATCCGGGAATTGTGAGATGAAGGCGCTTGCGCGTAGCCATCTTTGGTGGCCTGGACTCGATAAGGACATCGAGGCCCAGGTTCAGGGGTGCCAAGTGTGCCAACAGTCACGGCTTGAGATGCCCCAGGCCCCTGTACATAGGTGGGAGGAGACACTCACTCCATGGTCACGCGTACACATTGACTATGCTGGGCCCTTTCAGGGGCAATTCTTCCTTCTCCTCATGGATAGCCATTCCAAGTGGCTAGAGGTCATTCCTGTATCCTCCACTACTACTGCCAGGACCATCCAGGTGCTCAGAGGAATCTTCACTTCCCATGGTCTTCCTGATGTCCTTGTTTCAGACAATGGTCCCCAATTTACCTCTTCTGAGTTTCAGGCTTTTCTTCAAGCCAACATGATCCGGCATGCTACGTCTGCTCCTTTTCACCCTGCCACCAACGGTCAGGCTGAATGCATGGTGCATACCACCAAGGAAGCATTAAAGAGAATCACTCAAGGACCCTGGCATCACAGGTTAGCCAATTTTCTCCTTGCACACCGCACCACACCTTGCACAGCTACAGGGAAGAGCCCAGCTGAACTCCGCTGGGGTCGCAGACTCATCACTAAGCTGGACAGATTGCACCCAGACCAGGTGGCTTCACAGATGTCACAACCGCGGGCACCTAGGAGACTCCAAGTGGGTGATCCGGTATGGGCCAGAAACTATGGGCATGGACATATCTGGGTACCTGCTGTGGTATGCAAGGTCTCTGGGCCACTGTCCTACGAAGTGGCCTTGGAGGATGGTCGTGTGCTTAGACGCCACATTGACCAAGTGCGCTGGAGGCTTCCTGGCCATGTTTCCGATCCTGGCTCTGCTCTCGGGGGGGAGGGGGACCCCAATTACGATTGTGGACCACAGTCTCTCCACGAGGGCGCTTATCCAAATGTTCCTACACATGTTCCAGGTGGGGGTCTTGCCATGGAGGCGGCTCCTGACTCTGGCGTAGACTCCGGGGGTCTTGCCATGGAGGCGGCTCCTGACTCTGGCAGAGGTCCCTGGCTAGGGGCAAATGGCTGTAAATCGGCTACTCAGGGTACTCCTGCTGCTGGTCTTGGGCTCGAGGGACAGTGCTCCCAAGAGGAGTCCAATGGAATTTTGGGGAACTCCACCCCACCAAGGGACTCAGGGAACTCAACCCCACCAAGGAACTCTGGTTTGGGTCTGGTGGATCCAGCCAGTCAGCAGTCAGGGGGAACCCCTGAGTCTTCTGGGCGACAAAGTCCTGGTTTGTTTTGTGCAAACTGGGAGCAGGCACTCCAGGCACCTATTCCTAATCCTACACCTGCAACTACACCTGCACCTAATCTGGCTCCACGGAGATCAGAGAGGGTTAAGGGTCCTCCTAAGCATTTAAAGGAATATGTCAGGTCCTTGTTTACTACACAGGAGGTTTATTAGTCCTCGCCATCTGAGGGGAAGAAAAAAAACAATTGTAGCGTTGCGGTGTTCATATTGTCAAATAGTGAAAGTCCGTGGACATAACAGGGACTTGAAGGTAATGGGTTGCAAGGAGTAAAGGTTGAAGTATAACGTGCCAACCGGCCTGCTATGCTGTGTTGTGTGTAAAGTGTTAAACAATGTGTTTACTTATTGTTTAATCCAAGGGGGGAGGGGTGTTATGTCCTGGGCCTTGCTGAGTCATTCAGCAAGGCTCAGGAACGCTGCAGAAAGGCTGCAGAGACCCGGACAGACCATGTGTCTGCCCGGGACCCAGACAGGCTGTCTCCGGCCTTGCGCGCATGCGCAAGGCGGGAGAATGGCCTGCAATGATTGGCTGTGCATTCCCTTGCAAGGGGAGTATAAAAGGCCAATGGCCATTGTGTTCTTGCTTCTGTTCTGTGAATGTACTTAATAAAGAGATCCTTTGTTGTGAACCTGCCTCGTCTCGATGTCTGCTTTGCAAGAACAGAACAAGTACCTTAAAGATATTTAGCTTGTTGATGATCTTAAGAAAGAATTCTTCAGAGAGGATAATAATCCTAGTGTACCTTACTCTTTATCTTTTGCAAAATCTTCAGGGCTTTAAAAATTCTGAATTCTGCTTTTCAAAATTACTTCTTATCTAGTTTTGCAGATAGAATTTCACCTAGATTGAGAAGGTTTTGGAAAAGAAATACCTATATAGAACCTCTGCTTTCCAAGGTTTTATTTTAAAAAAAAAATCATTAGAAAAAGTTTGTGCTGCAGATTGCATGAGAATCAGTCTAGGACATGGACAGATGAGAGACTGTTCATATGATACCTTTAGTTAACTTGGAACTAAAAATTATTCACATGGTTGTACGTATTCACAAGGATTGTGCTCCTTCTTCAGACTGATGATAGACATTTATTTTAATAATAATAATAATAATCAGAATAGAGCTGGAAGGGCATTGGAGGTCTTCTAGTCCAGCCCCCTGCTCAAGCAGGAGTCCCTATATCATTTCAGACAAGTGGCTGTCCAGTCTGTTCTTAAAAACCTTGAGTGATGAAGCACCCACAACGTCTGAAGGCAAGCTGTTCCACTGGTTAATTGTCCTCACTGTTAGGAAGTTTCTCCTTAATTCCAGGTTGCTTCTCTCCTTGATTAATTTCCATCTATTGTTTCTTCTCTTGCCTTCTGGTGCTTTGGAAAATAAATTAACCCCTTCCTTCTTGTGGCAGCTTCTCAAATACTGGAATACTGCTATTATGTCCTCCCTAGTCCTTCTTTTTTCAGACTGACCATTCTCAAATCCAGCAACAGTTCTTCATATGTTTTAGTCTCCAGCTTTTAATCATCTTAGTTGCTCTTCTTTGCGCTTTTTCCAAAGTCTCAACGTCTTTTTTGTAATGTTACCAAAACTGGATGCAGTATTCCAGATGTGGCCTTACTAAGGCTTTATAAAGCGGTACAAATACTTCACGTGATTTTGATTCTATGCTCTGTTTATACAATCAAGGATTGTATTAGCTTTTTTGGCTGCTGCGACACACTGCTGACTCATGTTTAACTGATCGTCCACTAGGACTCCAAGGTCCCTCTCACAGTTACTGTTTTTGAGCCAGATTTCACCTAATCTGTCCTTGTATCTTTGGTTTTTCCTGGCAAGGTGTAAAACCTTGCTTTTCTCCACATTAAATATAGTTTTGTTGGATAGTGTCCATTGTTTAAGTCCATCAAGATCTTTTTGGGTCCTGAATTTGTCTTCTGGGATGTTGGCTATTCCTGTCAGCTTAGTATCATCTGCAAATTTGATGAGATCCCCTTCTATTCCCTCATCTAAATTATTTATGAAGAGTACTGGGCCTAAGTCAGAACCTTGTGATATCCCACTGCTTATTTCCCTCCATGTAGATGTAGTACTATTAAGGAGTACTCGTTGAGTATGGTTTGTCGGCCAGTTACAAATTTAGAATACTTTTATTTAAAATAACTTTTTTTTTATTTAAAATAACTTTTTCTCTAAAACCTTGCCAGCATTTTCATTTCATTTTTGCCTAATACATTTGTTTTTCTTCCAGATGTCCTTCCTTGCACTAATCTGTAATGTTATCACCAGTATGAAAAACAAGTAAATGACAATGTAGACAAAAGCAGGTTATTTGAAACCACTTCATCATGGTGGCATAATGGTTCAACATAGAACTATTATTGTCCAGATTTCAATAGGAGTAAAAATAGAGCAGCTTTATTTTGGCTATGAGTTCTAATTACCCTTCAAAATATATTGTCTTTGAAAAGGAACTCTGTATTAGAAATATATGTTGAAATCAATTATATGTTTTTCTTATATTTCCATGCAGTCCTTAATAATTGCTCCTTTTAATCCAGTTCCACTTACTTTAACCCATTGCAGCTCTAAATCAGCCTTTTAAATTAGCCATTTCTAATAATTGGAAAAGTAATATATTTTCTTTACCTTCCATTTAAAGTAATCCTGCTCTTTAGAATAATGCCCTTTTGCTCGCTGCAAGATCAAAGATTTTGTAATGGGAATAGGCTTTAGAAAGCCAAAAACTGGTAAATAAGTAAAAGGTGATTTTCTGTGGGAAATTATATAGTCAAGTGCCTTGCTTGAGCAATCTGAGGGCATAAATTATTGTCTACAGTAGAGTACAGAACAAAGGATAATTTCCTTCCATCATTATGTAGGAAAGAAAAGCCAGATGGAACATTAAGTATGGGTTCTCCATAACGACTATATTACTCTCAGATGAGATTGCAGTGGCTCTTAATATATTGTCATTTGGTAACGTACTGAATGTTCCAGGTATGGATTAATAGGTATATTAATGTGAGTATTTTTTTCTGAATAGGAACAAGCTCATCAATTAAGTGTGGTTCTGCCCACCTCTCCAATTTTGCAACTTTGTATTCCTTCTGCCTGATTTCTGCTTGAGTTTATGAATTTTTATTGAAGTCTGAAAGCAAGTTTCATTCCCAAGGATAGGCACATTGAGTATGCCTTGGGACACTGAAATCTCTACCTACTGGTTTTTGGTGTTGTCATTTCTGGTGTCAAATGTATGTCTCTTTTGTCTTTTGAATAGCATTTGACCAGTTTATCCAGTATAAGTAGTAATGGATTTTTGGTGATAAATAACGTTATATGTTACTGTGGAACATAAACAAATATACCGTGTTTTCCTGAAAGTAAGACCTACCCCAAAAATAAGCCCTAGCTTGATTTTTTGGGGGTGGGCCTAATATAAGCCCTAGTTTTGGGATGATGCGCACGCCTAAAAATCAAGCTAGGGCGGGGTTGGGGAGGGTGGAGCTGCCCCATGCGCCTTACATCCACTTACGGTTGTAGCCAGGCCTCCCATGAATCGACAGCTGCCTTTCCTTGCCAGCCCACTTCTGCGGCATCTCCCGACCTGCATTTCGCCGTCAGAGGCCTTTCCAAAAGGCCTCTGATGGCGAAATGCAGGCCGAAGCACCATTCTTAGCTACAGAGGCATTTCCTTCGGCTGCAGAAGTGGGCCGGCTGGGTGGGGCTGTAGTACCACCACCACAAGATGAGTGGATAAGACCTGATGTCTCTTTTGGAGGAAAAAAAAAAGACCAGGTCTTATTTTCGGGAAAACATGGTATGTTTCTGTGATATCATGATAAAATTAATGTCTAGTGATAATCTAGTCCAAACAGATAGGGAGCCATATTTGGCTTACTTATATGGTAAGTAAGACTATACTTATTTTACTTGCTTTTCCATGCTACAGCCATCTCTGTTGTCTTCACCATTTCTTTTTTTTTATCATAACAAGTTTTATTAGTTTTTGTTTGTTTTACAGCCAAGTGCTTGTAACACATCGTGGAGATAGGGCACTCCAGGGAACACAACAAAAAATACAGTCATACATATACAATTTAAACTACTACTTTAAAAGTTCCCTCTTATGGTATACAATTCGAGCATTCCTAAAATATAAATTGTTTCTCACCTCTATCTATTATTCCAATTTCAATTTATATTTCTCAATCAAATTATATCTCTTATTATATTTCACATACATATTATGTAAATAAACATGAATTTATATATTTTAAAACTATTTCATTAGACATAGTAATATAATAACATCATAATAATAATAATAGTACAATAATTATTTCTATCATAAACAAGTAATATAACTATTATATCTTAATATTTCTCAACTATATTCTATTTCATATATTCTATCCAATATTTTCATAGATCAGTCCACGTC